>VXAV01011013.1:95152-142774 GCA_013399715.1 Alectura lathami | reverse complement strand
ATAAAAAATGCAGATATCAAAACAATGTGGATTTTCAAAGGGAAAATTATCTTTTTTGAAAACTGCCTGTCTTTTGTTATACTCCAAAAATTAAGCACAAAAAATCTGAAACACTTCTTGTTCAAAAGGAATATAAAATCTAGAGATAGTTTCAAAAGATATTAGTCTCTCTTTCACTTTTCCTCCTGTTCACTGAAAGATATTCTGTTAAGAGACCTAGAAATAAAGACATCCTAATTTTTATTCCACAGGATAAAAAATACCCTTCTTTGCCAATGTAACTGAAGTTTCACGGATAATTAATTCTCCATGCCAACAAGTCCTNGCATGCACTTGGCTCAATATTTTGAGCTTTTCCATGCACATCCACCAGGAGTTACTGGTAGGACCACAATGCTCATTAGTGTCACTCCTGCCACAGCAGTCCAGCTTAGGCTTTTCAGCACGTTACATGGTTTGATATGCTTTAAATTAGTAGTACAGAAAAAAAAAAAAAAAAGAATGACTGTAAAATAAAAATTACATCCAGATGAGGAAAAATAGTCTCTCTGGATTTCCTGCTACTCTGGTTTCATTTATTTGCTGACAATGTTTCAGTTGTCATAGGTATATTCTATAGGAAAATTATCATTTAAATTTATTAAGTAGCATTAATAGCATATATAGAAGTTATGATCAATATTTGTAAATTCTGCTAGAGGAAAACATTTCATAGTACAGTCTTGACTTCTGAACAATACACAAAAATTTTTAAGTTTACAACACCATGTGAATTTGAAATGGTCTTTTTTAGAATTTCTCCTATTTTTGTCTGTTTCCCAAGACAAATTACAGTGTCTGTAGGGGCACTTGTAGCCTACCAGACAGTATCCAACACAAACATTGCAGCCTTGTCTTCCCTATCCAGGCTGTATTTTGACAGTTTTCTTTACTTCATTTCCTTCTAGAACTGGGAAACAAGCTGTAAGAGGACAAGTTCTCAAAGATCACTTCTGAATAAAGATTTGTCATATGTAGAAATGAAATTGTTATGAACAACAAAAGGTGGCATTACTGTGCTCTTGTGCAGGAACCATTCAGTGAAACTTGGTTAATTAATTTTATACGTGTAGATCAGTCTTGATGTTTTCCTGTATCCATCAAGTGAAGAAAATTAGGTAGTTGGAAAAGAAACCCTTCATGCTCTTGTTCCCAGGAAAGAATTGTATAAGGTAGCCCTAACTTGCTCAAAAAATCTAAAGCAAAAGGATTTTTTTAAAAACAAGCACAGCCCAAATAGGGTAAAATGAAGAATACCTGTTAATGTTAGCTTGGATTAGCGTAAATTTTATTAGCACTAAGGTGTAATTGTCAGGAACTTGCAGTTTCATACTGTGGGGGATTATTCAAACACGTTGGTGCCAATGTTTGCTCAGTGCAGTCAGGATGACTGCACTTTCTGGGTCAACATTGTCTGAAAAGGTTTGCTGTACAGTACAACTGATGTAAGAAACTAAACACTGAGTCTCACTTCACGTATCCTTTCACTCTTTGTGAGGTGAGTCAAAGTTTTGCTATTTAAAGATCAGACATTTAGAGAAATTGTATTTCTCCTTTGCACCAAGAGCATGAGGTGTCTGGTGCCTGTCAGAAGAACGCTTACTTCTTCAGTAATTGTGTACTTCAGTGCTTTTGTCAGCTTTTATGTGGCTTAGAACAAATACATGAAAATTGAAGTATTTTTAAAAGTTAGTCCAGGCTAATGACAGACTTCCAGTCTGCCTATCTGAGTGCTGCGTAATCACCAAAATGATATTTAGTTTTAAATGCCCAGTCCCATTACTGGCTTTGCAGTGCAATAATGCTAGTCAGAAGCTGCAATGTTTGGTGGGGCAGAGACAATGAAAGAGAGGATTTCTCTGCAACAGACACTTGAATTTTCCTTTTAAAGACATTCACACTCTTCTGGTGTAATTACAGCCTGCCAGAGTGAGAAGCATGAAAATGTTTAGCTTGTGAAGCTTAAAATAAAAGGTGTATGTGAAAACAAGAACACAATCCTTTTTCTAGCAGTCCAGTATCAAGTCACTTCCCCTCCCTCTCCTATGCCTTCTTCACCTCAAATTTAGAGCACCTTCAAATTAATATATTTTTAAGTGTATGATGGGGACCTTTTTTTCTGTGTTGTTTTCATTACACTGTGCTTATTTGCCAATTTTTTGTTAATGTTGTATGTCTAAACACACAACTTTGGGAGCACAGTTCTTATGAATCCTGCTCCAGTCTAATTATATAATGTCCACCCCTGTTCCCATGCAGCCTTCCCCATAAGCAGACTTCTTGAGTGTTCTAGAGTTTAGGTGTTTTCAGATTTTTTTTTACCACCAATGTCACCGTGCTTTATCCATAGCCCCAAAATAATATGTTGCAGGTCAATACCCTGGAGGGAGCAGGCATGACTCTGTGGTTTCTTTCCCACCCCCTTCCTTTTTGCCCCCAGATATTCCCTCCCATCCCTTGTGTAACAGGATGGTTTTGCAGCGCTTCACTCAGTAATGCAAAAAATGTTCAAGTATCAGTGGCTGCCCATTCCTCCCCAGGCCAATCAGTCATTTTCAGTCACAGGTTTAAATCTGCTGCAGCGAAGGCAAGCCTCTGTGCTTGCATCAGGTCTTACAAAAGCAAGGCTGTTTGACTGACAGGAATGGAGAGGGGGTTCCGATAACGCACCGAGCCGAGTCTGGAAACGGAGCATTGAGAACAAGGCTGAGCCAGGGGTACTGTGCATTATGGATGAGGCACTCGGGTCCACTGCTGATTGATTGAGGGACAGTTACGCTCCTTCACAATGCTGGGTAAGATCATCTGGACTGTCACTTAATATGAGCTTTCTTGTCAGTGGGAAGATGACTTTTCATGTAGTGATCCAATGCAGATTGCAAATGACAGCCTTGCTCGCCCCTCTGCTTTGTAAGGGTTTAGTTGCTCATGCAGGTGAGTTAAGCTAAAATAGCTTTATCGCATGCCAGGTGCCATAGGCTGGAATTAACTCTTATTTGCAGAATCTCAGGCTGCCTATAAATGTTGCAAAAGCGGCTGCGTTTGATGACATGATTTGTATGTCCTTTATCTCTAGCAGCAAAGGTGTCATCTAATCGCTGTGTGGATATATATGGTATTAAATTAAGTAGGTGAGCTGGGGGGAATGCAAATTTTTTCTACTCTACTTCAGGACGGAGGAAGAAGTACTGAACAGTTCTGGAGACTTTGAAGCACAGCCACAGTGCTAAGGTCTTTGACTGACAAGCCTTCTGCTTTCTCCTTCTTGCAGAGCTCCTCCTACAGATGTTCTGAGCACGACTGCATCCCAGCAATTTTTTACTGCACCCAGGTACTGATTGTAAGGAACATGCTGCATAAAAAGAAGCGTGGGGTGTAAGAGAAGGAGCACTGTGAGGAGTATGCCAGGAGTCATGCCTATACAAAATGAAGGCAGTGGCACGACTTCAAGCAAAAATTATTTGAAAAAGTGTAGTTGCAGAAGTACCGATTTATTCTTAGAAAATTATAGATTAAAACTCTTATTCAACAATATGGCTTATAGTCATCTCAAATGGTATGTGTCAGGTTTGACTTCCCTGAGTATCATCCTTTCACTGTGTGACTGAAAGTTTACTTATTTCTTCTTCTCCTTACAGGTCTTGAAAACCAGAACTGAGGCACTTCTGGATCGCTGTTTTCATTGAAATACTGGAAATACTATGAAGTCCTCTTGGTTTGCACTCCTCTTGGCAGTGCTCGGTACTGAACTACTGACAAGTCACTCTTCCACTGTCAAGTCCCCAAGGTTCAGAGGACGTGTGCAGCAGGAGAGAAAAAACATCAGACCAAATATCATTCTTGTTCTCACAGATGACCAAGATGTGGAGCTAGGTGAGAAAAAAAAATCTGATTTGCTACTTCACTTCCTCACGTGTATTTTGGTAATTTCTGCCAGGCAAGTACTTTAAACTCAGAGAAGGCAGTGGTCCTGAAACAGTATCAGAATGTGGGACAGGAGTGGAAAATGAGTTAAAAAATATTGCTAAATAGCATTTATCAGGTTTAATTGCAGACTTTAGGAATTACATGCTTATCAAAGTCAGCTATAAAAGGCTTTAATCACCACCATAAAAGGATTTGATAATGCATACAAGGACATACAGGTAAAAAAAGCTTGCATCAAAAGTTCTTTTTTACTTGTGGCTTTCTATCGCATTTAAAAATTTCAGCCTTATGATGTTAACTTCTTCAGTGTTGTATACATGAGTAACTATATTCTCCATGTCACATGCATGAGTGTCATCTGACATGTTTATGCACACAGAAAGACTATTTGTTTCAGGACATAAGGTTAATTCTGATATGAATCATTACAGTGTTTAAAATTCATCTGTTTTAAAACTATCGTACATATATAACAGTAAGATAGTTTTGTTTTCACCAGTTTACTACATATGTGAGCATAACCTGGATATACCAGCCAGAAGTGATTTGCACATATTTTTCTTAGGGTGGAAAAAGTTAAAACACTTGGATGATGTTCCAGGAGGCCTTTGAATGTTTTCCGTTAAGTAAGTTAGAAAGATATTAATGATAGTTATGCATATAACTGATTTTTCATTCACCGCTTGAAGTGAAAATTTAAGGAGAGAAAGAGGATCATTTTAGGTTACTTGCAAGCAAATATTTTAGGTTTGGGGGCGGAGGTAGGATCAAAAAGGTGAAAAAATGGCAAAATCAATTTGAAATGAAATCTTGCATTCATAGTGGTTTTTAATGAAAGACTTGCTTTTAATATGAGTAACGTGAATTTTTAAGCAAAATGCCATAGGACACTGAAAAATCAAAATGCTTCACTCAGAAAACTTGTCACAAAATGCATCATTTATTCTAAAATCACATACATTTGGCCAGAAAGTTGTAGACAAAAGGTGGCCTGAAGTTCTTTACTTATTACTATTTTTTAATTTGCCTTTATACAATAATACACTATTTTGGGGTTGTGAGAATACAATTAATAAACTGTATTTCATGACTGAGGGTTAATCCTTTCCCGCAGCAGCCTTCTCCCAGAGATCCGTGAGCAGGCCCTGAGATCTGAGTACATCTATTTCATTTCTCACTCTTTCAAACGTCTGCTCTGTTTAGCCGTGCTGCATAATGAATGGCTGTTCCTGGCTCTATTTTTGGCCTAAAATACAGCTGTTACAATAGGAATGCATTTCTTCTTGATCAAGTAATTCCGAAAATTTTGTTAAAAGGGTCAAGTCACGTCTTCCTTTTTGTGGTCAGAAAAAGCCCACTTTCTCCACGGTGCTGGGGAAGGTAGGTCAGCAGACACACGCCTCTGAACAGTGTTACCGATGAGCTGTCTTCAATCTTGCAAGAGGGTTTGCAAGTGGTGAAAGAGCAGGAAGGATGTGGCAAGCCACTTTGTTCATTTTGTGGAGCTCCTCTCTTTGAAAGCTGCACTAGATGCTAACAGAGGGCTCTGGCTTCTATTTAGCAAGCAGTTGAGCAATAGCCTGGACATATATGCATTTCCAGTGCACTGAATGAAGACACAGGTTTCCCCTTTTCATAGATCATTTCACAGGAAACAGGATTCAGCCCCAAGACTTACTGTATTGCATTATTTGCACTTCTACTAATAAATCATTCTGCTCATTTGAAAAACAAAGCCGTACTGTTTTCCATGTGTGCATTATCTCCTTGCCCTTTTGTGATTCCTGAGAAATG
The DNA here is from genome assembly GCA_013399715.1 of Alectura lathami. Classification (NCBI taxonomy): domain Eukaryota; kingdom Metazoa; phylum Chordata; class Aves; order Galliformes; family Megapodiidae; genus Alectura; species Alectura lathami. The sequence goes on along the minus strand of VXAV01011013.1, from coordinate 137,014 downwards.
ATCCTAAGTTTCTCAGAGGTCAGTAGGAAGTAACACTTTACACCACAAACATAAAGCTTAAGCACGGTTACCCAAACATCACAAGACTGAAAGTCTCTCGATATGGATTATTTGCTATTGTATTCCCAGCATGAACATTTCTAAAAGCTGTTCTAAATGAATGCTTGAACATAAAAGCAGATAAGGTGCACTATAGACTTCAATCAGGAAAGATTTGTCTCCAGAGCATGTATAAGCATTGAACCAAAATATTCAGCTGCCTGAGTGCAAATGATATACAGGGGAATTAGCCAAAGAGAAATTTGCAAGAAGCAGAGAGCTTGCATTTAGTTAGTGCTCAAAGCAGATCGTCATATCGATCTGCACCGTCCCCCTGAGTTTTGCATTTGGAATACAAAGAAGTTCAGCAGAGCTGCTGTCTCATACAACTTATCAGATAAAACCCCCAAACTGCTCCACAGCTCCTGTTACTTTTTACATGTGCTGGGAGGAATGTTGCACAGAGGAAGGATATTACTGATCAGCTGGTGGATGGTAGCTTAGGCAGTATGGAGCAGCCTGCCCACAGCTTTTGAGGAAAATTAGCAAGAACTTGGTCCGGGGGCTGGGAAATGATCGTTCAATTTGGGCCTTTGTGCCCATCCTAGCCCACACCAAAATTCTGGAGGTAAAGACATAACTGCCTGACACTCAGGCAAACTCACATCTGGTTCAGGACAAAGCAGCAGCACCCATGGGATCCAGAAGCCCCTGGAGACAACGTACTGCTGCTCGTCAGGGCAGTGGCCCCAGCTCCCAGTGAGGTCAGGTCCTCCTTTCAGGCATGAGGACAGGTATTTCCAACTTTTTGCTCAGGCTTTAATCACTTCCCCTGTCCTCCAGCTTTTCCATAACTTCTTTCTCCCATATGCTTGCACCTATCAGTCCCTCAAGCCATGACCCCCCCCAGTCATTCACCTAATCCTCAGTGTGAATAGTATCTTGTGTAATGTCAAAAAGGAGACAAAACTAATGAATGCTTTGGTAATTCCAACATTTCTAACCCTGAGCCCTTTGAGATGTCAGAGAAGTGGGAAGAGGCTTAAAAAAGTGGAGGAAAAATCCCAAAGAACTAAAATAAGACAGTTACTTCTTTTGTACACAGAAGAACAACCTATTGTATCACCCAATAAATTCCATATAAATGAATTTATATCTCTCTATATATACATATGTAAATGCATCTACTGCATTCAGCAGTCGGTGAAGAGATCCGCAGCATCATCTGGTGACATTATATCAGGCATAATTTGCCTGGCGTGCTTTCCATCTTCACTAGAAATTTCAAAGCACTAAAAGATGTCAGCTGAAAAAAATGAGGATGTGTTCTGAGATATGGGCCTTGCATACAGACAAATTAAGACAAGATGCTTTTGGCTGTGCCATTGCAGAGATGTCCACCCATGATACACCTGGGTGAAAATCTATAGCAGCTCTAAGAGTCTTTATGAAATGTTGGTTACCACACCTTTCTCAATATATGAGGAAAATAGACTGAGAAGTGACACTGAATTTTGTGTTTGACAAAGCTTGCTCATCTCTGTGTCCGAACTGGCTCTTCCTGGTTATGTGGTGCCCCTCAGGTGCTTCCCACTGGCCATGTAGAGTGCGAGCATCCTGCTGTCAGACAGCGCCTGAGCGCGTGTGCCCCGAAGACTGTGGGCCAGATGGTACAGAGCACAAGCTGTGAGGAGAGCTACATACAGCAAAGGATTATAACTTATATCAGCAAGTTTTATCTCTTACTTATGTTTTGTTTCCCAAATGAGGAAGTCTCACCTGCTTTGAAGTGTCTATTCCAGAATTTCCAGAGGGGCTAAATCTATTATCAGTGTCAGTAAGTGCATACCTGGAGGAAAAACTTACTCATAAACAGCAGGTTTGCAAGAGCAGAGGGCTGGCCGAGCAGAGGAATGAGGAAGCGCTCTAACAGCTACTCATCTATAATGCAGAGGGGCATGAAAGTGCACAGCAGCTCTGCTGCTGTTACCGTGCATTAGAGTACCACAACTGTGCACTCCCATCCACGGACCTGCAAGCACTTTGCAGATGTGCTCTCAGTCATAAACCNGGAAGGAAAAAAAAAAAAAAAAAAAAAAAAAGCCAGCCTGGGGTCCAAAATGACCCAAAATGACTTGTTGACTTTTACTCAACAACTCATTGAAACACTCCCACTCATACAAATGTAAGGCCTTTTGTGCTCAGGGAGCTTCCAGTTACTCTCTTCTCTGTATCTCTAAACACGTGTTTTTTCTCTGTACTGAGTCCAGGGAAGCATGAATGCAGATGCTTTACATTTAGAAAAAAAAGAGACTTCGAAAGAGGAAGAATCTAGAATGATTCTCTGGGTACTTATGCTCAGGGTACTAAATGTGCCCGTGAAGACACAGATATTGGTACTGCTAAAGAACTAACTGCCACTTCCTTTTTTTTTAACAAAACAGTTCTGATAAAGATTTCACATTCAATAATGACTCTTTAGCCCACAAGCAAAACGAAGCATGCTTATATCTAATAGCATAATTTGTAAGATTTTACTGTTTACATATAAAGCTGAACCTCCTTGGCAGTTTGTGGTTTTACAGATTTTTCTTCCATGGTTTTAAAATTCTGTTGTTGTTTTTTAAGTGATCCACACAAAACCACCAAAAAAAACTCTTATTCAGTTAGTGGAATCAATTATTTTAATTTTAATTTTAGTTTTAAACTGACTGCTGTCAATTACGCAAAAATGAATTGTAAAAAGAAGCTAGAATTCCAGAAATGTCTTTTTACAGTCAAAATTGCGTAAGTATTAAAATTCACAGATGTATTTCCTGGGTGCATACTGACAGATCCACAGTTCATGCTCACCCTTCAGTCTCTGCTTTGTTGGATAACCAAAAGAGCAATGTTTGGCAGCTGTCAGCAAGTACTGACAGACCCTATCAGAAGCTGCTCAGTTTTTCTGCAATCAGAAATCTGCAAGCCCTGCCTGTCTCACCTTGTTGTTTGTAAAGGTGTTTAAAGGACCCCCAAAAAATCTTGCAGAGTTTCAGATCTGCAGAGTTGCAGATCAATGCAAGAGTGTGTTGAGAATGCAAGAGTTTCTTCAGAAAGGTGCTGAATTTTGCTAATACTTTTTGCATACATATTCATCTCCAAAATCTGATTTTGAGCACAGTGCATTGGTTTTGGAGCCAAACACACTGATCCTGAGTCCAGAGAATCTTCCCCTTGGGAAGATCGTTACCAAATTCTTTCTTCCCTTTCACAGCCAGCTACTCCTTTTTTCCCTTCCTTCCTCCCTTTCTCTCTCTTCTTCTCTCTCTCTCATTATCTGACAGAAGAGAAGGAACTGTAATAGATTCATTAGTAACCTCAGAATTTTACATATTTTACTGGCACATTGACTAATGATGCAGGCTATGTAACATACTGTTTTCCTACAGCAGTGTTTGAAGAACTGTTGACCTGTACATTTGATACAGCTCTAAATCTCTAATACTGTTTCCAGGTCAGCCTTCACTTTAGCTTTGTTTTGAAGCCTGAGGGGGGAAAAAAAAAAGAACCTCAATCTTTCTGGAATCTTGAAAAATATTTTTTGGTGATATAAAAACAGGTTTTTATCACTAATCACCGTTTATTAGCTAATCACTAATACTCTCCTTTTAATGGCAAAATAGCATCCAATATGTTCTACCTGCTTTTAGCAGCAGTGATAGTCGGTACCTCTTATTGCAGGGTCCTTACAAGTGATGAACAAAACCAGACGGATTATGGAGAACGGAGGGGCATCCTTTATCAATGCCTTTGTAACCACCCCAATGTGCTGCCCATCGCGCTCCTCCATGCTGACTGGGAAGTATGTGCACAACCACAACATATACACCAACAATGAAAACTGCTCTTCTCCCTCCTGGCAGGCCACTCATGAGCCACGCACCTTCGCCGTGTATCTCAATAACACTGGGTATCGAACAGGTAAGAGGCAAATCGACACTAGCTCCTTGTTCAAATGGTGGTGGTGGACGTTGAGCGAGGGGTTCTGAATCAATGCCTAAAATGAAGTGACTATTTTTCCAAACTCAGTTTACAGAGCAGAGGTTTAGTGTTGTGAGGACGGGGGGTAGCATGGCCTGCGGGTCCAGATCAGCAGCTAACAGCCATGTAAAGAGCTTTGCTTGTAATGTAGCAGCATATTTTCATGCTCGGATGTCCCAGGTGGGAAATAAGCTGTTGGGCAGTTACACCTAGTGAGAAAGAGGTGCATTTTCGTGGCATTGTGGGTCCGAACTGGCAGTTCCAGCCGTGATTATGGTCAGTGTTATGGCCTGTTTGTGGACAGCTGCTAACAGTTCTGGGGTGAGATGTCAGGGCCAGAGTAGGGACTGGTGCCAAAGACCTCACAGGAGCAAAGTGCCTGTCATGGGAGTAAAACAAGGTGAATGCTATAATTGAAAATTTGCCATGGGGCGATACTTCATTTGCATTTTCTCAGAATGAATAGAAACCTGCCTTTAAGAAGGATTGTTCTGCTGTGCCCCAGTAAGATTTGATAGTTTTCTGGTAAATTCCTAGTGGTTTTCCGTAGTCAAGAGAACCCTTTCCTGTCTACAAAGAACTCTTCTTATTCCTCTCATCTGTGCTTCAGCTTGATGTAAAACCTGATTCATTTATGCATCACCTATCCCCTAAGATTCAATCTGTAGACACGTCAGGCTCCAGCCTGACTTCCCCTTCCCAAGGTATGGCAGTTGTGCAAGGTCATCAGGGTGCAATTTGTCCAGAAGCGTCGTTCGACTACAAAGACTCTCCTTTACGGGACCAAGGAGGCACAGATCTCGCTGCCAACTGCCTTCCTTACAATGTAATTGGCAGCAAAGAAATTAGTCTCTATCAGTGGCTTAGGCACAAGAACAGATTGCTTTCAAAACATACAGCAGGCAAATGTCTCCACGCTGTCTGCTCGTCCTGATTCTCTTCATGCTGCTATACTCAGCGCCTTACATTGATCTGCCTGTTTGCCATCTTTTCTTCACCACACAGACAGCTCACTCTTTCTTCTTCTCTCTGCATCTGCAGTCCTAGAGAGCTTCTGCATGCTGTTTAAAATGCTAAAACAAACAAATATTTATCTTCTTTGAGCCTGACACATGCCCCGAATAGTACTTCAGTCACTACTGAGTTGATTTCAGTGAGGTTTCTGTCAGAGTACAGTGCTGCTAAACCTGAGGTAGGGTCAGCACCAAGGCTTTTGAGGAGAAAGAGAGGCGAGTGAATTGGCAGTCACTGCTAAAAAAGGTGCTGGAATGACCCTAAAACACTTTCTGCTTGGTCGATGTCCACTTCATGTGGAATCTACATTTCTTCTTAAAAGAATTCAGTATTTTTCTGACTTGTAATCTAACACTTGCAGAACTGAATGCCTCCTGCATAAACTGGACAGCTATGGCAGGCTTTCTGTCACTAGCCCTCTCTGCCCTTCTGGGGCTAAACGTTCTGCTTTGGGTAAATCTGCACTGCTGTGTATTATGAAGGCACATGGAGATATCTACTAGGTACAAACCTGGCCGTATTAAATGAGGAACAAAGAGGTAAAAATAAAAGGAGAAAAGTCCCTTTCCAGAGTTGGACAGGGGAAACACAAGTCCTAAAACTAGGAGGACAATTGAGTTTTAACAAAGGGCAGGACAGAGAAAAAGGGCACAGAAGCAAATGAAAATACATTAATGAAACTCTGTTTCTGACCAAAGTACATTGTTTGACCCTATAGTAATATAGCCCTAAAGAATGTGTTCATTCACCTCTTGTAAGATGAGCCCACCCTCCAATTACCCCACAACTATTTTCTGAAGTAGCAGCTTCATTAACAGCAGAACTTACAATACATTTTTCAAGGACAGTGTCGCCTCATTAAAGAGTCATCAAAAGTCCACTAACCAACTAATAATCTACATTTCACAGCTAGAAGGTTTAGCAAAATTGTAATGATTCAAGAATACCTAGGAGTCAAAAATAATTGGGAGCAGAGAAAAGGCAGCTGGGGAGAGAGAGCGACTACGTGGCAGATGGGCTCATTGTGGCTCTGCACTAGTGCTGCAGACACTGTAGGTGTTCACCCTGTGCATTTTTGTGTGTTTTGAGAGGAAACCAGTATCTACCTCAAAGGGAAACTGAGGCAGAAAAGGAGAAAGTGAATGACCCAAGGCCACTCACTATCTGGTGGCCTGATATGGAACAAGTCCAGAGAACCCCAGTCCAATATACCAGTTGAGACAACACGCTACACCTTGAATCTGGTTCTCTGTTTGAAATGGTGAGGATTTAGCTCTCACTTTTTGCACAGGGTCAAATAATTATATCAGCCAGTGGAAATAAGTGGGTGGCAGATTGTTTACATAATGTCCTTACTTCTGTTCACTCCGGATAGTTTCCAACATCTATAAAGCATTCGCTGTCTAAACCTGCCGCAGCCTTAACTAAACCCTCTAAGCTGCAATTGATCACACGTGGGCAGGCTGCTTATGAGGAGAGTCCTGCTAAAGCCACGAAGACTCCAAGCAAGCACAGCAGTCCATTTAAAGAGAGGTCTGAAATGTGCTGTAATGAGCTGCAGTCATAATTAGAGCCCATTGGGAAAACCTGACAAAAACCAGATATTTTTTCTTTCCTTTTTCTGTTCTACTGTTCTACTCCTGTTCTACTCTGAAGTGACCTAATGGAGATGTTGCATTTCATGGGAACATCCCTTGTTTAAAATATCAGTGCTAAATCATAGAAAGGAACTGTGCTGTGTAGGAACAAGGCAGACAATATTCAGAAACAACACTGCCAAACGAAAATTGCTATTGTTTCCAATTACCATTTAAAAAAAAATTCTAAAACAATCAACGATGTTGCAATGTTTACAGTTACCCTTATTCACTAGCTGTATGTTAATGCAGAAATGAGTCAGCTGCGCAGCTTCTTGACTTTCAAAATCCACCAAATCAATGAAATTAAACTAGAATTTGTGGAATGCCAACTAACAGTAGGAAATAGCAGGGGACAATACAATAGGTAAAATAGAAAACAAAGCAACTCTGTAGAGCTTCAAAGGTGAGACGTTTGTTATTATTACATAGGCTTCAGCTGTTCATATAGAGTTGGAAAGAGGGTCACTCTGTAATTACTTTAAAATTTCATTGAAATTGTCAGAAAAGCTTGAGAAGTTTCTTTCATCATATAGTTTTAAGGCCAGGAAATATCCTGTCAGCAATTTAGATTCAGAAGTTTTATTTCCGAGATTGTTAGATGCAGGAGTTAGAAGTTTTACTTAGCCCTTTCCAGTGCTGGTTATTTGCAGTCCTTACAATACTCCCTGCAGTACTGTTCAAGTCTTCTGCTTTCTTTATCTTAGCCCTACAGGCTTGCCTCTCAGATGTGCCCTTCGATATTGTCAGACCACGGTGCCATACACTTACACAAATATGAGGGAAAACTCCAGGAGTGCAGTACCTCAACCTTGGCATCCTCCAGTAGGCAGGAAGGACTGTGCTACAACTCAGTGTAGCTGTAACTCAGCATTATCTTAGTATTTTAGAAGAGAGAGCCATGATGGCAGCACAGCCAGTATCCAGGAGACATGAATGTAACTATCATTTTATTGCTACATAGTGTGTCAGTCCTGTGTATGCTGTAGGATTTTACATTTTTACTATCTAAAGTTTCATCCCTTTGCATATCTGAAGAGAAATATAAGTTTAAATTCTCCCCCTGATTTCACATACATACACATTCAGAGCCCTCTCTGCTTAGTGTTACCTTATAAAATTATTACCTTCTAATGCTCTCTCCTCTGAGCCTTTCACAGCCACTGTAGCTGTGCAGGACAGAACAGGAGTCTGCTCTGGCTCAGCGACCACTGACAGCAGTACCCAAACTCAGGATCAGGCTCTCCCCTGATGCAATTCCACTTGAAAGAACATAGATCACCAAATTAGGCCATAATTTGCTTACTAATTTTTTTAACTGCCTTTATGAAGACGTGTTTCCCAATATTTTAGTCTTTGCTCAAAAGGATCAGCTGATCAGAATAAGATTTAGAGTTCATGCATGCAAGTGTCCTGATGACATTCTCAGCTTTTTATAGGACGAAAATGACAAAATACCAAAGTTAATCAACATGAATGCTAATTTCTAAATACTCATGTTTGTAAAACTCAAAACTCAAGAAGTGGCTGGATGTCAAGATGTTGCTATCTGATATCTTTTGACATTGGTCAGACTTCTGTGTCATGATGAACAGACGGTCATTTGACATTGACAACTAGTTAATATTTTCAGCAGTTCACATCAGCTTCTGATGTATGCCTGTTGACATCTGTCAATTATGGGTAGTGTAGTGACCAAAGAACTAACAAAATGCCGAGGTGACAAGAGACAGAAGGCTAAGCAGTTTGAGGAAGGAGTATTTAAGCTGTACACCATTCAATTTTGACACATTGGACAAATTAATCTTTCAAAAAGAGTGCAGAAACTGTGCCCTCTGAAGGTGTGGTGGACAATACGTCTCCTCTCGAGGCAAAGCCTGTGTGTTCCCTGTTCACAGCCTTACAGTACAATCCACTGCCAGCACATGCTACTTTTATTCTGCATCATTTCAGTGACCTAATTTGTATCTTGCCTCATGCACCACTGCAAAACAGAGAGGGTGTCAGGATATGATACACAGATGGGAATGAGTATGCAGGGAATGAGTCATGGTTTTCAGAATATTTCTGAAGTGAAATTAGAGAGAAAGAATCCCAAACTGTAAGTTCTTTCTTAGCCTCCAGTATAAAAGAGGCTGGAAAGCATCAAACATCATTTAACTTGTTTAATTTAAATGTAATTTAAATAATTAATTTAAATAATTAAAAATATACTTGTACATCTCACTTCTCAGAATAAAATTGCACTTTCAGTCAAACTAAAAAAGGTTCAGGTAAAAGTGAAATATGCTTAATATTTTGAAATAGTTCACAAAAAGTGAAATATGGGTGAGAGAAAAGGATGAAAAGGATAATAAGCAGGATGTTCCCATTCTATGTTATCATTTGAAGTGAAACCTTTTTTGATTTCTGTCCAGGACCTCATCAAAAACTACAGCATGTTTGCCTACTCACACTTTTAAAACAGAATTCTGTGCTACCAGACATTGTGCAGAAAACTGAACACTAAAAGATTTTTAGCAAGTTACACATTCAAGTGCTTCCTTTCAGAAAATGTGTGTAGAATGTTGTGTGTGCAGCTAATTCATCTCTGCTGTTCATGTGGCCAAATGACAGTCTCCAACTCCGTAATAACATATCACTTTCTGAACAGTGAAATTTTCTCTATTGAAAAAGAGGAAAAAGAGTGGTGTGGTGCTGGCATTCACATCAGCAGGGATGGAGGTCTCAGATCCCCTCTGCAAAACTTGCTGTTTTCTTACTGAGTAACTAAGCTGAATGGGGTTTTATCACATATATGGGAGGTGGTTCAGATTCTGCTGAAAGGAACATACCACTGAGACTCAGTAGTACCTTACAGGCATTGTTGCGTCTTCCCAATATCCAAACATGTTCATTCCTCTGCATTGCTGTCTCCCCTCATCCTACCCAGTTAGGAGGAGCAGTCTCCATGCCTCAGAATTTTCATCCCAGCTCTCCAGCCTTGCAAGGCTTCCTGGGCTCCTGCTCTGGGCCTTGTCCCTCGGCTTGTCTGTCAACAAGTCGTCCACCCTCCTTCCCTGCCTGGCATCTGGTCGGTCCTTGACAGACACGTCCTGTTCCCATCGCTTGCTATTAGCAATCTCCTTTCCCAGACTACTCAGCAAATCCGCTTCTCCCACCTCCTTGCCTTGCCAGTCACCTTCTTTCCCCTTTCTTCACTCATTGTGTAGTTTCTTGGTTGATATTCCCTGTCCTGGGCCCCTGAGCCTCTGCTGCTTTTGCCCCTCTCTCAGTTCCTTTGCTGGCTCCCCTGGGGCCCTTCCCCAAACTGCTTGTCCCTGTCTGCTCGCCTCCTGCCCCCTGCATTTCAATCAACTTTCTCCTGCCTGCTGACACCACTCACAGGTGGACAGAGAATGCCCCAAGGTGCCCATGTAAACTGTAGTGTTCTTTTCAAAACGGAGCAAAATTTGGACAGATTCTCACTAAGATGATAAAAGATGCCTCCTTGACAGAAATTCCGTCATGTCTTTGACAGAGTTCGTGCTCTTGTTGCAGAGCATGGAAGTACTATCAAATGAAAGCTCACATAATTTTTTTCAGATGTTAAATGTAATTCTTTTTCCATTGCTGTGGTTCTCAAAGGTGGCTACTGTTCAGGCTAAGAAGTTTCAAAAAATTCAGCCTGAGGCAGACATCCAGTGTGGAAAATTTCAGTCCAGGTATGAGAAACTTATAAGCAACTGAAAGCAGGGTCTTGTAATGAGGAGTGTCAGACAACATCAGCACTGGAAAGTGCTACCAGGTTGGCCCATAATACAAGCTTTGTTAAAGACATCACCCAGGCTAATGATTGGTGTATCAAGTTATAGGCTAATGCCTTTTGCAACTGCTGAGTTATAAAATCTTTAATGCTCTTTCTGGTTACAATGGTAAACCTGACAGCAACTGTGAATGACACACAAAGCTGGAGAACAAGTAGAAAACCTGGGGTTTTATACTGTGGTTAATTTACAAGACAGGGAACTGAGAAATCTGAATAATATTCTTGGCAATGCCACAGGCTTCCTGTGTGAGATAGGTCTAGCTGAGGGTTAACCTTCTGGTGCCTCAGTTTCCTCACAGCATTTTTGAGACTGTGCTTGTTTCGTTCCCTAAGGAGGGCTGGAATACTGAACCGACTTTCTGCAGTTTAATGACGTGATACTCTAATGCTTTATAATCTTTCAGCAGAAGGGAAAAATCAAACTTTCCAGTTTTGAAGCTATCGTTTGCATAATATGAAGAAAGCAAGGAGGAGTTTACTGGAATAGTCCGGAAGCTGCCGTTTTGGTGGGCCCTGTCCTCAAAAGCTCCGAGTCACTGTGTGTCAGCACTGAAATGTCATGTAAACAGTGCTTTGCAACTCTTGTGAATGGTTTCCTGACTTTGTTAAAGGAAGTGGACTGTTTGCTTAAAGCCCTTGTCTGGGTCACGGTGACTAAACCTTGCAGCAGCATGCCTTTTTAAAGGCTTGTTTTTTGTTTTAAATCAGAAGCATTCCCATAAACTTCATCAAATAACAAAGGTGTAGAGCACAATATGTGTCCTTTGATCCATGGAAGTGCAAAGATGTGCCTCCAGCAGATGCAGGCCAGTTCACCTGTATGCTAATCCACTAATGCTGACAGGAGATAGGGACCTAATTCTGTTGTGTAATGCTGTAAACATTAGTCATAAATGCTTGTATTAAGTGCTGGGAAATTAACTGTTGGGAATTGTGAGAATTTGCATCACATTAAGTTGTAAAAATCCTGGCTTTAAACTCTAGAGATCCCCTGGGTCAAATTCTTCTTTTTGCCAACCGCAAACCACTGGTGCTCTCAGTCCAGTTCAGGACTCATTAGCTAATTACTGAAGGGAAAACAAAAACCTGTATTAAGGAATCTGTTCATGTTAGCTACCAGACACGTATATTCTGCAACCACTTCTGAGACATATAGATGTCTGTATTACTGTTCACCATGCCATGTGTCATTTGCATAAACTTAATCAAACACACACAGAATGCAATTATTTTGATATACAAAGTTATTCTACATGTGATTGAAAAATAACAGTGTGTCCTGGGAACAGTTAGCAAAACTGCCAGAATACAGATAAAATCTGTCTTATTAAAATGCAGAAATGGGCATTTATCTTTCCTGTTATCCCTGTGGGGGCCATTGCACTCAATAATGAAAAGATGTCCCTAGAAATGGTGTTGCCTTTTAATGAGGCTTTTACCAATTGAGCCATTATCTCCATTTTATTAATTACAAGCAAAAATGTCTTCCTCAACCCTAGAACTACTGAGTATAAGTGACTTCTAAAGCTGAACATACCAGTCAGTATCCAGGCTTGGGCAATTCAGCAAGTGCCAGGCTTCAGCTGAGTTAAGGATGTGGGCTGACTTTATAAGCTAAGCATATGCGGATCCAGTAAGAACATTTGCACATTGCAGTGTCAGCTCCTGAGCAGTCCCATGACATATTCTGTATCACTTTTGTTGTTTACAGTCCTCTGGCTAACAAAAAAACATGTAGGACACCCATAGTGATTACTTGCTGATTATTATTTGGCCGCATGGACACTACAGTGCTTTCCTTTAACTCTGGCACTTGTCCTCATTCAGAGTGTGAAGATCCAGACACTAACGCTGGCACTGAGCTCCAGCTCTGACACTCTTGCCCTGTCCTGTACTCAGTGGTACTCAGAAAACCCCATGGTGAAATGATTGAACTCTTGTGTTTTAGTAAAAACCCGGCTTTTCCCTTCATATGTATAATTACTCATATCCTCCTGAGCTTTTGACCAGCAAACCACCCTTGGTTAAAGCAATTTGGCAAATGTGATCCATTATCACGGCTACTGCTGCTTCTACGAGTATTCAGGGCTTCACTGTGTGTTTGACATGGGAACTGCTTTATTCAGCAACAGGGTGAAACATTTATTTCTGCAAACTGTCACTCGAGGAGCTGCTTAAAACTTGACATTTCTCAGATTATTTTTATGATTCAATGCTAAATCATTGCCAACACAAAGGTGAATGGTTCAGTCTGTCAGTCTGAAGTCTCATAACAAAATATGGGGTTCAGGGGGCCAAGGGGGAGCTAACAAAACATTATTAAAGTTGCAAAATTAAGTAATCTAAAGCAAGGAAATTCCAGGATGAATTGCCCCCTACCAGCTCCAAGCCTCTCTTTCCTTTTCTAAATTCAATTTATCTTTTCCCATCCCTATGCTGCAGGACTTTTCATTTCTGTAGCTTATGCTGGTGACTTTCTCTCAGGTAATGCCTGAATATCAAAAGAAGAGCAGGAGAGAAAGAAGCTGACTGTCCTTTGTTCTAGGGTCAAAACTAATAAAACTGTGAGGACTTTCTCGGGTCCATAAAGGAACAACCATTGTGACATTAAACTGAGAAACTGTAGTAAGTCTTTCTTGATCATCTGTGTGCTAGAGTTTTTCAGAGCTTGGCCATTTTGGGACGGATTTTCATAGCCTTCTCTGTTATTTACAACAGCACCACATCAAAACCTAGAGACACTAGAGCTTCTTAGCAAAAAGCTTGCCAAAGAGTTTTAAATGGGCAAACCCATTTATTTTTCCCTAGCCTTTTTCTTGGAAATTGCTGAACTGTTTGGCTAAAATGTTCCACAGAGCAAAATCCAGCCTGAGTCAGATAGCACGGAAACTATCACCACTGATGATGAAGTTTGGCAAAACAGTAAATAACAGTGTTCAGGTCTCAATTATAGGTGAGGCTATCAATTCATTCTATGTGATAAATTACCACAATTTCCATTTTGCAGCGTGAAAGCCTCTGATCTTTGTGGGAGGCAGGCTGACACAGAGTCCTTTACAGATGAACACAGCACGTGAATGTTCCCCAAGATCATGTAGTGGGTGGATCTGAGATGGCATTCAGATCTCCCTGAACCACAGACTGTCCTTGGTTTTGCTAGGCTCAGTAATGTTTGTTCTTTCTTGATCAAATCACTCTCAAGCTTTTCTTCACTGTTGCCTTTCTTTGACTTCTCTTCCCCTTCTACTCATTCTGTGGCTTCTTTTCCCACAGTATTTCAGCCTTTACCCTTAGACATTCCCTGAACATCCAGCTCCCTGAGAGTTTGACACAGTTTGGCTGCCTTAAAGGAGAGGGATGGTTTCCGTTCCGGGAGGCAACAGTGCTGGGCACATATTCCTTCCCCACAGTTACCCTCTTCACCTCAAGCGTCTTGACTTCTGGTTGGCCTCAGAAGAAGAAAGGATAGAGACTGGGTTGCTTACTTAGAGGCTGTGGGAGGAAGAGCTGGAAGTCTGGGCTAGTGTCTGCAGGACTTGTTTATATGTTACATTCCACGTGGTATAGGAAAGAAATGTCATATATTACTATAACCTCTGGTTTGTGACATTTGGCAGTTACAAGATTCGATTGCCCCATAGTTATGTTGCCTCAAGAAAGTTTTAATTATGAATATTTTCATTTTTCCACCAGTTTTCCTAGGAAGGAGTTCACCATGCCCACATCAATCAGATCTGAGTTATGGAAGCCCTTCCACAAATGTGCTTTTTTGGTTAAGATTGAATGTGTCTAGGTTGAATGTGAGGTTTTCCAAAGTGACTTCATTTCCTAAGTAGGAAGTAAGAAAGGGTGTTTGACGTGTGTCTCAGAACCCAGCCAAGGAAGTGACACTGGGCGGAAGCTGCCCGTGGGCAGGCCTGGCAGCAGGGCTGGACAGGCCGTGAGGACCGGTGTGCAGCAGGGTGGGTGGCTGTCACACAGGAGTTCTGTCCTTCAAAGGGAGAGATCTCTGTCATCCATCCTTCTTCAGGTGAGACCTCGCAGGGGCTTGAACACCTTAAGAAAATTAGAAATGCACATAGTGGAGTTAGTCAGACACCCCACTGTCCAGCCTTGCTGGGGCTGAGATGGAGCCAGCAAAATCCTAATCAACAAATTTGCAGGTCCAGTCAGGTGTTTTGTCACTGCAGTGTCCAAGCAGAGGAAAAGCAGGGCAGAAGCCATCCAGACTAACTTCTTTATCTTGGGCAAGTACCATACATACACAACTAAAGAGCAGCAATACAGATGCATTTGCCAGGATGCCAGAGTTATCTGCCCTTCCAAGGCCAGCTGGCCAGCTTTTGGTGCCTGCATATCTTTGTCATAAGTATTCCCAGCAATAGTTGGGCGTTTACTGTATTGTAAGCCTATTTTTCTTTTACTCCCTTCCAGAAGAGCTGGCAGGAACACCTGCAGACACTCCTGGGTGTGGCAGCAGTTTCTGAAAGCAGCTTCAGTCTGAGAGGGCTGTGTCTTGTCACCTGCACCCAATGGAAAAATACACCGAAGTTTTGCAGGCCAGGTAGAGGAAGTTGACCTCCAAGATACTGTCTGTCAGTCTGTTCTGCCATAGAGAGGTTCCTGGCAGCAAAGCAAGGCAGGGATTCCCTCTTGCTGAACAAGGCCCAGCAGGACAGAGATCAGACTTTCCAGAGCTTTTATCAGACTAGAAAATGCAGACAGGTTGCCAAACCCAAACTTTCAGAAGTCAGATGCCAAGCTCCAAAGCATTATAGGACTTGCTTAAAACCACAAGAGGTGTTTCTCAGATGTTTCCTCTAGGGACTGAATTTTTATTCCATTTCAAGTGGAAGACATACACATTCTAAAGAGAGAAGAAATCGCTTACATCAGCACCAGATTCCCAAAGTGGCAGATAAAAAAGAAACCTTAAAGTCACAAAGGCTTTCAACTCTTACTAAAATTCTGGAAATAATTTATTTTACCTTCAAAACCCTCTAAGATGGAAAAAAAAAAAAAAAGAACTTTTCGGATAAAATAACTCTGACTCATTCTAACACATTTTGTCTTCATTCATGCATGCTTTTGACTCAGACTAAAGGACTCAGATTGCAAAGCCTCATATGTGTGTGTGTTCTTTTTTTTCTTTTTTTTTTTTTTTTTTTACCTTCACAGCTTTTTTTGGGAAATACCTCAATGAATACAATGGCAGCTACATCCCTCCTGGGTGGAGAGAGTGGGTTGGATTAGTGAAGAACTCACGCTTCTATAATTACACCATTTCTCGCAATGGTAACAAAGAGAAGCATGGATTTGATTATGCAAAGGTATTTTCCAGACATATAAATGTCACATCATTAATCCATATAAAAATAACTTTCAGATCATTAATTAACCAGATAATTAATTAATTAACTGATTACAACCGAGAAATTGAGATGTCGTTTTTCTCTCCAGGGCATTTCAGATCAGTTTCTGTGTGGAAATTTTAACTGCAGGACGGAAGACAATTTTCCAGGGCTCCTCAGTGCAGTCTGTTGATTCCTCTCTCCCTCTCTCCCTGTGCTAGAAAGTGTTCATTTTCTGGCAGAAGCAAATAGTAAAGAAAAGCCTTTCTTGAAGATAACTGTGTGCTTTGCACTACTGAAATTTAAAGTTAGCTGAGAGTTGTCAGTTATTACCCATATAAGAACCCTTAGTTAATGCTGTTTCCCATTATACAATGAAAAAAAATGTTGTATGCCTGTGGTGTCAGACTCCGGATATGAATAGGAGAATAGATAAGCACAAGAACAAAACCGTTGGAAAACTTCAGAGCTTGTTTGTGCTCTTGACAAAGTTTGGAAAATATGCCAAGGTGACCTGCCCACCACCACGAAGCTTCTCGGAAAGGCTTGGGAGTGTGGGGCGCAGACTTTCCAGCCTGCAGAAAGCAATTTGGAATTTCCTCAGACTGTAGGCTCACGGATGATGATGCAGATGTTGCAGCTGTGGTTTCTGACCCATGTAATGAGATTTTATTGGAAGCTTGCAATGCCTGTTTCTGATTTCCCCACCCATAGAAATTACATGATACTGATTACATNAAATGCCTACATACAAGAAAAAAAAAAAAAAAAAAAAAAGAATATTGGTTAGTTCGACATTCCTTACACACCCTGTGTATGTAGCTAGAATAAACAGGGAAGTAGGAGGGGAGAGGATGCTTTGGGAGAGCAGTCATACAGACATTTCATTCAAGCAGGCCACAAAACCAGATATTATCAGAACCCTGCTGGCTCGTGGATCATTACCCATTTTGCAACCCAAAAGGTCGCTGGCTGTCTCTTCCATGCCCTTGCAGGGACTGTAACAGCCAGGGCCACCGCCTTTGCTCCAAGTGTGCCCCAGGAGAGGAGCAGGGGGCAGGGAGCAGGCGAGCAAGGAGGTCACAGCTGGCTGGCTTGTCCTAGCACCGACATGCGACACAGACCTTGTCCCTCAGGCTCTGCTTTTGCAGCTGTTCAGGGCCTTGAATCCACAACATATGATTAGTCATGCCTGGAAGTGCTTGAAATTACAAACATTGTCTCAGCACTTTCTCAATGAAGCTCGCACTAGACCTCCAGGCCAACAGTGAATGCTCCAAGGTGGCAGGTGGTTTAATTTAAGTTTTCATCTTTTTTTTCTGAGTTCCATTTCCTCCCTTCCCCTCGTATGCTTCCATTTGCCACCTTGGCTGTGGGTTAAGCCAGTTTATTAGCGAGTCACAACCTTAATCTCAGCAGCTGCACTGCTTAAATTTATACAATTAAAAGAACAGAGCCTGCAGGAATTGAATTGCTCCCTGCATTCATGTTTACACATTCTCTGATAAAGGTTTTTGCAGAATGTTGCTTATTGTGGCTTCTCCCAGTTTTTCAAAAGTATGTATTCAAAAGTATACTCTGAACAAACAGCATGCAAGAAATTTTTATGTAGACAGAAAGCGAGCGAAAGAGTGAATGATTTCTTGCAGTTGAGAGCCACTACTTTGTGAATGAGTTTTGTCAGTGAGATTCAAGAAGTATACCCTTGTCAGAGTAATCTGTCATTTTAAAGATTACTTGGCATTATATTACAAAATCTAGTAATCATATGGAATGCATTCTGTTGTATCTGATTTGCAAAATACAGTCTCATTTTATGTGGTTTTGCCTACTGAAGAAAGTAATTACTGCTCAGTCTCCCCTATGCTCTTCAGAGTCACACATCTCTTTGATGGGATGTTTTTACTTCCTAATCTGCCCTTTAATGAGGACTTCGAAATAACATAATAACATGACAGTATGTGATCTAATTAATCATTCACTTTGTAACTTTTGCTTTGTGTTAATCGTATGTTACAGGACTACTTCACAGACCTAATCACTAATGAGAGCATTAATTACTTCAGAATGTCCAAGAGGATATATCCCCATAGGCCCATAATGATGGTCATCAGCCACGCTGCGCCCCATGGCCCTGAGGATTCGGCACCGCAGTTCTCAGAGCTCTACCCCAATGCTTCACAGCATATGTAAGTGACAGTCATATGCTGCCAGCCCCAGCCCTTGTATCTGCTTCTGGTCATGTATTTGGCTGTGGAGACATTGCAGGAACAGAGAATTCAAATATAGGAAACCTGTAGTAAGTGGTGGATGTTTGCTTGTTGCTTTGGCCTTTTGGGGAGGAGAGTGACAGCTCTGGCCATTATTAAAACAGAGAGAAGCTCTTTTCCTCCTGGGAAGTTGTGGGAGATTAAAAGGTCAGTATTTGGCTTTGTAAGGGCAGCTTCTTACAATACCCTGAAAATATGTAGACACAGGTCAGGATCTGTTGGAAAGATATTACTTCCTTCGCGTTCCCCTAAGATATGCGCTTCCTGGGCTCAAACTAACTGAATGCACTGAGAGTAAAAACACCCTTTTGTAGTTTTTGAGTGCACCAGATTTGTTTATAGTCAAGCTACTGGCAGATTCCCAAAACAGCCTATCAGACTGGATTTTTAAATAACATGTTTAATCTTTCCTGGTGATTATACTATAATAATAATAATAATAGAAAAAAGACTTTGCTTTGCTTCCAGAACTAAGGTCAGCCCCAGGTAAAAAGCTAAGGCTAATGCTGGATTCCACATTTTACTTTATACCTTCAGTATTCTGTGTCCTTTTCCTCACAGCGAGGTGTTGGGAAGCATTCCATCACGCTTCTGTCTTCTGTGGGCACGTGGACTGCTCTTCCCGCTCATAATTAAACAAAGTCTTTGTGCCTCCTTCCACAGAGAAAACAAAAAAAATAAATATTTTAACTGGACTGTATATTGATTTGTCCTCTGAAAATGAGGAGGACTCAGCTTCACCACGCTGTGGGAAGGCACTGTGGTCTATAAATTGCATATTGGATACTGCAGTGGCTCACAAGCAAGGATGTTATTTGTAGTTACATTAACTAGTTGAAAATTGCAAGGAGTAGCAGTTATTGCATAAGCAGCATGCATAAACTAATTGCTATTGAGGCCAAAAAGAGATTGGCTGTTCATGGCACATGGTTAAATATTTGTTAGTTTGGTGTTTTTTTTGTCCCTTACTGACTGCTACTATCTAGATATGCTGCTTTTCCTGACCTTACATTCTTAGCTCTACTTTTCTGATCCTATATTCTTAATATTACCACATTCCTAGGACTACATTTTGCAAGTAGTGCAAACCAGCCAGCAATGTTTCAGAGTTATTTAGATAATCAGGTTAATTCATACTTGTATATAGAAGTGATGAGGTTGGTTATTTAGTTTGTAAATATTTGCTTGAAAAGGCAGCTGGTTCTTTAATAATCACACCAAAGGATTATAATTGCTTTATTATGTTCTAAAGATAAGATAGACTTAAAAACGTGAAAACTGTCATATTGCATTGTATGAAAGGTCTTTGTATGAATTATGTGCTGCAGCAGTAAGCAGGACGGAATGCTTAGGGGGGAAAAAAAAAAAAAGATTATTTCTCCCTATTTTTGCAGATCACCATGCCCCAGTCTCTCTTTGAACTGTGTTAGCAGCCCCAGCATCCTGCGGTGGCCAGTTCTACGGTGTCACCCTATGCTGCATGGACAAAGCACTGCCTTTTTGGCTATTTCAAACCTGGGACTTGCTCATGCCACTGAGTGTCCCCTGCATCCGGAATAATGAATATTCATTACCTCAAATTTAATAGAGCTCTGCCATGTCTTCTTTCAGTCACCTCTTTTCATAGCAAGAGGGTTATAATCTATTTGTTCTCACTCTGTTCAACAGATTGTTGGCCATTGCATGGCCAGATTGCCTGGCCTCAGGGAAGCCATCCTCTTTGCTGAGGGACAATCCATCATAAAGGAGGGTTGGACTCAAACTGTTTCCATTTAGCTGTGTCTCACCCTACCTCTCCCCAGGCCAGTGCAGCTCATTTTGGGCTCCATGGTAGCTGTCTTCTGATGAAAGAGTACTTGTAGGAACTTGCATTGGTTTATTGTGCTTCTGACACTTTCTATTGCTTGGTGTTTTCAGCCTGCTTTTTTATAGCTTGTGCTGCTAGGCTTCAAAAGTTTAGCAGCCTCTCCACTTTATTACAGGTTGCATGTCACCTGGAAAGATGAAGTGAAGATTCTAGCTATCTTTTTGCAGGCTTAGTTTCGTCTGAGTACTTAGGTAAATTGCTTTTTATTTGCATGGACTCCTGGAAGTTAGATACGTTGCTCTGCTGGGCTATTTGTGAAATAGCCCAAAATATGAGAATCAGCTGTGCGTCATGCTATCTTCTGGTGTTGCTGATTTCTTGGCAGCCTTCTTGCAAAGAATTTCTTCTCTAGCTACCTCAAGAGACACTTGCTGGTTTGCTTTGTGTTTCTTATTGCGCTGACTGACTGTATGTGTGAGAGTTCAGTCTGCAGACTAAGATACGAGACAAACAGAAGATAAACTGCCGGTTTGGGTGGCTGAAGCTACCAAATAATTGATCTTTCTGGCCAAAACATTAGCAACATGCTCTGACTAAAATATATACGAAGTTCTCACAGACATACTTGGTGCTCCCTGTGAAAACAACATGAGAACAATAAAATCCCTCCTGCCAAGGTTTGTGTAATTTGAACGTTTAACCCTTAGGTTTTCTTCCTTGGTGGTCAAGTACTGCTTGCATCTCTTTTTTTCTGACCTTGGGTGACAGCCATCTGACCTTGGATTTTGTTTTTAAAAATGTAGTTGCTATATCAAGTTACTGTAATGCCTACCTCCAACAAAGAAGGGAAGCCAGGTCAAAAGCTGCTTGCTGGCTTTACAAACTGAGATGGAAGGTTATACCTACAAACTAAGAATTAAGATAGCCTGTCAACCACATGTGAGAGGAAGTTTTGCTTTAAAGGACAGCAGCTGAAGCAGGGCCTTAAATAATTTGGCATTTCTTCGCTTGTGAAGCACCTATCATTTGATTGAACCAAACCAAACAAGCAAAAAGAAAAAAAAAAGAAAAAAAAAATTTGGTTAGAAAATATTTTCCTTTTGCACATATGCAAAGGGGAGTGGCTATGGAAGGAAATATTGAAATATTTCAGTTCAGGGAGAGTTCTGCCATCAGTTGTTGTTGTCTGTTGGTCTCGTTTGCGCACTTAAAGTACTGAGAGAAGAAAATCAAGTAGGTGCAGCAGAAAAGTCCATAGTATTTATGGGGTAAAAAAAAAAATCAAAGCCAAAAGGATAGGAAGACTTAGATACATCATTATTGTACAATCCTTTCCTCAGTATAAACTGCTCACTGGAGTGGCATACAAAGTCTTAGAAGGACAAGAGAAGTAATGATGTGTACACCGTTTAATCATTGATTGTAAATGATCCCTGTTAATTCTCATTAGCTCAACTTCAAGATGAAACATCAGCTCTATTATACTGGAAGCAACAGGCACTCTCCATTGTTTTTAAGCATCCTTTCTCCCTCCCACCACCCCAGCTGTCCTCTCCTTAAAACACTTCCTATTTGCGACAGTGAAAAATATTTCCAAAAGTTTAGCTGCTGGCTNNAAGTTTAGCTGCTGGCTGCTGTCTACCATAGTGAGTAATACATTTGCTGAAAATAAATCCTACTAATGCATATACTCTTAACTATGCCCAAAAATGATTTCTGTGGAAACAACTGGTACTGGAGAAGCTGTACGAGATGAAAGCAGTGCATGGATTTTTGCTGTGGTAATGAACATCATCTGTTGGGTAGCGGGGTTGCTAGACCTTGGAAATACTGTTGTTAGATGTGAAGTTATGACACAGGAGATGACTCTCTAGGTGTTCCTGGCTGCTGTTACAGAGCAATCTTGTTCCGTCACACAACTGAGCGGGAAGGCTCTGGCTCAAAGAATGCTCTAACGAAAGCCTGAATTCTCAGTTACGCTCACGGCCTCTGGCACTTTAACTTCCCTTTGCCTTCCAGGATGAACCAGTCTTAGGGGAACTGTGAATCCAACCTAAGCTGTTTATAAGGTGTGAAGTAAACTAACAGTAGAAGCAAAAATCTGCTGGAGGAAGATTTACTGAAGAATGTAAAAAACGGAAATCTGAAGCATTGCTTGCAGACTGGCAGGAGGACTGACAACTAGATTTTATGATTACCTGGACGCAATCCTATTGGCAGGCTAAAGATCTTAGGAGAAACAGCTAGAAATGGTATCTGGGATGAGACCAGAAAGCTGCCCATGACAGTGTGAGAAAAGGCAAATGGAAGAGCTTTAATTTGTCAAAAACTATTGTGTGATAGGTGCCGAACACACAGGCCTGGTCATTGCAGTGCCTTTGCAGGAGTGAAGCATGAATGGCAATGCTGTTGCACCTCCTGATCCCCAAAACAATCTTAACTGCGAATTTGGGGGTGTGAGATGGCAGCACATTCAGGGTGCCCTCTTGGTGCCAGGGCTGAGTCTCAAACACCTGGTAGCTACAATGTTTTTTGTTGTGGTACTGACACCTGCCCATCAGACTGGGATCATACATTTGCATCAGTAATAAATCTTGACACGTCAGTGTCTCATGTCACTGCAAGCCTGAGGCCTGCTTGGACTGCTGACTGAGAGATAAATTGTCAGAATCATCACAGACATGGCTGGAAGTGTGACTTTAAACAGGACTAGAAGAAATGTTATGATTTAGAGATGCAGTAAGAGTCTAGATACACAGTTAACAGTAGCTCTAATACTTCCTAAAGCAGTGTTATGTTTAATGAGTAAGAGCTTCATTTTCTACTTTGTTCTGAAATACAGCAGTCTGTTACACTCCAGGGGTGATACTTTCATACCTTGCGTCCCCACATATGTAAATATTCTTAGTTTTAAAAGATTCCACTTTTAAAAGGTACCCAGAATGGGGAAATTCAACTCCATATTAATACCAACCATGCCACTGTTTATGGGTTTTGGACTTTTACTTTTGACCAGAACCTAGACTTCCCACTTTCCAAGAACAGTGTCTAAACCTGGAAGTCCACATCTGTTTGAAATAAAGGATTTGCTTCCTTTGATCATTTACTGTTTTTTCATCTTTTTTTTTTTTTTTTTTTTTCCTGAGAAAGCATGACTGCTTATGCAGTGTTTGTTAGTCACATTTTAAAGAACAATGTCTGTGCTAATTTTGTACAGAAACTACTCATTTTTCACAATCAGTTTTACTGTAGGTATTATTTTAAAATGTTGTTTACTTTTATTTTCATTAAATGAAAATGGTCCTGAGGCATATAAGTACTGTATTATTTTCACTAACTGGAGGACTCCCAATCCAAATGGAAGATTAACGAAGCACTTTTGGGATGCAAACCCCTGAGAAACTCTGTGGAAGTTCTTACAAGCAACATTTTTAGGCAGTATTTTTGTGGACATAATTTTATTTTGTTGAATAAAAACAGGAGGGAATTAGGAGTTCGTAAATAGAAGCAAACACAGATTTTTAGTATGAGAGACTGAACAAATGTTTGTAAATGTGTTTGTTTTTTCCCATGTTAACCCATCTGCAATTGAAATGTATATATAGATGTAACTTTAAAAAAAAAAAAAGAAAAAGAAAAAGAAGTTAATTTACTGAATTCTTGGAGCTCCTAAAGCATGTTGTACTCAGCTTTATTTATTTTCCATGGAGATACTACAACTGTGTAAACAGCACTAACCAACCTGAATCTCCCATTCTTTTCTATTAACAATTTTCAGAAGGGCTTTCTTGCATTTGTTTTCTTGAATATCACACAAAAGGCAGTTCTAACTAGCAGAAGTTAGTGCAATTCATTTCTGAATGATTTGAGACCCCATTTTAGTACGTCCTCAAGTGCAAGCATCCTTTGTTTTGTTTCTTGAATAACCTAAAGTTATTGTTATACCCTACAAGGTGACTATGATGCATTTTCTATTTTGAACTTTAAATTTAAATATACAAGTAGAGTAAATATATTGTCAGTAAGAGTAATTAAAAGGTGTGAAAGGAAATGCTGATTGCTCATGAAACTGAAGGTTATTTAGGCCTCTGGGACTGAGGCCACAAGGCTGAATGTCAGCATAATTCTTTTTCTCTCAGTATAACTTCAAGTATCTGTTTGAACTGATGCTTATAGATAAATAAATAATAGATTTCATAATGAGTCTTCCTTCAAATAAAGAAGTGCACTACTGCTTACAAATATTCACTCCTTCCATAACCTGCAGAGCATTTTGTTATCGCCCTGTGCTTCCTACTGCAGTCTAACTGGTGGTAAATAGAGAGTGAATGCGATTTCCGTGATAAAGCAGTAATAAAGCGATATACATTGAAGCAGAAATATCAAGTGCTAACAGAACTCAAATGACAGAAGTCATCCCTTTCCTGAGTTGATGGTAATCTAAGGTTAGAAAAGGCTAATGCTAATTTATGATTTTGCCTTTTGCAAATGTGTACATAAAATGGGATGAATCTCTGCTAATTTATTCACATAAGTAAATGATTACAAGGTCTCAGGGTGAATTATTTTTCTCGTTGTGAGAAAGTCTTCATGAGAAAGGGCCTGACTGGGTTCAGCATTTGTTTTTATTAAGCATTTGGGATTTTTTTGTTGACTAAATCAGGAGGATAAGTTTGAAATCTTATGAACCTAACATCTTCCACTGCTCTGCACGGTGCCAGAACAGGTCTTTCATGGAGAGCTAAGAAGACTCTGTGTAGTAAGTTCTGCATAGCTTGTGCTGGACAAACATAAGTGAGTAACTGAGTCATCTTGATTTGTCCAGGCTAGTATAGGCTATGTGAATGGTAAACACTGTACCTTTGTAATTGAATAATCTACTTTTCTAATCCTTACCCTCTCTAAGGATTTAATATTCATGTAGTATGTTGTAGGTCATTTTGAACTGACCCACATGAGGGAGAGCACTTTTTCATGTTATCTGTTTTTGTGAGATGTAAAATGAACTCTCACTCAGTCCTCAGGCACACACTCAAAAGTTAAAGTGCTTTACAGCTGGCAAGAGTGACCTTGAAATCAGACACTGCTCATTCCTGCACTTTGGGTTAGTACCGAAGACCGACAGGCAGGTGAGCAGCAGCTCCTTGCCAGGCTTGGAGACCATGGACAACCTGTAAATAATGCAGGTATTTGGCACTGTCTGCTGCTCATGGATCAACAAATGGCTCAAGACAAGACAGCCTCCATGACCAACAAAAGGCAACAGGAGATGTGGTAGGTATCTTCAGTCTGATATTCCCGGTGCTAAAGGGAGTCAAAGAAATGTAGAGGTCTGTGATACTTTACAGCAGTACTTATCAGTAAGAGCAAAGCCTTTCCCAAAAATGGAAGAGCAGAAACAGCGACAGACTTTCCCATGATGACTTTCAAAGGCTTACAACAGCCAAACATTTAGCTGGTATCTCCAGCTGCTTCAGGAAGAAAAATGCAGTGATAAACAGTTATCACTGACAAGGAAGAGGTCTGTCAACTTGGAAAGCTTCTCAGAAGTCATTAAGGTTCTCCCCAGAATTCACCTCTGTTTGTTTTCTTTTAGGGAAAAAAAAAAAAAAAAAGGTGGTCAAATCTGAGGGTGATGTCAGATCTGGTGCCTGGCAAGCAGTGCCTTTCGGAGTGACAAGGATGTGAAGGAAACACACACTAGTTGTGGGGCTTTTGGACTCCTTTCTGAGTCTTCCCTATTGCTCTTTTGCCTCTGTTTAGGACCCCCGTCTCACATTTCTTCATCAACCCCTGGCATTAGATAATTGACAGAATTGTCTGGGAGGAAAATTCTGCTCATTTTCTGCCTACTGCATTTCTCACCCAGAAAATTCAAAATGCATTTGGAAAGTGTCTGTGAAAGGCTTTAACCGCCCTGCTAAACCCCTGAGTGCTGCTTTCAAAGACTATCCATTATGTGGAGGAGGCTTCTGACAATGGCCTGGGAACATGAGACCTGAGCCTGCTTCGGCAGCTGGCTCTCCTTCCTGGCACAACAACAGGCTGTCACGGTNGGGAAGAAAGAAAGAAAAATGAGAAAAAAGCTTCATTTTGCTGGAAAATGGTGATTAATCAGCACTGAGCTCTTTCATAGAAAAACATCTCATTTGAAAAACTTCCAAAGACACAGAGGAAAGTTTGCACTAGAAGCA
The DNA here is from genome assembly GCA_013399715.1 of Alectura lathami. Lineage (NCBI taxonomy): Eukaryota > Metazoa > Chordata > Aves > Galliformes > Megapodiidae > Alectura > Alectura lathami. The sequence goes on along the minus strand of VXAV01011013.1, from coordinate 110,871 downwards.
TTCTTGCTTTCTGTCTTCTGTATCCTTGCCTAATATCTGATAGGTGACCAAAACTCCTAAGACTTGCTTCTTCAAGGTTTAGGTTTCCCTCTGCTAGGGTTAGAGGCTAGCTGACAACCTAAAGGGCTGTGCTCCTGGACTCAAGTTCATTAGTTTTGTAGTAATATAAACATTCCTTTTAAAAATCAGATTTCCATCAGAAATGTCAAAATTTTGACTTTTCAACCTGAAATATAAGAATTTCCATCAAGAAAGGAATTCTAGTTTATATTTGTCTTTGCTTAGTCGGGAGCTAACATTTGTATACTTCTTAGTGTCAAGGAAATTTTCATAAATCCTTTGATACTATTGTCTCATGTCTGTTTTTCCTTGATGCTGTTGGTTAAGTCGGTTAGTCAAAACCAGCCTTCTGTACTAGAGGCTACTATCTAAATTCTCAAAAAGGTGAACTAAAATGTGGAGTTGTCCTGATTTCCTGTGAGACAGAGTTGAATTTCTTCGCAGTGTCTGGTATGAAGCTGTGTTTTGTCTTTAGGAGAGGAACACTGTTGGTAACACAGCGATGTTTCAGTTGTTGCTGAGTGGTGCTGCACAGAGCCAAGAATATTTCAGTTTCTCAGCTTCGCATGCTGTCCTGCCAGCGAGGGTGACGGACATAGTACAAGTTGCTGGGAGGAGACAGACCCAGGGCAGCTGACCTAAACTGGCCGAAGGGATATTCTGTGCCATATGACATTATGTGAAAAAATAAAAAACAACTATAAAATTATGGGGAGTTGGCTGGGGAGCAGCTGCTGCTCGGGGACTGGCATTGGTCAGCGGGTAGTGAGCAATTACCTTGTGCATCACTTGTTTTGTAATTATTTGTATATGTATATATAACTATCATTACTGTTATTTCTCTCTTCCTTTTCTGTTATTGTACACAGCTTTTATCTCAACCTACGAGTTCAACTTTTTTTCCTGTTTCTCTCTCCCATCCCACTCGGAAGGGGAAGAGTAAGCAAACGGCTGTGTGGTGTGTAGCTGCCTGCCAGGTTAAACCACAAAAGGATGCCACTAGTTCAGTGCATTATGCTGTCTATTCAGTCAGTTTTTATCCTCGGAATAGCTGGCTGTAGCATATACCTCCTATGGCTAAAACAGTAGAATAACTGCAATCCACCATACCATGTCTACATACAACCCATGCAAAGAAAAATGAAAGCTAAATGAAGGAGTGGTGGAAGGTAACTTTACGTTGTCTCTGTACAATGTTCTGATATTGTTCACTACTACATCTACTGAAAGGACAGCTAGCTACACATAAATGGAAAAGATGCCTTTGTGTAATGCACATATTAAAACTATCACTATCTATAAAGAGTATTAATAACATTATTTTTTTCTTATAAGCTGAAAAGAGATCCATAGGAATCAATTTAATCTAATCACACAACAGCATTTTTTTCATTTGCAATTTAGATTTATTTTTCGAAGATAATGCTGCACTATGTGTACCCCATACTGCAGTATACTATTAGAAACAAAGAAAAATTAAAGCCAAAGAACTTAATCAAAAAAGCAAAGCCTAGGTTCTGCAAGTGTTATAGAAGGAAAATAGCCATATGTAGGTCAAAACATTAAATGACAGATTTTGTTTAGTTTTTCTTCCCTTTTAGTTGTCTTGTATGCTAGGTATAAAAACAAGATTGACGGAGACTTTCTGTACCATGCATATGTGTACAGCGATTTCTTTCACGTTTTTTACAGTACCTTTCCATCAGAGGTGATATATTTGGGAAAGTATTCTTGACTCTTATATGATATCCTTTAAAAATTCACACTGTGGTTAGAGCACCTCTCTTAAATCTTTCCTTTGATGTTTGTGCAAACTCCTAAAGCAGCACTATTTGATCTAGTAGGACTCTGTGCCATACTCCTCCTTAGTACTAGTGTCGGCAGCAGGATTGGTTCGATAGTGTTCTCATAGCTGATGTTATTCTGGTAATGCACTGTTTTGTATTGACATAGACAAAACAACACCTCTGAAGGATTTAGTGTATAAGTAAGCATCATTGTGGAGTGGGTGGAATTTGCTCATCTGCCACATCACCAGGCACTACTGGGATGTAGCTCAGGTGAGGACCAAGGGTGACTGACGAAGGCTGAATGTGGATCTGGAGTCAATGGGGACAGCTGCAGCACCACCTCGTATCAGAGCAGACCTTGTGTGCAGGCAGCTGGCCCTGTGGGGTTGCTCTCAGGGTGCTGGCAATGCCTGTACTCACCTTTGGTGATGGGAGGGAAAAAATCAATGCTTTCACAGCGTCTTAAATACTGCTAACACTGGTTTTGCTGTTCTTGTCTTAGTACTTACTGCTGAATTTCGTTATCCCACAGGAACATATACTTCTCATGAGTTTCTTTTAACTTGTGCTAATTCGAAGGTAATTTTTCCCACTGGAAGCATCAGCATTTGCTGAAATAGTAAGGGGAAGCAGTCATCTTTGATCTCCGACCTCCTTCGTTTTCCTACCCATCTTTGTGGGATGTGTCATTTAGATCAGTGTTTTTAAAGATTACAGATTCTTTTAAGAAATACATTTTCACATATCCCAAATGGTAGCATGGGTCTAATAGCAGTCTTTGAGCCTAGAAGTTATCTCAGAAAGCAAGTGAAGCATTGGAAGCCACTGAAGTGATGTTTGTTGATCCTTCACATTAGAAATACTAGCTGCCAGTGGAATATGTGATTTAACCATTTGTTGACTATTCTTGTATTAGAGAAGTTCCTGCTTTCCTCTAATGCGTGTGATGCTGCACATGTGCTCAGTTCCTTTCTCTTCCTCCCAGCACTCCCAGCTATAACTATGCACCAAACATGGACAAGCACTGGATCATGCAGTACACGGGGCCCATGTTGCCTATCCACATGGAGTTTACAAACGTCTTGCAGCGCAAAAGACTTCAGACCCTGATGTCAGTTGATGACTCTATGGAAAGAGTGAGTTCAATAAACTACTGGATTGGAAGGCTTGGGTTGGAAGGGACCTTACAGACCATCTAGTTCAAACCCCCCTGCCATGGGCAGGGACACCTTCGACTAGACCAGGTTGCTCAGAGCCCCATCCAGCCTGGCCTTGAACTCCTCCAGGGATGGAGCATCCACAGCTCTCTGGGCAGCCCGTTCCCCGTGCCTCACCAACCTCATAGTGAAGAAATTCTTCCTGTCTAATCTATATCTACCTTCTTTCAGTTTAAAACCATTCCCCTTTGTCCTATCACTATATGCTTTGGTAAAAAGTCCCTCTCCAGCTTCCTTGTAGGCTCTCTTTAGGTACTGGAAGTCATTCTTATTAGTCAGTAACAAAATTAAACAGATTCTTCCCTTACCTTCACCAGTCACAACCAGGGAGAAGCCCCTGGGATACAAAGAATTACTCCACATTTCCCCAGTCTAAACAAATTTTCGTTATATTCTTTGCAATGTAGTGCCAAACTCCTTCCTTGCATCTTTGAATTGGTGAGTGAATCAGCTGGTGTTTTTATTTTATTTTTTAATGGAAAAGTCGGTGGGCCTAATAAAAAGCCTGGTATTAACAGAAGCTGCATCATCTGCCTGTTCTCGTGGACAAATGCAGGTGTGCACGTGACAGCTTCATTTCACACACTCCCTTTGCAGTTTGTCCTTCAGCTGAAATCCTGGGAGCTGGCAAATCACAGCAACTCAGGTGTCAGTCTGCTTGTGTTTGCAGGAGTTACACAATGCAGTGTACAGCTAATTGTAGGTAATGTGATACATGAACTAATAGGTGTAGTTTGCATGACTTTTCATTAAAAAATCAAGCACCATGACCAAAGTTCTTCCCCCAGAGAGATTCCTCTAAACTTTAATAAAAATTTACAGCCTTTTCCCAAGCCCACAACTGTAAGGAACGAGAAAGCTGTAGACTAACACAGTAAATCAAATCTGAATACCATTTGCCCTAAAGCTGTATCAGAGTTTCTTTCCCAAGCTGTGTTTCAGTATACTTTCAACACACTAATGCAACTACATTAGTAGTTCCACATTTTTCTATTATAATTTTCTGGGTTTCCTCTCATTCCTCAAAGCAAATTCCCCTCTGTGAGATGTGAAATTGAAGTTCTAAGCTGAATGTTTTTATCAACACAGTAGAGACAAGATGTAAAAATGCCCATTCCCAGAATGTCTGTTTCAGTAATTTCATTGATGCCATGCTTGATTCTTTGATTTAAAGTAGTAAAATGATTATTATACATGATTACACAGAAAGCATATTTTGCACCATTTAATTTAGAGTTTTCCCTGTGCTCTATTTCAGTTGTACCACATGCTTGTAGAGACGGGAGAACTGGAGAATACCTACGTTATTTACACTGCTGACCATGGCTACCATATTGGGCAGTTTGGACTGGTCAAGGGGAAGTCAATGCCATATGACTTTGATATTCGAGTTCCTTTCTTTATTCGTGGTCCAAGTGTAGAGCCAGGATCAGTGTACGTTCTCTTATGTCTTTATTGCAGCTGTTGAACCTAATATAAAATGTTTCTAAGTGCTTGTAATTATCACTCTGTCTAGCTTCATTTCATAAAGGATGCCCTATTACTGTAGAGCAATGACTCCTAAAAAGAGTAATGTCTTTCACTTTGCATATGAAGAAGTTATAATGTAGAGGAGAAAACTATATAATGTGTAGTCCTGTACGGCTAGATTTGTGGCTTGCTTTTAAAACGTAGGTGCTTACTGCTCACCTTCTGCAGCAGAATAGCTGGCTGGCTGCATGCCCCCCTTGTCGATGAGCTGAGTATAACATGGCTGTTGCACCTCTTTCTTTTATTGTGCTCAGCTTTTTCTTTGTGATGACATTCTGCAATATTCGCCTCTTGTTCTCAAAGTTGTATCCTTCAAAGGGGGATTTCTAAACATAGCACTTCTGTAGAGCTTTGCATCTTCAAAGCCCTGGTAAACATTAATTACCTTTCTAATTCTAAGAGAATGTGAAGACTTGCATATTGGACATATGACAACTATGACCTTGTCTCTTGATTTGCAGAGTGCCTCAGATAGTTCTGAATATTGATCTTGCTCCAACAATTCTGGATATTGCAGGACTTGACACGCCTCCAGATATGGATGGCAAGTCTGTCTTAAAGCTTCTAGACTTGGAGAGACCAGGAAACAGGTGGGTCCCAGTTTGTTTGTTTGTTTGTTTGTTTTTTAGCCAGTTCAAAGCAAACACCTGAGTAAATCAACTGAGTGGCAAAAGAGATTCTGTGAAAATGAGCTGTGTCAGACCAATGATCACAGCTTTCACATTTGAAGGCTCTCTTAAACACTACATCTGCGAAGCTGCAGGTTTACATAAGCAGAGATGTGTGTTTTAAAAACTGAATTGTTAACACTAGCAGTGCTATACATAGGTGCCAGCAGTAAATGTTATTATTTTGCTTTCAGGTTTCGAACAAACAAGAAAACCAAAATCTGGCGTGACACGTTTCTGGTGGAAAGAGGGTAATTATTAGGGGTGAGAGAGTTTTGGGAGAGCCTGCCTAATGGGAACACTCTCTTGTACATGCTTTCCTTTCTGCTCACTCTTCTTTCTCTTGATGGTCAGCGAAGTTGTAAATTTTGCAAGCAGACTTATAGACCTGACTTCTTTCCTCATTTCCCAGCACTGGCTGTGCATGCTGCTGTGCTCCCAGATCCCTATTCCATAAGAAGTTTGAAAGCATGCTTGTCTGGAGGTTCTCCTATTCTATACCTCCTCCTTCTCTGACATTGTGCTTGTGACCACTTCTGTCATCATCTGACTCATTTTCTTTCTAGTTCTGTTTCATATCCAGTTATGCTATATCCTCATATCAAGTGATGTTGTATTTTCCACTGAAGATCAGAAGCATTCTTTATTTTTATTCTAGCTAAGAAAAGACTAATGTGTAAATCACAGAATCACAGAATATTAGAGATTGGAAGGGACCTCAAAAGATCATCTAGTCCAATCCCCCTGCCGAAGCAGGAACACTTAGAGCAGATTGCACAGGAAAATGAGATTTATGACTATAATTACTCTTTTCTTTTTACTCTCTTGTCTTGACAGTTACTTTATGAAAATTTTCTATGTGTAAAAATTTCTCAGCAATTTTCCTGTGGTATTTTATGGTATTACAGATCACGAAAATCTTCTGTGAGTACTATAGAAGAGTGCATATAAGAAACAATGTGCTGAATGAATGTGGAAGCCCTGTAGTCTCTTCAGTTGGGCTCTGCAGCATATTGTCTTTGTGAAAGAACATAAATTTATGTATGAATGAACTGTGTCAGTTAGACATATTTCAGCAGCATTTATTTCTCTTTAGACAATTTCCAGCAACTAAGCCTTAGTTGTTTTTTTTTTCACCTGGGCCTTTTTTTTTCACCACATGACCTTTTGTCACTAGGTCACTAGCAGAAATTCAGGATTTTCTCCCTTTGAAGACATTAAGTATCCAAGTAGTTTGGTTTTTCTAGTTAAATTCATCATCTCCAGAGTTCAGAAGAATGTATATAAAGTATTAAACTTTTTTTTTTTTTTTTTAAAGCAAATTTCTGCGTAAGAAGGAGGAAGCCAATAAAAACACTCAGCAGTCTAATCAACTACCAAAATATGAGAGAGTGAAAGAACTATGCCAACAAGCAAGATATCAGACGGCCTGTGAACAACCAGGACAGGTAAGTCACAGACAATTGCAGACATCTATGTGCCAAAGGGAAATACCTGTCTTTCACAAGTAGTCAAAAGAATTTCAGGAGTATGGCTTTTGGATCCTTAGCAATCATCGTGCTTTATTATTTATTGACACTTTTAGTAGAAGGGTCCCCTTTCTTGGAAATGCTTGCTATTTCAGGTTACTATAAAGAATCAGACAGTGACACCCATATCCAAGTGTTCCTTTTCCTTCCTGTACCTGTAATGTTTTCAGCATGATGCTTGATGCTGATACACAGTTCTAATTGCCTGCTCTCAAAAAAAAAAAAAAAAANAAAAAAAAAAAAAAAAAAAAAAAAAAAAGGTGTTATTACATGCTTGAATAGTAATCTATACCTGAAGCTCTGTAGTGCTTGTATAGGAAGTGAACTAAATGTGGGGTGTAATTTTGTCTGGAGACAGTTTTGTTTAATATTTTTACCAGTGGTCTTTCTGAGAGGAACAAGTGAGTTTCTGAGGGGAACTCAGTGAGTTTGCAGATGGCAGCAAGTTAGATAGGAGTGTTGACCAGTGCGAGGGTAGGAAGGCTCTGCTGAGAGATCTGGACAGGCTGGATTGATGGGCAGAGCCTAACTGTATGGCATGCAGTAAGGTTATTTGCTGTGTGCTGCTGCACTTGGGTCACAACAACCCCATGCAGCTGCATAGGCCTGAGGCGGGGTGGCTGGAAAGATGTCCAGCAGAAAAAGACGTGGGGTTGTCAGTCAACAGCCAGCCGAACATAAGCCAGCAGTGTACCCAGGTGGCCAAGAAGGCCAAGTGGCTTGTATCAGAAATAGTGTAGCCAGCAGGACTAGGGAGGTGATCATCCCCCTGTACTCGACACTGGTGAGGCCACACCTCGAGTGCTGTGTTCAGTTTTGGGCCCCTCACTACAAGAAAGATGTCGAGCTGCTGAAATGTGTTCAGAGAAGAGCAACAAAGCTGGTGAAGGGACTAGAAAACAAGGCATGTGAGGAGTGGCTGAGGGAACTGGGGTTGTTTAGTCTGGAGGAGGCTGAGGGGAGACCTCATCGCTCTCTTAGAGCTGCCTGAAAAGAGGTTGTAGTGAGGGGGCAATCGGTCTCTTCCCTCAGGTGACAAGTGATAGGACGCATGGAAGCAGCCTCAAGTTGCACCAGGGGAGGTTTAGATTGGATATCAGGGAAATTTTGTCACAGAAAGAATGAAGAAACTCTTGAAACAGGCATTGGAGAAGGCTGCCCAGGGAAGTGGTGTGGTCCCCACCCCTGGAGGCATTGAAGAGATGTGTGGATGCTGTGCTTAGTGACATGGTTTAGTGGTGAACTTGGCACTGCTGGGCTGATGGTCAGTTGTGATTATCTTAAGGCTCTTTTCCAATCTAAATAGTTCTATGAGATTAAGAAAAAGTGAGTCACACTCCAAATTCTGTTCAACTGACTCTGAATTATTATTGCATCCATGGTAATGTATGAAGCTCGATTTACTGGGAAGAAGTGGAAGGGGGCTCTGTGCCTTCCCACTGACACCACCTCTGACCGGCGCAGGCAGGGGCCCCGGGTACCCTCTCACACCCTGCTGTCCTCCCACTCTGTCTCTGTCCCCACACACCTCTCCTGAGGAGTGCAAGGCGATCTCTCCCAGGCAGGCACTCATGCTTTTCCCTCAGATGTTTGCTCAGACTGCTGCAGCCGGCTTTAGGCCTGGCGCTGAAATACCAGCCTGCTGTTTTGAAGGGAGTATAAAGCTGTACTGTGCTCTGCCTGCATCTGCAGCCACCCATGAAGCTTCACCCAGGGCAAGTAGAACCCTGTAAAACAAACCCAAAGGCGCTCAGGAGAGCTTGTGAACTTACAGACGTGCTCCTTCCCCACCTTGCTCCTTGTTGCCCATTAGAGCGTAGTGTTACGGTAAATCTCTGTTAATCCCAGATTGGACGGGAATGTGTTTTGGCTGGCACATCCTTGGTCAGTTCCTCTGCCACAGTTCCCACCTCACACATGCTCCTTAAACTCTGCCACTTCTGAGGGGGTGTGCACAATATCGCCGTCTCACCCAAGGGCAAAGTTTTCAGGAGTTCAAACACTGCCATTGTAAACAGAGATTAAATCTGAAAAACGGAATATTTTTATAAAAACTAAAGGAGATCAATGGAGTCATTTAGACTGTTAGACGCTAAAATGTTTAGTTTTAAAATACTAAAATATTTTCTTTGCAATTATTTCTTATATTTACTACCTCTTATGCCAAATTCCAGGTTTGGAATAACTTTTCCACATGTGAATAGACGAGGTTAAGTGTCCTGACCAGATATCACAACTGAGGCACCAGGGAGCGTTGCCCAGAGCCCAGCTCCCAGGCCCCTGTGGTGGACTTGGCTTTTTGTCCCATGTTGGGGACTTGCCTCTGATCAAAGGGAGAGGAGGGGGAGAGCCTTGAGCCAAGAAGGAGCTGACAAAAGCAGTGGGGTTTGATATGAGCTATCCCACCTATGGGACTTTTAGACGCAGAAGACAGGTTGGCTCCACAGAGCCCAGCAGCCAGCCCTCACGGCTGAGTGAAGGACAAAGCTGAACTGATCTTTCTAAAACAAACTTTCAGTCCTCGTCATTGGCGCATATAAATTGTGTTCTTAAACTGAGAGAGCAGAGTTCTCCCTGACCTTCTAACATCCTGAAGGCTTCCTGCAGGGAGGTTGAACACACCTGCAGACAGAGCATCCTGAGGTGCATTAGCGCATCCTCTTGGCATCCTATGGGCTCGTCCAACTCGTGGTGCACAACCCATGGGTCTCATGCCCCATTTGCTCCCATTTCAACCTTGTAAAGCAAGGGCAGCTTCTCCTGCAGGGACTGGCTATGCACAGTTCCCAAGGGCAAGTCAGAGTAGGATAGACTGGATGTGAATTTAAAGAGCAGCAATGGAATAACAAACTTTAGTGAGGCATTGCAGTGTGAAATAAGTGTCTGCAGGATTTTTTCCACTTAGAAAAATTCTTGAAGAAAATTAAAAGTTAATGGACCAAGTAATTTCACTTTAGCCCAGATGGTTTCCATTGTTTAATGTAAAGGATCATAGCTTAATGTGAGGTTTCTCCGTCAGATTTCACCTACTTGTTTTGCACCTCTTGGAGAAGAAAAAGAGGTAATATTTGTTTGTGGATGTTGATTTCAGTTCATTTTATCTTTTGAGGTTAGTATCTTTAATTTCAATCACATAGGTGCATATATAGAAAAAATATCTTTGTTTTAATTTATTGCTAATACTTCCTACATGTACCCTAACCAGATGCACTTAAAATGAATTGAAGTTGCCTTCACAGTATGTGTGATTGCTGACAGATTTTTAAAGGATGAAATTACTGGTCAGTGGGAAGTTGCTTCTAACTGTCTGGAACTATGAATAAGCACTTGGTGAATTAATACACTGTCTAGTACATTGAGATCATGTTCTTCATTTTAACGTCCCTTAGTCAATATCTAGTTCATTTGAAATCAAGAATGCAATTGGGAGTTGAAAAAGAAGAGAATTTGTTTTTTCTGTTCTAAAATGAGGTGTGATCCTGAGACCTACTAGTTCCAAAATCTCCAGGGATGCGATACTCAGGAAAATAATTGTTTTAGTTTGCTTTCTATTTAATAAGCAACCTGGCATAGTTAAGACACTTTTAAAATTAAAAATCTCAAATTTTCTTTTTTTTTCTATTTCCAATATCTATTCAAATGTAGCTAAACAAAAAAAAAAAAAAGGAAAAAAAAAAAGGAAAATATTAAACGTGTATAATTTCTGTCATCATTCCATAATTATATCTAAAAGGGAGGAAAATTAGGCTACAGGTGACAGTTGCAAGTCAGCAAGGTTTTTGGTTACAAAAAGAAATCATTTGTTTTAATTTTTGTAAGAGAAAATAATTACAAAAAGCATATGCAAAATAAACTTAAACTATTTTTATCATGATTTTTTTCTGATTTAAATTTTGAGCACCATTCACAGTTTGAATCATTTTCATCGTAGACCATCCTCACCCTGCTATTTTTCATAATCCTGTTTTATGGGAGGATGGTTTCCAAAAGTTCAGTCACATCCTCAGGAGCATAACAGAAATGGGACGTGCACAACTGCACAGATAGGTTCACTCTTGAGTTATGTTCAGCCAGTCATTAACTTGAGCGAGCAGCGAGCCCTTATAGAGAGGAGAGCTCCCATGCACACTGACCTGCATTAGCAAGAACAGAGCTAACAGGTCATGGGAAGTGATCGCTCACCTCTGCTTGGTGTGCATTTGGGTTGGGACCTCCATTAGCATTGGGACATTAGTAAGCTGGAGCACATCCAGTAGAGGGCCCCGGAGATGGTAAGGAGGTACTGAGGAAGGGCAGAGGTTTGCTTGGCAGGGAGAACAAGAGACAAAGGGGATCTAATTGCTGCCTTCAACTAACTAATGGCTAATTAGAGAGAAGACAGACCCAGGCACTTCTTGGAGATGCACAGCAAGAGGACTGTAAGCAACACTCAAGTTGCAGCAAGGGAAATTCTGAGTAGGTGTGTGGAAAAAAATGTTACCGTAAGAGTGATTAAGCACTGGAGCAGGTTGCCCAAAGAGGCTGTAGAAGGTCCATCCAGGGATATTTTCAAAACCTAATGAAGTTGTTCCTACTTCAAGGAGGAGGTTGGACTAAATGACCTCCAGATGTTCCTTCCAGCAATTGCACATGCTCCTAATTTTTTACTTGCTTAATTCCTGGACTTGAAAATTCGTGTTTTCTTTGTCCTTGTCAGTTTCATAACTTGGGAAGTGCTGCTAATTTTGTCTGGCTTGTCAGCGAGGTATAGGTCATCTGCCATATTCGGAAGCAGACTGGCTTTCAGCTCCTGCCCTGAGCCCGTTGTTGACCTACGCTCACCAACATCACAGCTGGTTCTGTCCCACCCAGATCAGAGTCACTCCCGCTGCACAGGGAGCAGCAGCAGGGTGGGCTCTCCTCAGCCTTGGGGCTTGGGTCAGGGTAAGAGTTTCCTTTGAAGTCTCTGTTTCACGTCCCAGAGAGCGCTTCAAGAAATTACGATGGGAACCATAGGTTTCCTTCTTAGTTTGTAAGCCAAATTTGTCACCAGTTTATGTGGTGCAACTTACTGAGGTCACCTGATTGAGCCCAGTTGTTTTAGTAGTGGCTATTGATGGTTTTTGTCACTTAAATGGTATGCAGATTCTTTTTTATGCTTTATTGATATATAGTTCCCCTCTCAGTTGTACTGTAATAAGGTACACATTGCAGAAATACCTATTCATCTGCATCATTGTTACTCATGCTATTGTTTTAAAATGAGAAAAAACTGGTGCAAATTTTTAACTAAAATTTTGTTAATTTTCCAGGAGACCAGAAATAATAGCACGTAACAAAGGTTCCTCTGGATTAATGTAGCCTTATCGTGACACAGATCTCCTCTCACATTTCCACTGAAATAAGCTGAGATGAGAATATATGTTAGTTCAGGAGGTTTAGAGGCAGGCTGCACTTAAATACTCTGGCAGGTTATTTTTGTTGAACTCGCTCCATCTTCTTAGCCATGAAATTCTTCTGCATACTTAGCAAATATCAAATAAGAGCATGTTAATGGTGTTTTCATTTATACTTTTTCTTTCTCTCTTCCCTTACATAAACATGTAATTAAAGAGTTGAGTTAATTCTCCAGTATTTATTCTTTTTCTCTCTACCAGTCTGAGTCATAGGAATTTTCCTCAGGTGTGATTTTGACTTCTGGGACTTAACACTGTTTCCCAGATAGTTACCTTTTGAGGGGTTCTGCTCATAGGCCTGGTTTAGCCAGTTGACTACTCAATCCATTATTTATAAGCAGTATCAAATCCATAACCAAACATGCATTTTTGTCCTCTTGTAAAAACTACACAAACCACAACCTTATTTCAGATTTTTCCCAGCAGGGAAAATAAAAAAGAAAAGCCACCTTCCCAAAAGGAGGACTGTGAAGCTTTGTGTTTAAAATTTCAACACTTAGGTTGGATGACTCAGCAACCAAACCCAGACTCAGGTCTGTTTATTTTATGGGCATACATCTCCAACCATCTGCTCTGCAGTACCTGCCAGTTTGTAAACAGCAAAGGTCTGAAACATGTAAAGATCTGTAGTCTGCTGCCAGCTCAGATGAACGCTGACAGTGGGCAGAACAGAAAAATGTGTTGTGCCACATGTTTGTATGACGTGCATGCCCATGAGCCCAAACTGAGTGAGATAGGTGTCATGCCACAGTTACTGATCTTCCTCATGCTCTTACTTTTTTTTTTACTCACCTCAGTGTTAGGGATGCAGAATATTGTGTGTCTTCCCAGGGAAATGTATCCCACAGCTGCCCTAAACAAATAATGTTTTGCCTGGAGAATACGCCTGTAGACTGTACAGCGAAATTTTAGTTAGATTAGGTCTCAATGTATTTTACAGTCATTTCAGGCTTTACAGGTAATCATTGGAGACATGCTGCTGAATCCAATCATCAGCTCTGCGGTAAACGTGCAAGATTCTTCTGGCTGTGATCCAAAGAGCATGTTATGCAGTCCATACAGACCTTATTTCTCATGCATCCTTTGCCATTTAAAAATCTAACCTGAGAATTGAATTTTATTATTCATATTTGTATTTATCGTGTTATAATATCAGCGTTTGGTATAAGCATGTCTGTTTGTAATGCTAAAAGAATACTTGCCATCAATCAGCTTACAGATAATATTGTAAAGGAAATTAGAATGTGGCTTATTAGGTGTAGTCTGGTTTGGCTCAAGTATCTATGTTCTCATAAAATAAATATCACAGACCATACATTTGTAAAGGTCAGCTTTATGGCCAGCTGCAGAGTATGAATAAAAACACATAAGCCGGTAAGAGCTGGACAGAAGTGTCAGATGGCTGGCCAGGAACTGACAGCCAGACCCCAAGCACCCACTAAAACCAACTAAAATTATGATATGGCACATAAACATCACTCATTGATCCTCCTGGTTTCAGAACAACCTGCTGACGATTACAGGAATAGAAAGGCACTGGTCATGAGCATGCAGGAGTGCATTAACGCATTGCTGTTCCATATGCTGCCTCCTGCCTCAGGTTGTTTCTCCATCTTCTGTCATATTGCACCTATTCAGACAGAGCTTCTTACAGCAGTGCTGAAGCAAGGTACTAGCAGCTCAGACAGTGTAGGTTAATGAAAGAAAGAAAATAACTTTTTTCTTCATAGATACAATATACGCTTGGGTTTAAAGCGGTGACAAGTAATCCCATCAACTAGTTTTACCAATTCCGTTCCAGGCTGGCTCTTCTTTGCGCTTTGCACATTGGTACCACATTTTCTTAATCATCATTCAGAAGAGCACCTACACAGGCTTAACTGGAAGTGTATGTGCCTGGGACCAGTCATGTGCTTAAAACTAAGCACATACTTCACTGCTTTCACAAATAGCCCTTGCAGCTAGTGCTCAGTTTAGACCCTTCAGAGACATCTCTCATAGTTGACAGAAACATGCCTGCAATTTTGTTGCTCAAGAACTCACAGGAATTGCAGAAATTATGATATCCCTTGTTACAATACCATCCTGCTTATGACTTAGAACCAAACATGGAGATAAGTTCCTTTATCTCCAAATATAACCCTTCAAAGCAAGGTATCTTGTATTTCAGCCTAAATATTTAAGCTTCATATCAAACAGAGGGCAGTTCTTTCCAGACTTGACAGTTCTTCAGTTCTAAGTAATTCTGACTCTGAAGCACCAGTTCTATTCTGGATAAAATCCAGAGATATTCCAGTCTGGGAAAATTTTCCTTTCACCGTGTTCATCTCTTTCACAGCACAACTGTGGTAAGCATTTTTGCTGCCATCTTATCAGTGTTCCCTAACAGAAAGACTTATTGGCACCTTAAGAAGCAATTTTATGTACCAAAACAATCCATACAAAAAGAAGAACACTGATTATGCAGGAATCATTTTTAACCCATTCTGTATTACTCCTTTGTGCTTTTCTTTTGCAAGGTTTCCATTCTAAAGTACCCAGTGAAATACAGTATAAATTAAGTCCTCTGCAGATTAAATGTGTATGACTCAAGAGGAACCCACTGTTATTGGCATTCCTATTTATAGCTGAATGGCTAGATTTATCTTTGGGTGTCATTGACTCCTTTGCTTGCACCTGAGAGTAGACATTAATTGGACAGCCAGAGAAGTCTGTTGATATTGAGCTGCTACTACGGGCAAGCTAATGGATTTGGTAGAGAACACTGTGGAGGTGACGTACACTTCTAAGTGCCTGCACTTCTAGATGTGACACTGCAGTCTGTACATTTTATATAAGCTAGAAAACTGCTAGAGCCATGAATTTTAAAATCAATTGTGTCTATACATCTAGAATGCAAGCATCGTATAATCTGAAAACCTGCTAGGCTATTTTCTCTTTCCTCTATGTCTTAAACACTGCAAAGTAACTTGAAATTGGCAAATTCTGTATCATTATTTCTGTTACACAGTGATTAATTTCTTCATTCTTCTTTTCTCCTCCAGTTCTGTCCCTCTGTATTTAACTGAATGTACTTCTAAGTCTGTCCTACATTCCCCCCATATTACATTAGTTCTTACAGGACAAAGTGCTTTCCTATCTGTTGAACCACTGACCATTTCATTTTCCAGGAGGACTTTCTCACGGGGGGTAAGACTGTATATGAAAAATCAGGTCTGAATGTATTCTGGAGCTGGGAGTAGTTCAACAAAAGGTGGCCCAGTTACTAGGGAGCGGTGCAGAAACCGGAATCTGCCTCTATGGGTGGTGTTAGTCCACTTCTAAACTCAGGGAGGTTTTTATTCCACAAAAATGCAGCAATTCCAAATTCCCTGAGTGAGCCTGGCACACTGTCCTTGTGAAACAGCTGCACTTGCTTGCAATATTCAAACACTGTCTAAATGTGACAACGCAGAGTAATACTTCCAGGAGCACTTAGGAGCCTCAGTTG
>VXAV01011013.1:5099-95138 GCA_013399715.1 Alectura lathami | reverse complement strand
TCAGTTGGGATCAAGGTTTATGACTACACTGCAAGAATGCACAGAGGACATGGCCTTACCCTGTAAACATTTCTCAGTGTTCGGGTCCGGTTCAGCAGAAATAAACCGCTGTTGACCTGTGCTATTCACCATAGTCAGCTAATTATGGGGCACTTCTCAATATGCTGCATGAGAGGGCCTCTTTGAATGGCAGACAGAAAACAAGAACAGGACTCAGTTCTTACTGCAGTAGCACACCCAAAACCAGACTCCCTCGCTGGTATTGTCACATCAGGCAGTTCTACTTATTCCTAGTAGGGGAAGGCGGTACACACATACAACCCATGACAGTGTTTTCATCTAAACCCTTTTCCAACTTATGTCATATCTTTCTAATCAGGAAAAAGAGAAGTCAGATCTTGATGGCATGTTTAAGTTCATTAAGTCTTCCTTTCCATGCTTTATCTTATCATTCCCTAGTATGAGTAGTAATACTTCATCAGTCATACGTTACCAAAATGAAAAGTTGTCTGTAAAAATATTTTGCAGTGTTGTGTTTCTGATCACGTTTTTTAGGGTTTCATAGCTCGGTGATAAAATCTGACAAGATATTTTACACTGAAGTGTATGCTGCAATTACTGGATAATTACATTTTATCAAGACCCTTAGCTTGCCTGCTATTAAGACACCTTTCATGAATTGTCTGATTAATTTCCCCTCTATATGGACCAACTCTGTCTCAAAGCTGTGACAGTCTATTAGCTAAACAATGTGGATTTCAAATCCTGCTTAAGTGGCTATTCACAGTGCAGCACAACACAATGGCTCATGCTGAGTTTATATTTTTATGCCTGAAGTATGTCCAGTAATGAAATAGATTTACCTAATTTTAAGGCTGTGGCACAAATTGATTAATACAAGGAAACTGCAGCCCAAGGTAGCTACTGAGACCTTTGCTGTTGGCTTGCTCACAAAGCTCTAAGTTGCAAGCGGAGTTGTGCCAGCTGCAGGGCAAAGCAAGGTGACCCAGTAAAAACAATACACTTTCAATCAGCCCATTTACTCTTTTTTTGCCTTTGAAATGACTTTATACGGGCAGACTTCTAGCCCCAGATGAAAATGCATCATACCAATGACATCACCCAAGGAAAAGCTCCTACTCCAGAACTACTGCAGTCTATGTGAGCCTTCTCACCAAGCAGCAGGCATCTGTCCTTAAGCATTTAAACTTCAGGTTGGGCAGAGATTAAAGGACCTTGAGCTCACAAAGTGATGCTCAGTCCTTTTACACCTGTACATCTAAACTGCTGCTGCAGTTTGCTCTTCCACCTTTGCTTCCCCTCTGCAATTAAATTGAAACAGAAAGGAAGCTGGAGGTGGAGAGCCGAGATGAGAGCAAAATCGTTGCTAGAGGGCAGGTGATGAAATGAGAAGAAAGAAGGAAAAGATGAGTCAATGACAGGAAAAAGGGCTGACACAGGTTAAGTTTCACAGCATGACTGAAAGGATATAACAGCTTGTTGCAGTCAAATGGCAGAGTCCTGTTTTTTCTCTCCCATTAGTGTGGAGGTTTTTTGTTTTTATTTTTTAATTCTGAGTTAGTCCTCTCTTTTGCTACTGGTAGAGCCTGTCAGCAGGCAGCCAGAAGCAGGAACCATCGCTTATGGCAACAGCGTCTTAGCTTACGTGTCTTGTGGAACATCACCATGGGAAGGAAACTAAACATGGGGAAAATAAGGACATGTATATAAATTAAAAGTTAATGGGGACATAGTTTGTATATGTGGCAATATTTTCAGTTAGCGTAGTTTAGTTTTGCATTGTTTTGTTGTGTTTTGTTTTTATTGAAGGAGAAATGGAGTCACAGAAACCAAACAGAATAGTTCTGGATTTCAGAGAACAGTTTGGTATTCATAATAGGAAGGAAGGTAGAAAATTGGGGCTAGAAAGGGGCAGCACATCAGTCGGAATCTTCTTTTATGTGCATTAATGCATGTTATAGATCTGAAGATGAGCAGAAGGACCATTATGTCTTACTGCATAATGCATGCTCAGTTCATGGTTACCCTGGCATGGGCAGGGTTTCAGGAAAGTTGGTCTAAAAATTCCATCTCAGAACTCTGAAGCATCTTCATAATGACACTTTTTAAAGTTTTTTTTTTTTTTTAAAAAAAGAGGCACTGAATCACATTTAATCCTGATTTTAAACAGAGAACTATTATTGGCTCATACCAGACACAGAGAGTCTTGTTTCAGTGTTAGTCATAATACTCTTAAAATGATCTAAATGGCTATTGAAGCCACTCCTGGAATCTCTTGCTGTAATTAATGTTAGACAAAGAAAATACTTATTTTACTTTAAAATGGTGCTTTTGGGACTCATTAAGAATCAGTGCCATATGTTTATAAATGTAACATACCCAAAAAACACAGGAGCTATAGTGGTGCAGTCACTTCTTATCCTGTAAAAAACTTGTCTTACCGTGATAGGAAGAGTGCACATGCTGTTGCGGAATACAGTCTTGCAAAGTGCTACAGCTCTCAGACTTCACTTGTAGAAAGTCACCTTGTCCCTTGTAGGTTTACACTGAAATCTGGGCATGAGTGTAATTCCTCAGACAGCAGTCAGACGTGTGCAGGCCCATGCCCTTTTAAACATGGTTCGGTGTTCCAGGATCAAAGTCACTCCAAACAACAAGCAAGCCCTCTGAGTTTGGGATCCATCTTTTAGCTCAGGCCACATTGGGTCAGTGTGCTGTTTGGGGCTGTGGTTCAGAGCCAATATTTCAGTGCTTAATTGAGGGATACTTCTGCCATCAAAAGCACCACAGAAAGCCCCAAGCAGTTAGGTTTTGGGGCTCAGGGTAGTGTAAGTATCGGCTAGATAATGTATTTTCCCTCTTCTTCTCTGTGTTCTTTAAAGCAACTGCTGTGTGTAAGTCAGGAGGTGTTTCCTCTTGTGTGCAACCACATCAGCTCACTCCTCAGGTTATCAGGTCAGCACATCTACCTGAGGCTTAGTTTTCTTTCTTCATTCTTCAGTCAGCTTGACAGCACTGCCAAAACAGTCCAGAGCAGTCATTAGCTAATGGAAGAGACTTACTGAAATGTGTCTGCTCTACTATTAGTGTTCATTTCAAAAATCGAGTTGGGGACTGCATTAGGACCAGCACCTAGCTGTCTTACTGTTATTAATGAGGCAAGACAAAGTTATGCTGCTTGTTCATGGGAACCAAATAAAAAGGACACCCTACAGGCAAACTTAGCTAAACCTGTAACTAAAAGGTTCCTGTTGTCAGTAGCTTTGTGTTGTGTTCTCCACCCTTCAGCCAAACTTAATTGCTTTGTACGCAGTCTGGTCAATGTGGCTTAAGATATGTAAGTGAACAAAGCTTACTGAGTAATAGTTGTATTAGAATTATAAATAAACATAGCTATTTCTAGTTCTCCCTATTGTTATTTGGGCTGCAACTGGCTTAAAATCACAGGCTTCCTAACATGTGCAGCATGCTATGCGTGCCAGCTGTAACCCCACCGCCATATACGGCAAGCTTTGGGCATGGGCAAAGGAGCGCTGATCTGTCAGCACCTATCTGTAATAAATAAATAAATAAATAAAATAAAAATCCCTATTTTAAGACAGTTCAGTGTGGAGAGGAAATTAAAGTCTCAGTTACTTTCTTATTTGAAATGTGAAGGCAGTGGGATCCACTGGAAAAATCCACCTGGATTCTTCCATCTGGATTCAGTCATGTTGATAATCAAGTCAGACAGATATTGTGCAGACAAGCTGGAAAAAACTCTGTTTCCTCTCATTCTCCCTCACTTGCTCTGATATTCAGCACATGTACAATGTTGTACAGGTACTTCTTCCAGATTGCAGCGTTTTCTCCCAAGCCTGATACAAATCTCAAGACTTAGGAACCCAAAGGAGTTTATCCAAGCTAATTTATTTGTTTGCTCTCCCTGAGGTTTTTCCCTTTGCTCTTTTCTGGGAGTGCTTCTTACACTGATTCCACCTGCTGGGTGGAGTGAGGGGGCTGGGGGAATTATGCTATCAGTCCTCTCACAGAAAATATGAAGAGCCAGCAACATTGTCAGGTGTGCATGTCATGGCTTGCAGGGAAGGGTTAGGATGCAGTTCCTAGCTCTGGCCTCTGGTAAGGAAATAAATTACATGCTCTGGGTGGTTTATGCATTTTTTTATAAATCACATCCACAATTTGACCTTCTATTTTCCAAGTAACCCCACAATTGAACCAGTTCTTCTTCATCCGTGCAATTTTTTTATTTTCCCCTGAAAATAAAATGTTAGAAATTCCAAGTTGCAGAACAAAGAAACAAAGTTTGTTTTTTCTGAAGGGAAAAAAAAAAATGCGTTGGTGAAAACAGCCCTGACAGCTGTACTCTGTGACTCAGTAAATTAAGACATTTTACTTTCTCCTTTCATGGATGTGTTTAGTCTAGATACTCTTGATTTATACATAATTTTTTGGCTGAGTAGTA
The DNA here is from genome assembly GCA_013399715.1 of Alectura lathami. Classification (NCBI taxonomy): domain Eukaryota; kingdom Metazoa; phylum Chordata; class Aves; order Galliformes; family Megapodiidae; genus Alectura; species Alectura lathami. The sequence goes on along the minus strand of VXAV01011013.1, from coordinate 90,652 downwards.
TTTTTTTAATGCAGATCTTTTATGCAGTGATTTCATTCAAGCTTATGTTTGCCTAGCTTGAGAGAGATGTTGAGAAGAATGTGATTGAATTTAGTCCCTTAAAATGTTTCCCATCTCCTTTTGTTTTTTTAAGAGACTGATTAGTTTTGCAAGAAATTAGCTTGTCATCTTTTACAACCTATCTGAAACCCACCCCTAGCAGGGCTTTGGAAGGCTGCTGGGAAATCATCCTCACACATCTCTCTCTCTTGCAGAAGTGGCAATGCACAGAGGATGCTTCTGGCAAGCTTCGAATTCACAAGTGCAAGGTATCTAGCGACATCCTTGCCATCAGGAAAAGGACTCGCAGCATCCACTCCCGAGGCTACAACGGTAAAGACAAGGATTGCAAATGTGGAGATACTGATTACCGGAACAGCAGGACCCAAAGGAAAAATCAAAGACAGTTCTTGAGAAACCCTAATGCGCAAAGTAAGTGCTATCTGACCTCTTGTATGCTGAGGCAAAGAACAGGAGTAGAGGCTTGTGGAGTGCTGGTTTACCAGTACGCTCTTCTTTTCTCCTCCACGTACAATGAACGCATCTGTAATTGGCAGCCAGGTTCTACATAATTGCCCCTGTAATAACAGTAATAAGAAGAACCAAAGCTGTCCCTTGCAGGGCAGTAAGGAACACTCCTCAGGCTGGCTGTGGTGGTGATGCATTGGTGCCACCTATCGTGCTGGTCAGACACAAGCGTGCTGACATCAGCAGTTGAACCAGTGCCTTTATTTGCTAAGACAGCCAAAGCAAGTGTTTTCGTGCATCGTTAACACTGAATGCAGGTGCTGTCTGATGGTATCCCAAAGACATCTTCTACGCGAGGCACTGAGGGGTGGTGACTGCTGACAGAATGAATTTCTGCGTGGCTGCAACTTATCGAGATCGTTGCGAGGAAACAGGTTATATTGCAGCGTCCTCTAGTGGAGCGTGGTCTGAAGGGAATGCACAAGGCTTTAAGACAGCAAGCGGTGTTCGGACGTATCTCTGCTAAGGATTTATGCAGCAAAAGCTTGTTTAAAGAAGGCACTGATTTAAATGGAACGAGTATTTTAATCTATCTGCCTGATAATGAAGGTGAAGTTCTGTAGCCATAACAATAAAAATGAATCTGGATTTCAGGGGCTTTCCCTAGAGCAGGCTGTATGCTCCTGTGAGCATAGAGAACACTAGACTGAGAAATGAAATAGAGCAGAGGCTCTAAAACAGGAAGATTTTTGAGTCGTGAGAAATGCAAAAGTTAGAAGATGCTGCACAGATGTCTGTGAAATAAGAAAATAATGGCAGTAAAATTCAAAATATTTCCTGGTTTAAAGCCTCCCCTACTCTGCAAGCAAACAAGAATCCTTGGTATTCTTTGTACATTCAACCACAATATTGTCTGTCTCGAGTTCTCTCATTGTTCAGACTAAATGCTGCCTTGATATAATTTCTTCCATTTGTTTAATATGATCTAAAGAGCTTCACAGTGTGCTCAGGCAGGCCTCTGCTCAGAAGTCTCCATGTCATACACTGCCAGGGTGATTCTCAAACTGGGCAATGTGTCTCCAAGTGATAATTTCAAGGGGAGATTGCAGCCCGGGGCAGCGACATGGGCAGAGAAAGTGGGGAAATGGAAAAGGGGCAAGCATATGCTGAGAGCATATGAAGGTAGCATCAGACAAAATACATTTGTTAAGGTTTTCTCCTTTACAACATTTTCAGTCCTCTTCTCCGTCTCCAAATTCCCATAGCTCTCATCTAAGGAGAACAGAGGCTCATGCCAGTGAGACGTTGTTAAGGGAGTAACTAGTTCAGGCCTCAGTCTTCAGATAACACTTGGATAGGTTGCTTATGTACTCCAAAATCTTTCAGTCACTTCATTAATAAGTAGCATCATCAGACACTGTTACAGTGCCAGCATTTGTCACATCTGATCCTATGAATCTTTCTTCACAGTTTTATTAAAGATTACTGAAGTTATAAATCAGAAGGATGCCTTGGAACTACGGTTTTTCACATTAGGAAGAAGAATGTCTTCGCTGACTGACTGGGAAACCTTTTTTTCACCTGACAGCAGGCAACCACAGAAACAGTTTCGAAGGATAGGGTTGTTTGAATAAAGAGCTGAATGAAGTTCACTGTCTGCACTTTCAAAAGATTCTTGCCTTTCCTGGCTCGGTATGAGACTCACAAAGGCACTAACAGAAAAACTGCACTAGAATCTCTCCCATATGTCAAACACACTGCTTTCTCAGAGCTCCCACTTTATTTTGCTGCACAAATTATTAACTGTTCAGTGACAAAAGTGTGCTCAGCATAGGTGCAACAAATGGAAAGCCATGCCCTACAGCTGATTTTTATGAGCTGAATTAGGTATATCGAGGGTTCTTTGTGTTGTGTCTAGACAGAAAATACTTTGATGTGGTACTGACTATGGGTTTTATCAGCTCGTTTTGGGACAAGGTAAAAAGTGTAAGGTCTCACAAACTGAGCATACATAGCAATAAAAAAGCTCAAAGAGTTAATTGTCTCAATTAATCTGACTCCCATGCTGCTGTAATTGCAGAGCTCCAAAACAATAACTAAAAGAGCTGTAACCATGGGCCTGGGCACCCTGCTCTGGGTGTCCCTGCTTGAGCAGGGGTTGGACCAGATGGACCAAGAGGTCCCTGTCAACCTCAGCCCCTCTGATCCTGTGATTCTGTAACCCTACTAAACACACTCTAACTCTACAATGCAGCAAGGTTTTGGAGGTCTATAATTTGTATGCGTAGATATGGCTGATGTGTGTGTGTGTCAGAGTATCTATACATAAATAGATATGTATATACACATACACAAGCATATACACTGATACATGATGGATGCTTGCCTTGTTAATGTCTACCTTTTCAAAGGGTAGCATCCCTTTTAAAACAGTCATTTTTATTCTGAAGCATAAGTCAAACTTATAACACATGCCAGTTTACAGGTGGTGACGTTTCAAAACACAGGAAGGCTCAATTTTCTAATGTGGGTTCTAATCCTGTAGTTTCTGGGGTTTGGGGGTGTCTCATTCTAGATAAGTGGTTTCTGTGAGACTGATTTTATCTGGAGATATAGATGCTAACTGCGGCATAAGATCAGTCTACCATAAAATATAATACTTGAAGCCTTCAAAAATTCATGCGACTCATGAAAGCATTGGCCCTGAATTATCAAAAAATATTGAAGTAAATTTCTGCAAAGCAACAGGAAAAGAAAAAATTCTTTTTATTCAGCAGCCTTCTTACTTGTTTGGAATATGCTAGGTGTTCACAGCATTGATATGTAGACAGACATAGATAAGTAGGTGCAACTGTCTTGGTTTCAGCTGGGACAGAGTTGATTTTCTTCACAGTGTCTGGTATGAAGCTGTGTTATGGCTTTAGGAAAAAAATACTGTTGATTACACACCGATGTTTCAGTTGTTGCTGAGCGGTGCTGCAAAGAGCCAAGGACATTTCAGTTTCTCAGCTTCTCGTACTGTCCTGCCAGCGAGGGGGGTGGAGGAGGTACAGGGAGCCAGGAGGGAACAGGAGCTAAACTGGCCAAAGGGATGTTCCATGCCACATGACAACCTGTGAAAACAAACTATAAAGTTGTGGTGAGTTGACTGGAGGGCAGCTGGTGCTCGGGGACTGGCTGGGCATCAGCTGATGAGTGGTGAGCAATTACATTGTGCATCACTTGTTTTGTAAATATTCATATATGTATATAATCATCATTGCTGCTATTTCTTTCTTCCTTTTCTGTCTTTGTAAATAATTTTTATCTCAACCTATGAGTTCTACTTTTTCCCTGATTCTCTCTCCCATCCGACTGAGAAGAGGGGGAGAGAGTAAAAGGCTTTGTGGTGCTTAGCTGCCTGCCAGGTTAAACCACAACAACTGTGAACGTTTCTCTCTTCTTCAGAGTACAAACCACGTTTTGTTCACACTCGCCAAACCCGATCCTTGTCCGTGGAATTTGAAGGTGAAATATATGACATAAATCTGGAAGAGGAAGAACTGCAGTTGTTAAAGACCAGAAGTATCACCAAACGTCACAATGCTGAAAATGACGAAGCAGCAGAAGAAGCTGATGGTGCTCCTGGTGACATGATGATTGCTGATGGCACTGCTGCCATAGATCAACCCAGCTCTGTCAGAGTGACGCACAAGTACAATTTCTTTTTCTAGTTTTTCCTGAAGATAAAGTCTTTTTCATTTTCTAATTGCAAACTTTCACTTTCAATTTTTTACCGTTTCATAGTTCCAATATTAATGAACTTAGGATCATTGTTGCAGACAATTTTAGGTATGCCTGAGTTGTGCTTATTAGTAGGTGGAATCATGTAATTTTGATATGTGTGTTTAAAGGAGAGGCCTCAAGCTTTGTTTTATCCCTGAGGAGTAGGCAGCTCTAGAGGGGGAATTCATCCTCCATATTGAAACGTATATCTTATGATGGATTAATCATCCCATGAGGCTGACATTCCTGTTGTTCATTTAGACAAGAATAACATAAATGTTAATTTTGAACAAGTAAAAATTATCCATTCTTTACATTAATCATCTCCAAGTATGACATAAATAAAGCCTTAAGTGGCTGTTTGGAAAAATGATTATTTCTCCATAGAGTTTTGACTTTAACTAAGTACTGCTTTCAGAGTTCTAGTTATGTGAGTGAGAGGGAAAAAAAAACATAATGGGAGAAATTGGAAAGAGATAAGCTTCTAAATCTTTCAGCTTTTCTTCTCAAAAACTTTTTAAAGCATTCTGATGGTGCAGGGTCCAAGGAAGGCTGTGTCTATAAATTAGGAATATTTCCAACTTATGGAACTTATGGATGTTCTGTTTTTCAGCATGAAGATTTTGCAAATCCAGCCCTTTGCCTGCTGGATTCTCAATCTCATTCCACGTCATTGGCCTTCCAATTATTTTGTTTCTTGATAGCGCTATTTTTTTCAGATGCTGGTGTGAATTTTTTCATCGCAGCACTTCATTACATGAATGTTCTCTTTTTTTTTTTTTTCACTTCTTCAAACATCTCGCTCTAACTTTGGTCCTTACTGATCGTTATTAATTATATTGATCTTTAGCCCACGAACTATACATTCTATTTTTAACTTTCTCATACTCAGAAGATAAGTTGCATTCATGAGACAGGAGGAATATATGTCTCAGCGTTAGTGGTTAAATGAGTACATTTGGTTAACAAGTGGCTTTGAATTCTAAAACAGATTTTTATTTCAGTTGCAATCTCATTTCTGACTGGATTAAGAATCTCCAACAGGACATTGTCATTGCATTTTTTTAGCATGCACAGAGTATCTGTCACAGATGAGGAACTTTTCTGATTTTGGAGAGAAGACTGAAGCAGTTAATAATATTATTGTGAGCACGAGGAGATGTTGTAGAGGTTATTTATTTCTTAAGAGAGCATAACAAAGAAATTTTTAAGAATGTTGGAAGAAAGAGAAGAAATGGGTAGGCAGTTGGGAAACCGATAACCTTCAGTTTCCTGTTTGTTAAATTTATATCTACAGGTGTTTTATTCTTCCAAATGACACTATTCACTGTGAGAGGGAGCTGTACCAATCTGCCAGAGCCTGGAAGGACCACAAGGCTTACATTGATAAGGAGGTAAGAGGCGTTTTAAAACCTGAGTGAAGTCTTTGCACTGCCACTTATTCAAGGAATAATTCTGACTCAGCAATATCCTCTGCAGATTGAAGCTCTCCAGGACAAAATCAAGAATTTGAGGGAAGTTAGAGGACACTTAAAAAGAAGAAAACCAGATGAATGTGATTGCAGTAAACAGAGGTAAGAGAGATGACATTCAGCATTGACTGTCCGATAAGGTTTATATATATAGTTGGTTTTGTTTCTGTCGTTGTTTGTTTTGTTTTGTTTTGAGATGGAAAACAATATAAGCATTATTGATATTTACAACTACTGTTATTTATAACTACTCATGATTTAAGGTTAGCCTATTCAGATGTCACCTCCAAAGCAGGGAAGGAAAAAAGCTGATTCGTAATAGGAGTGTAAATATTTGTGCTCTGTATTTCTCCTGGATGAAATTTAATTCTCTATTGACCTGAGAAGAAGTCAAAGTTATCCTATTTCTGGAGAAAAATTCAAGTGTCAGGGTACATATCTTCATTCAAACGTGCTGAAACTAAAAGGACTACCAGAACCAAATTTTAGTTAGATCTCTTTTAAGAGTAGAAACTACTCTTAGAAGATGCATGTACAGATTTTAAGATTAACTATGTTTGTATTCTACTGACATATTGAACCCAGCTGTAGTTTTACTACAGTCTAGCATAGGATCACTCACATATACACTCAGGCGTACGTAACTTCTTTAAATGAAATAAAAATTATGAATCATTGAGTGTAGTTCCAAGACAATGTCAAAGACGATATGTTTCTATTTTGGTTCATGCTGAAAATGAACCGTTTCCTTACTTGATAATAATTTTCCCCGTAGCTACTACAACAAAGAGAAAGGTGTAAAGGCCCAAGAGAAAATCAAGAGTCATCTTCATCCCTTCAAGTAAGTTTGTTATCATCCTCTCACTCTCTCAGCTAGCTTTTTAGTGACTGGAGGAATAATAGATATGGGTTGGATTTTTTTCGATAGGGGAAAGGAAGAGAAGAGGGAAAGAAAAGCTCTCACAGGAAATCTTAGTAGTTTTGGTCGTATATGTGAAAGTTTATGAATAATATTAAAAACTATATTCATTGAAATGAAAGAAACTGATCATTTCAGAAACTGATTGACTAATCATTAAAGAGACCCAGTTAAACCTAAATACAAAAGTGCATGATTTCTCATATTTACTGAAGAAAACGCCTTGTCATAACTGCTGGGGTGGAAGCTGAGCTGGAAGAGTCAGCCTCCGGAAGGGCATATTCTCATCATCTAGTCTTTAAAAAAGCCAGATAGATGTAAAAGTTGCTAGTGCTTTTGCTAACCAAAGAGAAGCTGTTCTGTCAGCCATGCCCAATTTTCTCTGTGAACAGAGAAGCAGCACAGGAGGTAGACAGCAAGCTGCAGCTGTTCAAAGAGAATCGCAGAAGGAAGAAGGAAAGGAAGGGGAAAAAGCGCCAGAAGAAAGGTGATGAGTGCAGCCTTCCAGGACTGACGTGTTTTACCCATGACAACAACCACTGGCAAACAGCACCCTTCTGGAACTGTAAGTCTTACTTCCATGCACGAGCTCCCAGTTCATGCAGTCAGTCAAGGCATCGTTTGGAAAAATGGCTCTTGGCAGTGCTGCTGTTGCAGTTTTTCTGAAGTACTAAGGAAAAGCATCACTTGAGTATGCCTGTAGTTGTTGTGCTACATATTTATATGACATTATTACAAGAGACTCTGTGCGAAACACTGCAGAAGCAAAAAGGAGCGTTGGTTTATAAAAACACAGATGTTCATAACCAGCCACTGAGGCTCATGTCAATCTCTTGGCAATTGAGGTGGCCAAATATTTCATAGGAATTCCAGGTGAGTTTCTAGCTTTTCAGGGGAGAAAGGACAAGGAGGGAAAACCCTTTTCCCATTTGTGTCCATGTAAATTTGTATAAGCCTATGTAACGAAAGTAGTCAAATTCTAACACATAGGTGAATCAGCGGACTGAAGTAGCTGTGACAGCATGAAGGTAGAATTGGTGTATTAGCATTAGACAGTTCCTGCAAAATTCATTCTGCACATGCTCTGACTAATTTCACTGAGACTGGAGCTCCAAGGCCATGTGCTAACTTCTTGCTGAGAAGTTTATTTGAATGGTATTTGAATAGTATTTCACTACCATTTTAAAGTTCCTGCAAACCTATATTTACTATGAAAAATGCTTAATCTGACTTTTTTTTTGGAGAGGGGGCCAAAGCAAAATCATATAATCTGGTAATCAAGAAGTAATGTGTACTACTGAGTTAATACTTCTTCTGTTTTCTCCTTTGCTTTGTTGTGGTTTGGATGAGGGGTTTATAACAAAATGTATTGTCGCAAACTCTTTGTTGTGATGACCTTTAATACCGCGTGGTGTCACAAACTGCAGTACATGAAAGATCTGCTTTAATTTCACCATTTTGATTTCAAAGCATACCATAAGCACCTAATTGTGAAGAAAATACAGACACTTCCCTTTATGAATTCTCCACATTATTCCCACTATTTATACTCTAAAAGAATTTAAAGTCACAACCGTGGAACACTTGCCTAGTGTGTAAGAGCAAAATCTTCCAGCTAGAAAATATTTTAAGTTCCTTTAAAATTCAATATGTACAGAAAATAATCCTACAGAGGCATGCTTCAGCATTTCCAGGCATTCAGCATTAACAAAATGACATTTTTCTCATCTTTGGTAGCAGAGGAGGAAAGCTTTCATTTCAAAAACTTCAAGATCAAATGGTGATTAAGCTACAACATATTTGACTCCAAGCAGAAAATTTGCTAGGAGTAAATATTCGTTTCAAGAAAGATGCTCTCACTTACAAATAATCAGTTCTGATTGCACTAGAGCTTCTGCTAATATGCTTTGTACATTTTAAAACGTTCCTACGGCAGTTGTATGCACGACTTTTGTTTTAAACACGACAATTAAACTGGCATATTGCCTTTTAACTGTGGAGTAACAAACAGTTATGAAAAGCGTTCTCATCATTTTGTGCATTCTGGCAATGCTCCAGTAACAGTCTTGGACTAAAAAAATATGTCCCTTTGACACAGTTCAAAATCAAAAGAAGAGCCAAGGTATTGATTTTGATGACATGGATAAAAAGGACTAATGCTAGTTTTATGAAGTGTATTAAACACATTAACACTATTGCAGAAAGTCACAGGACTAATTAAATAAAAATCAAAGGCATTATTAATGGTTTGTTGGAATTAAAGAGACACTCTTCTAATGCAAAACTGTTATCAGTTTGTTTTAAAACCTAGAAGGGATACCTTTCTGAGCCTTTTCTGCTGGCAGAATAAACAATCTTACAAATATTATGGTTTTGGGAAAAAGTTTGGACAATGTCTTGTTAAACATGTCCTACAAAAACTAGATCTTCTAATATACGTTTGACACTGCCTATTGTCTCCTGCTAGTTTACGCAATATAAAGACTGAAAAAAGCATATTGTTATCCGTATGTGATATAACCCTAAAATATGGGTCTACATTTGGTCAGCTGAAGAGCTGTCCAGATTCCATTTTAGTGTACTGACAAGATCTTAATTTTCTCTAATGACAGTTTAGACATTTATCTTACACATGTCACCTGGATCTAAGAGTGGAATCCTGTTCTAGGCTTCCCCAGGTTGAAAAGCAATAGCATCATCCAGTTACATTACCTGGGATTGTCCTTGAGCAAAGGCTTCACTCTGTGATTCAATTTGCATACCAAATGCATGAAATGAGGGACTGCAGTTCAGCATCATAGTTTAGTAGTTACCTTTGGAAAACTCAAGCCAGCAGGGGAGAGCTGCTTGAAATGAGGCACAGGATTATCCATTGATCTTCCTTCCCATCCTGCTTCTTCTACCATACCTGCATTCAAGGCACCAGACAAGCTCCCTGCTTGCAAACCCATCTCATTGTAGAACCATCACAGAATCATAGAATATCCCAGGTTGGAAGGCACCCACAAGGACCATCGAGTCCAACCCCTGGCTCCACACAGCACCACCCAAACCCAAACCCTGTGTCTCAGAGCGATGTCCAAACGCTCTTGAACTCCAGCAGCTTGGGGCCGTGACCACTGCCCTGGGGAGCTTGTTCCATGCCCACCACCCCCTGGTGCAGAACCTTTTCCTAACCCCCAGCCTGACCCTCCCCTTGACACAGCTCCGTGCCGTTCCCTCAGGTTCTAAATCCTAAATTGCCTCACTTGCCTCATTCCCGTACAGCGCCTCATCCTTTCTTGCTGCGGTGTCATTTGGCCTGTTATAGATGAGAATCTGATGTTATTCAGATATAAGATATAATGGTCTAGAGTTTAAGTACATGAAGATCTATAGAAATTTCAGTAGTATAAGAAACAAGCATACTATTTTTCACCTGAACTAATAATACTTTTCTTTACTTACAGTGGGCTCTTTCTGTGCTTGCACAAGCTCGAATAACAACACTTACTGGTGTTTGCGAACAGTTAATGACACTCACAATTTTCTCTTTTGTGAGTTTGCGACTGGCTTTTTGGAATATTTTGATATGAACACTGATCCCTATCAGGTAAATCCCTTTCCCTGTTTCAAAATATTGCACATTAAACTCCTCTAGTTTGTTGTTGTTGTTGTTGTTGTTGTTATTGCTTTACTATTATTTCTGTTAGTAAGTAGTTTTTCCCCTCCATTTCTCTTTTTCTCAGCTGACAAATACCGTACATACAGTGGAAAGAGGCATTTTAAATCAATTACATGTCCAGCTAATGGAACTGCGAAGTTGTCAAGGTTATAAGCAGTGTAATCCAAGGCCTAAAGGACTTGAAACAGGTACAAGAAAAATAGAAATGTGTGTTTCCATTTTATTAGGCTATTTTCATCTCATTGATTGTATCCATGAAGTGCCAATTTCTTAAGCGTTGCTCTTAGTAAGTTGGAATGGTCCAAACACACCATCCTGCGTAGCTGCGTGACCAGAAAGCTTCTTTGCAAGTTTGCACAGATTATTGTAGACGGATACTGATGACAAACAACAACATTTGACAGAAATTCTGCAGAAAGTCTGTCATGTTATTTGCACTAAGCAATAACAAGCATATGCAGATCATCTTTTCATAGCCGTAACTCTTTTCTCTATTGCAGGGGTTATTTGGTTAGGTTTTGCCTAGCAGTACCAGGTGTTTATTCTGATCGCTGTCTGCCTGTATGCACAACCTCAGGCTCTACACCGCAACTGAGGCTTAACATTGCAAATTTCTTATCGTCATTAGTTCCCTCTATTTATGAGGAAAGCAGTATTTCTTGACAAGTGTCCCTGAAAACAGGTGGTATTTATACTTCATAAGTCTGGATCTTCAAATCCTTAAATTTGGCTGACCGAAATTGTGATTTTTTTTTACAGGAATATTCCCTTCTGTGTATTTTGTGATGTTGCATCTTAGTGTCTCTTTCTTCAGCTATGAATGTTTCCCTTTTTTAATCATTTGGGGGTTTTATTATTTTTGAAAAACTGTGGTTTTTCATTTCTTTTATATAAAACTTCCAGGAAATCTCTGTTGGACTGCAGCTCTGTCTTTAACACAGTACATTTCTTTTTAGGAATTAGATGCTGTGCATGGAAAACTACATTGTGAATGGTTTTACAAGTTCTAAACACTAACAAAAGTTACTCTTGTATTTTCCTATATCAGGAAATAAAGATGGAGGAAGCTATGATCCACACAGGTATCCACACTTTTTTATTCTCCTCAGCAGCTTCTTTCCAAATAATTGCATGATTCCAGTCCATTTCAACTAATGTCTGTATCCTGCCATGTTGCACACAAAATAGCTTTTGATGCATGCATTTTCTAACTACTGTACACTGAACTCAGCCATTGTGTTATAGACCTACCATTCTGCATTTAACGTAGCTCATTGTCACAGCAAGACTTCATACAGCTTGTATTCCATGCCTGTATTTCTTAGATGTTTATGGAGGGAAAATGACACAAAAATAATAACCTCTTTTGGGTTGTTTTCCTGTTGCTGCATTTTTTCTCCTTTCTGTTTTTATTTAGGAAGTCTATACAGCTGCTTTTTTAATGAAAAAAAAAAAAAAAAAAAAAAAAACAATGTGCTTTAATGGCTTTCTGAGGTACATGTGTGTAAAGTGCCTAATCAAACCTATAGAAGTAGAGTGAAATCTTCTCACTGGCTTTAGAAAATGTTGGCAGATGTTGCTTTAAGCAAAAGCAATGCTCGGTTTGAGCAGCATGTCTGCAGAATCCAGAAGTTCACTCTAAGTAAGGCAGAAAGATAAGGCTCCTTCAGACAGGGGAACCAGCGCTTTCAGACCAGGTCTGACACATGAGACCAAATATTTTTAAAAGGTTGCAATGTTTGAACTGAGAAAGGGCAACGGGTAAGATAATTTATCCCTAATGCTCAAACCTGAGGTATACAAGAAAGACCAATATTTACAGGTATGCTTACCATACCTACATACCTATCTCCAGCTGCTCCTCCTGGTGGAGGACATACCAACAGTCAAACATAGCAAAAGCCTTGTGAGGCTGAAAAATCTCAAGTCTTAAAAGTATTGCGCTTGCTGTTCTGTTAGTAATGCTTGTATTAAGGGGGAAAACAGTTTAGAAGTCTGCCATATGTCATATTTAGACTTGATATCTTCTCACTGTATATCAGTTTTATACATTTTCGTCTCTATGTGCTTTGGTGGAGTAGCTCCTGATATACATCGCTTGCCTGAGATGCAGACTGGGCCCAAGGAATGTACAAGTCTACAGAAAACTATTTTTCACAAGGTCTTCTGAGAAGAACCTTGCCATTAGTTCCCAGTAGCCAGGGAACAATTAAGATAAAGGACTTCAGCCTCTTGTAGACCTCCAGTTTAAGCAGTTATTTTTTTCCATGCAGCCAATTTTGTATTTTCTCACTTGCATAGTATTGGGATGTAGGCAAATGCTAAGCTTTTGTTTACAGTAAGTTGTAAGCAGTTGTTTGCATTGCTTATTACAGCCTGGTGGGAGCTGGTTACTGCAGTGCTAAGGAGTAATCCCTGTAATTATGATTTGAACTCTTTCGTTAGAAGACGTCCTTGTAAAAATTCCTAATTTTGACTACAGACCTAACATCTAAATGGCATTTTTGAATTGTAGGGTTGCATGAAATAGGAGAGCACACAGAATTAATCTTTAAGTTATATATCATTACACAGTGTGTTAATGAAAACATTTTTATTTCTGATACCAGGTCAGTAAAGGTTATGCTAGTGGGATAAACGGCCAGTATAGTGTAATGCAAGTGATATTGCTCTGTGCAATAGTCCTCCATTCCAGACAGCCAGCTTCTCAGTGTACACAGATGCCTGGGTTCAAGCTCTGTGCTGGTGGGATTATTTTTATTTCTAAAACATTTTTTGTAACAGAAAAAAAAAATGTTTCTCAGGAATCAGTAAAAGGATCTGTTAGAGGATCTTTTATATATCTGTGGAGAAACCAGTGGAATAAGAAAGGAAAAACCCTATGCTGCCAAGAGAGTGGTGAGGCGCTGGCACAGGCTGCCCAGAGAAGCTGTGGCTGCCCCATCCCTGGCTGTGTTCAAGGCCAGGCTGGATGGGTTCCTGGGCAGTTTGATCTAGTGAGCTAGTGGCTGGCAGCCCTGTCCACGGCAGGGGTTTGGAGCTAGATGATCTCTGAGGTCCCTTCCAACCCAAGCCATTCTATGATTCTATGATTCTAAGTCATTTGAACTGCCCGTTAGGCTTCCTTCAGGCTGCATAGTTTCTCCACTTGGATCTGTTTCCAGTTTAAAATGTCCTGAGTTAGTACAGCACTACAAGTGTTGCAAGTACAACATCGGGACAATGGGCCTATATGAAAACAGCCAGTATAGTGCCGTTTGCTTAATACATAGGGAGAAAGCTTCAGCAGGGAAGAACAAGTGTCACTTCTGTCCTTTGACAGACAGAACATGGCTCTGCAGATGTGGTTGATGTAGGAATCACAGTCTTCTCTCTCCTTCTTGTCTGTGGATTTTCAAAACCACCAGGGAGGTGATTGTACTCACTTGCCTTTGATTTAGTGGGGGATGAATCTTGTGTTTGTTTTTTGGGATAACACAGCCACAAATTGCATCATGGGCCTTTGGGGCACAATAATAGGTTGATGAAATTTAGACAATGCTTGATTTGGAAAAAAAAAAAAAAAAAAAAGAAAAAAACTGAATAAACATCTTACTATGAACAGTTAGCAACATTTTTTTTTTCTTTTGGGTCTGTGATATAGCTGAGAGATTAACAAGTATTGATAGAGGAAACCACTGACATGCTGCTACTCAAATGCAACTCATCTGCACTTTCTTGTTTCATACCTATTTGTAATGAGATTTCTTACAGGGGAAAATCTTTTCTTTCCTCTCCCTTTCCCCCTATATACTTTGATTTCAGTGGGAAACATCACGCATACAGCTAAGCTGTGGAGTTAAGCTGTGAGGTGACTTGCTCAGTCAACCAACGAACAGTCAGCTCTAGGACCTTAAAGTTTAGCTTTCCTATTTCTTTAACATGTATAAATACAAGTTACTTCTGTTCCATGTGTTTAAACAAGTTATTTTTTTCTGCTTGACATGAAGTTCACAGAACAATTTCCAGTGCTTTCCCAGCTGTGAAATTCCTGTCATCAGCACTGAAACTGAGGCTGCAGAAACAGCACAACATTTAGAGGGGAAAAAGTAGATTCAGTATGATGGATCATTTAGCTCTGAGTCAGTCTTTGAGCTGTTTTGTAGAAATGCAACAAGCTCTTTGCTGATCTGACTTCTCTGCAGTGCAGCCCCATCGCCCCACCACTGGGGCTGATAAGGAACCCAGATCCTCCTCACCAGCCCCAAGACATCCCTACTGCCCACACTGTCACCCTTGGACAGGCAGCAGGGGCTCATCTGGGCCAAAGCCACCACAGTGGCCGCTACGTTGCCACACGCTGCCTTGGTCCATTCCCAGCCCAGTTACTGACCAAATGGCAGCACTCCAGCTTCGGCTCCTGGCATCATTTACCAAACTTTGGCCACTGACTGTTCCTGTGCGACTTTGTTCTCCTGCACAGACTCGGATTCGGCAAATTATATATATATATGTATATGTGATGCTAACAGTACAAATAACAGCAGAGCACTTGTAGCATTTATAGTGCTGTTAATATCTTGAAGAGTTTGTGACTAAATTGCTCAAAAGTATATCCCTTCTTATGATGGTTCCTAGGGCCATTTATGCCTCTAAGCACTAGAACAGGAAGACTAATTTCTTGAAACTTCTCGTGTATTTAATTTTTTTTTTTTTTTTTTAGCAGGAAACAAATTATTCATAATTTAACGTATGAAGATGGTGCTTATGGCCATGCCATGATTTTATTTCTCTTGTCTGCTGCAGGAAAAGAGGAAAGCAAAGCACCCTGCCATAGCTGTGCTACCAGATCCAAAAAGCTTGTGTTGCTTCCTGTGACAGGGAGCTTGCCAAGTGTTTGCCAAGCCACTCTTAGATAGGAAACAGAGCCCTGCTTCTTTTGGAAGAAACTATTTTTAGTACTTGTTTGAAAAAAGTGAAGTAAAATATTTACATTTTACATTGTAAAATATTTGCAGTTGTTGTATTCGGTGAAGAAATATGAATAAAGATCAAAGACTCAGGTGTTTTCAAGTAAGGAGAGCAGTACAGCAGTATCCCTTTGGTGGGAGCAGAATGAGGCCCCTCATCAAAAAAAAAATCTCAAGTGCTTTTCTGACCATGACAGCATTTTTGTAAGTTTCTATATGATGACTAATACTGGAGAATACATAGCGTTCTGCTATGACATCTCAGGCTAGTAAAGAAGCAAAGACTATAAGATACAATAGATACACATTGCATCTTCTATTTTAAAGGACAAGTTGAAATGCAAATAAATTAACTGAGATGCCAAGAATTCTCTGTAGGGATGAAGGGTCTAATATAGATAACTGCTTGTACTCAGTTCGACTGTTGCCACTTGAACTTCCAAGTTAATTAGTACTAGCCTGCTTGCCTGTACAATTTTCAGAAAATTAGTCATATCAGTGAATTAATTATTAAATACTGCCTACACGATCTTTTGTGAGGACAGATCTGCTGCTTTCCCTGAATGACTTTTGCATTACCTGATCAGTTTTTCCTTGTAGGCGACTTTGTCAGTAAAATCTCTGGATGAAACACAGTCTATGCAGTATATTCAATTAAATAGTCATGTTCAGTGTTACTTGTCAATATAAAATGGGCTTCACAGTACGTTTGATAATGTGGATCACTATAATCACTGCAGTGACTTTTAAAAATCTATTGGAAATGGATATCATTGCATCTTTTTTTTTCTGGCTGTGTTCAATATAAAATGTAGTTCCATTGCTACTTACAGACTCATTAAGATATGTTATTTGATAGATCTGTTAGAGATTATCTTTGAAAAGTTTTGTTTTTGTTTTTGTTTTTTTTTGTTTTCTGTAAAAAAAAATAATTGAAAAAAAACCTTTAGGAGATATTCTATCTACATTTTAAGAATATTTTACAGAGTGGTACAGTCCTGTAAATTAATTCATACCAAGATTTTACAGTTTTTATTTCTTCTGTGTGTTCCATGTATATGAAAATGAATGCTTACAAGGTATGAAAACTATCCTAGGCTATCGTTTAAATAAAATGTGGCTAGTTGGTTTGCAGAACTTATGTCTCAGACTATACACCAAATTGCTCTGGGTCTTGTCAAAGTTCTGGTCAGTAATGGCTTTCAGAGTTAGTCTATTATATTCAGCCATTGCTTGTTCATTGCACTGCTTGGTGGAGTGTTTAGGAAAGGCAAATGGATTAGACATGTACTGAAGTTTTCTGCCATGAAATACCAGGGGCGAGCTTTATCTTTAAATGCCATCACAAAGCCCCATTAGGGCAGATTCTGCTCTGTTTTCCTCAGTCCAAGGACGCAGCAGAAGACACGGGTTTTATTTCTGTGTGTTCAGGAGGAGCTGTGACACATCTGGGGCTGAAGACGTGGAGCATCTTACGTTCTGAGATACATATGCTGTGCATAGTGGTGCTTTCAAGCAAATGGGAGTAGAAATGCACACAGCAGCTCTGCTTGCACTTTCAAGATGGTGTTCACCATCAGGCTTTATTCTTTCTTTTGACAGAGGACAGTTATGGGATGGATGGGAAGGCTAACCTGCCCAATTTCACTGGCGACATCAACTGGCAAGGACTGGAAGACTTGTACAGTGTGAATGAAAGTGTATATGAACACAGATACAACTATAAACTAAGTCTGGCTGACTGGACTAATTACTTGAAGGATGTAGATAGAATGTTTGCACTGCTGAACAGTTACTACCAGCAAAATAAAACAGATAAGGCTAACACTGCTCAAAGCAACGGGGACGGGGACGAGTCATCTACATCAGCCTCGGTGGAAATGTCTTCTGCTGAAGAGGCGAGTGGCCTGATCGGAGAAGAGTTGCAGCTTATTGCGCCAACAGACTTTGCAGCCCTAGCTTTGAGCACCATGAATCTACGTCAGGAGAGGAAACTTGAATTAAACAATGATATTCCTGAGAAAAGTAGTTTGAATGACGCACACTGGAGAAATAGTCATCAAGCTGAAAAATGGATGGAGGATAAAGAATCAGACCGTTTTGATATGGATTTCAGTGGAAACGGTTTGATAGAGTTGGAGCATCGGCACAGCTTCATGCTACAACCCGTCAGCATGCCTCAGAAAGACACTCGTCAGGACACTGATGCTATGGAAGACATATTTGGAGATCAAATATATCTTCCTGTGAGGTCCGATGAACCTCTTGTTCATCAGGCTGTAAATGTATCCATTAGGGATTCATCTGTTGGTACCCAGAAATCAGGAAAGTTTCTGGAAAAAACAGAACAGAGTCTTACAGGGGAAACTTCACAAATCCTAAATGTAGAAGGCAGTGCCTCATCTCCACTCTCCTTGGATTAGATCAAGTTGCAAATCATTAAATAAATTCTCCTTTTTCGTGTTAGCAAACTAGTAAAGGTAATCGTGACAATGACATTCCATGTCCATTGTAGATAAATTAAGACCAGTTCAGTATTTGTGTATTTTACTCACACGCACATACTTTCACAGTGATCCTCCACACTGGAAAGCAAGATTTCCAGCTTTTGAATGGAAAGAAACAGTGTTAACTTTCTAACGCAGTAGCACATTCTCTGTAAGCTGAAATTATTTCTTTGAAGAGGATGTTCAAGTGACTTTCTCTGTTTCCAAATGATCCCACCATGAATGAATGTTTCAGTCCACCCAGTCTGTCTGCATAATGTATTTTTGATAAATTATTTTAACCACTGGAAATTCCTAATGTCACGCTTTTAAGTAAAATGATGTTGCACTTTTAAAATCTGTACACCGCACCATTTATGATTCCAGTAACTTACCTGTTCTTAGTTTGCTCATTGTCTAATGTAACTGTGAGACCAATAAATAGTTTGACAGGAAAGAGGTAATCAACATGGATTGTGGAAACAGACTGTTTGAATATTATTTTAGCAAAAAATATTGCATGTTTTTGTTACTTTGATTTAATTAAATTTACTCTCAGAATGGTATGGCTAATAATTGTTAACGCTAGGAGGATTTGTTTAAATTGGATTGTTTCCCTATATATTGATATTGTCAGTATTAAAAATCCATGAGGTTTTTTTGACTTTTCTTTTTTGCTGATACTGGTAGAAAGGCTTGCATCAGTACATATATGCTTTGGTCACCACATCTGATTTTTATTAGCCTGAACAATATCTTGAAAGCATTATTTTCATTTTGAGATTTAAGTTCTTTTTTTTCTGTTGTTCTGAACAGGCATTAAAGGGAATGATAAAATCATGTTAGTTTTACATTATTCTAGATACAAAAGGCACATGAGGTAAAAAATAGTAGCTTAGATTTTTTGTCGTTGTTGTATTGTTCTAAAGCTTTTTCTTGAACTTTACCAAACATTAAATTTTACAAAGCATAACACAAAAATAACTTTGAAAGTCATTACTACTACAAACTTAATATCTTCCCTTGCTTTTTTTTTTTAATATAAATTCTAAATAATTAGCACAACAATACCAAAAGAGAATTACCTCAAACAGATGTAATTCCATAGCATCCAATTCATGTGAGTTTTTGCCATCTGTTGCATTATTTTGTGTAGCGAGTATTTTTTGGCTGTTGCAAGCACTGCAGGTTAAACTTACATTCACCGCATTGTATTTTAAGTTGAAACTTTTTAAAAGATATTCTTTTAGTAGGATTATAATAATTTTAAGAAGCAGTCTTTTTGATGGACTCTGTACATATGTTAAAATTAACTAGCTCTTTATCTGATGTATGTGTCATGGGCTGATTGATAGAACAAACGTATTTATGGTCATGAATGATGCTATCTGTACATAGGTTTCAAGTTACTAGGATACCAACTGTGTTTTTAAATCTTGTATAATATTTCTGTGATACTTTTATAGAACAATTCTGGCTTCAGGAAAGTCTAGAAGCAATATCTCTTGAAATAAAAAGTGTTTTACTTTACCTGCTTCAGGGAAGTCCAGATGATCCAGCTTTCCTAGTAATTAAGTTTTATTTAAAAATATGTTAACATTTTCAGTTTTAAGAATACATCCACATTGAAAGCAATGGGTAACGAAATAACATACTACATTCTGTTAGTTATAAATTATTCCTGGAGATTGTGAATAATATATATTTTTTGTTTAAGACATGCTGTGATTTTTTTTTTTTAATCCCAAGTCATCTGATCCTTTCTTCCCTGAAGTCAAGGCCGCAGGCTGCACAACCAGTGGTTTGCAGGAAGAAAGTAATGTTCCACGGTGCCACCCCCTGGTCCCTCCCTGCAGAGCTCTCCCTGTAACAGCAAGGTGCAGCAGACCGGGCATGCAGGGCTTAGTGAGAATGGGCCACAGACCAGTAGTCAGGAGGGGTGTCTCCTCGCACAAGATTCCGCAAAAAATAACCTAGGTTTCAAGGTAAAGTCGGTTTTGCTCTGTGTATCTTCAGTGGCCTGTGAATAAGTTTTGACTCATAAGTTAAAACTGGTCTCTGAAGTTGTGTTTCTTGACCTCTTTCTTCTACACAGTCCTTGGGCACCCATGCTCCTGCAGACATGAAGTTACAGGGGTTGTCTTTGGGAATCAAGAGAGGGGACCAATGGCAAATTTGAGTGCTCAAAAATCTGTCACTGGATAGATGCCCACTTCTGGAAAGCACGCTGGCAAATGCAGGCTGCATTTCATAACAGTCAGGGTGCCAAGCAGGCTGAGATAACAAGTTTGGGACAACTCTGAGGACAAAGGCAATCTAAAGTAAGGTCCTATACATCTACCTCATTCATTTCTCTGTGCAGGGAATTATCCAGTAGTACCAAACATGTACTTTCCACTCTCAGAAAGTTCATTTATTTGAAAGCAAGGTGCTTTCTCTTCTCTTAAAGCTTGGACAGAGAGAGAAAGGAATGGTACAACTGTGTGGTCCACTCACTCACCCCTCTTGTCCTTCCTGCTTACAGGACGAAGTACTCAGGAAATAGATGCGAGTCCACATCCTCCTCTGTGACAGTGGTCAGCCTTCCTTCTAGGACAGTGCCTTGCCCTCAAAACTATCAAATAATTTAGGTGGGAGCCTGTTTTACATCTCTCACAGCAATGTGGAGGGAAATCATAAAGAGTCTCATTGTATAGCTAAGGTGTACAGGGAGGACTGAGCTCTGCCCCTTGCTCTCTGCAAACACACATCAGCACCAGCACCTGGAGCTGGATAGGAATATCTGAACCTTGCACATCTTTGGGAGGTGTCAGTATTAACATTAGATGTTTTCCCTGGGGTTTTAAAGAAGGCAGCCAGTACTGCCTTCACACCCCTGAACTGTGATACCTCCTAACAACTTAAAGCCCTCAAGGAAAAAAAAAAAAAAATCTCTAGGATAACATTTGGCTCATAGCATCATCTCAGACTTCAGGCATCTCTCGGTTTATATGCAAGCTGAGTGAAGGGTTTTTCAGAGTGCAGGCCTCGGCATCTCCGAAATGCCTTTAGATGCCTGCTGCTGCCTACATTGTCAGTCACTGGAGTGCAACAGGAGAGGATGTGTGTGGTGAAACAGCTGGGGCTGAGAAGTCATGAGCTGGAGTAGATATATTTGGGGAGGATTTGCTCAGGATTGTTCTCAAGGCCTAAGCACCCGTGGGTTGTTTGAGCCCAGTAGGTGTGCTCCTGTAATGAAATTTCCTCTTTTAGCCTCAGAAAAAGCAATCCAGTCTGAGTGTTCTGACACCGCTCTGCAGTGGGAAGCAAAGTGCAGTAAGAGAGGTACAAGCTGCGGAGTCATTTCAAAACTGCGTCCCATCAGAAGGGATGCAGTTCACAGCCTCAGCCTGAGCCTGAGCCGTGCGGGGTCCTTTCCCTCACGCTCGGCAGCAGATGTCAGTGCAGAGCCGCACAGCTTTGCCTCTCCTGTGCCCCGCATGGCTTGCAGTGCCTTCAGCCCCTCCTCCTTCATTTAGCGTTCGACACTGGAGACATTCATTCTGCAAGAATCCTTTCAGTGTAGTTATATGTAATGGAAAATGAAAATGAAGAATTCTTACTATGAGCTTGTAAGTCAGACAAGGCCTGAGCCCCACAGCTTTGGCCCCCGGTCCACGAAGTGGTAGCTCCTCAGTGGTTGCGCACATCGGCTGAAGCTGGCTGAGGGCTCAAATCTGCAAGGTGCTGTGCACAACACAGAATGTCCATCCATGGATATATCTATGCTTTTAAATAGTGAGCCCAGAGAGTAAAGGATCTAGCTCTGAAACCTAGCTGTAAGAACTAGCTCACATCCACACCGCTAGACCAGGCAGGCCGCGTCCACACTGTGCAGCGCTTAGCCCAGGGGCTCCTCCAGGCTCTGCTGGTGTTCCTGTGGACCTAAAATATAATTTCCATTTGTTTTCACTTTAAAATATTCACAGTACAACAAGGGTGTGTTGCACCCACTAGAGCTTTTACGGTGTGGCACTGCGGTGTGTGCTGCAGGCCCTCAGTGTAGCGTAAGGACATGGGGGCCCTCCGCCCTCCATGCACACAGCTCGCAGTTCTTGGGGGCCGCAGGAATGGGGAACCCATCCTGTGCCAGCCACTTCTGATATTTGGGAGCTCTCCATGGTACAGCCCTACCCCACAAACCACATGGAAGTACCTTGTTGGTGTGGTCCAAATGAGAGCCATGGAGTGAAATATGCACTGCACAGTGCAGACATCAAGAGTCCCGTCCTTGGGTTCAAGGCCTGGCCCTTTATTGAGCAGTGTAGATGCACATAGACTTACTTGTATCCAATGCATTTTACCAACTCTGTCAATGCCTAGTTCCAACAAATTTGTATTTCTTAGCATGTAACCGATATAAATCAAAATCAAATTTCCTGCTAGAGGAGATGGTGAAATTTTACAGTTTATTTCTGCACAATCAATACTTCACTGTGATTCAGTGGTCATAGAATTCAGTGCAAAGATTTGTTTTTGTCTAACTAAGCACTAAAAGACTAAATACTTCATCTCTTGATCAGGACTGATTGCACACTGACTCAGGTATCTATTTTTTTTTTTTTTTTTTAAATCAGAAATAAAACACGTTTGATATGGTATGTTTTATTTTCAAATATCAAGTATTCAAGAGTTTGTTTTGTAAACACATGTTTACAACAGATGCTGACAATAGATTTCATGAAACAATGTGTTACACAGCTTTCAAATTATTCTAAGCTCTGCTGAGAAATAAATATCAATTAAAAATCCCTAAAGTATGCAAAAAATGCATAAACCAATTAGTCTCTTTTTACCACAGCACAGCACCCACACACTCATACAGTCAGACATACTCTACAAATTTCCTTAATACACTACACATTTGCTTAATAATGAGTTGTTTTTTTTTTTTAACTAAACAGTTACAGGCAGTGTGCCCACTCCATGCTCCTACCATGCTACCCAGATATTTTGTTGCTGTTCTGCTTAAATTATTTGGTAGAGGTATGCACTGCAGCCAAGGGCAAAACTCCCCTTTGCTCAAGTGGGGAAAAGAGCAAGTTTGTTAGGAGCAAAGCCTTCACTGAAACATGGATCACAGTGACTCCACATTCGGTTTTGTTGTTTGTACAGAAACAGTTCAGGATTATTTTGTACAACTTTTTGCTTTGACATTTCCCTTCATGTTTTCAAATGTACCTTTGATAAAGAGGTAAAATTTCTGACCTATCAGTCTGAAGTGTACCACTTAGTGCTACGTAGGATACAAATGCCTCCTCTGAATGAGCAGTTCAGACACAACAACACAAAACAATTATTTTTCAGAATTCAAAATGGAAAGGCAAAATATTGTCTCAAAGATTCAACAACGAAAAAACTCTGTTTTAAATCCTAGCTCCTTTGAAAGTTGGCCAGATTTGGCTTTTTCCATTGTTGGAGCTAGAACTTGCTCGTATTCTACCCCTCTCTTTCTGATATCTCATGGAAGAACATTAATATCTCAGATCTGAACCCTCAATTTAATTCAAACTCTTACTAATGTTGCTTCGTTAACAAGTTCTAGCATTTCTTGTCATTCCTATAGAATTTGTTTTCAATTTCTGCTTAAGCAAAGCCACTAAATAAATAAACATTCTACAGAAGGCTGAATACATCCTACATTAGCCACTAGTGCTGGGCCAAACCCTGTACTGCCTCCTGAAATGACCCTCCCACAGAGGAGTTAGGCAGGAACAGGCCCACTAGGAACTACGAACACTGTCTTTGCTGGAGCAGCTCCGGACTTGAAGAATAAAAACACATGCAGCTGTATCATTGGCATGCCTTGAATATGTCATTTAAGTCATTGTGAATACATCATGAAATACTTCAGTACCTGTTAGCACCACAGTGTTACTTAGTCATTTGTCCAAAGATTATGAAGCTCACTCTTGAGCTGAAGAACATTTTGAATGCTTTTTGTAGCCCTTCATGAATTCCACAGCTTTTCACCTACTCTATAACATGAACAAAATGCTGTTATGGGATAACATAAGAAAATATAATGCACACAATGGATAGTTATTAGTAGAAGCGTAGAATGGAACTTGAACAAATAAGCATCTTTTTTTTTTTTTTTTTTTTATAACATTTGAAACCAAGAAAAGTTAGGAGCTAATTTGAAATTGCAGAGCTAAACCTATGCTTAAAGGCTGGATAAAGTCAAAAGAAAATAGCTTATCTGAAGGACTGGAGGCTCACGAGTTTAAACTAAAGACTACAGTTGTCAACTACATGTGGGTACGGATATTAGATACAGCTAATGTTAGCTGTCGTCCTTACTTTATGTAACACATTCTGTGGAAAGGACAGGGAACATTTCTTTCCTGGGGATCAGGTAGGCTTTGAAAGCTTTGGCCATGAAATAGCATGTATTAGTGTAGTAACATGCATTCACTAACAAAGAAAGGGAGACAAATCATGCAAACTCTGGCCATAGCTAGTCCCCACGCTGAAGGCTCCCCATGTCTACTTGGTGACAATGTTTAAATTTAAGAAGACAAAAAGAAAGCCCTAGTTCTATACCAAAGAATCAGTCTACCCTGGTGATGTCAATTGGCCATCTTCTAAACACTAAAGGATAAAAATCTCTCTAAAACCGCGTCCAATGCGTGAAGAACCTGAAATGTCCTACTACACGTTTAACCTACAACTGGCAAACACTCTGTTCAGAGATCTGCCAATTCAGACTGCAGCTGATGTTATTCTGGTTTTAGGTGTTTAAAACCCCTGGAAAGCAGTCACAGCTGGATGGCTTCAGCTGTGGGAATGCAGGTGATGCAGCATGACAATTCCTATGCTGTTACAAAAGAGAGATTATTGAGAAAACAAACTTGTTACGGAAATATTTTGTCTTTGATCTATGAAAACAGTGGTACTAACCAGCA
Organism: Alectura lathami; assembly: GCA_013399715.1. Taxonomy (NCBI): domain Eukaryota; kingdom Metazoa; phylum Chordata; class Aves; order Galliformes; family Megapodiidae; genus Alectura; species Alectura lathami. The sequence goes on along the minus strand of VXAV01011013.1, from coordinate 65,943 downwards.
ATTAGAGTATAAAAGCTAAACAAGCACTTTACGTCACTTTGTTTGCCTATACTTGCTAACGCATCAGCTTGTTAATGTCCAACACAAGGGACTGGCCCTTATCAGACAGATGAGGGCTGAGAATCTGGCTCCAAAATAGCAGTAAGACACTTTGGACCTATTTATCATCAGTTTTATGTCAATATAACACCATGAAGAGCCATGGTATTGCATGCACAGAAAGAGTAGTAAGGCAGCAATAATTCAGGCAATTTGGGGAAAAACCTGCAAGAGCAGTGCAGAAGGTGCTGACTCCAGCTGCGCACGCTGGAGCTCCATAGAGCACACAGCACTCTGCTCCGTTTGTGCAGGATCCTGAACGTTTGTCATTTGAACCTCTAGGTCCAAATTCTGTGAAAGGGCACAGTCCAAACCCACAGCATTATGAGTGATTTCATTGGCTTTAAGGCCAGAAAGATGCCCTTATTCAATCTGTATCCACACATAATATCTACATTTTCAGCCTAAAATTCATAAAACACATGAATGATGTGCTTTATGATCTAGAATGTACCTTTGAGAAAGTCCACAAAATATTTTGAATACAGAAGCGATCATTATCTGAGATGATCAGACACCAGCCATCCCTGGCTGAGTTGGGTGACATCAGACGACGTTGGCCTGGGTGATGAGGTGACTTGTACCTCTTGCTCTGGAGCTACTCTACTGCCTGCTTGGAATGCCCTCTATTTCTGTAAGCAGAATGTTAATTTCCCTCACTGTGTAATCACTCCTTCTCCCACTCTTCTTTCTAGTTAGAATTCTAGTAAAAATCTTCACAGTTCGTAATGCTAAATGTTGCTACCTGGAACTGTCTTATATTTGAAAACAAAAGCATTCCTCCATTGCCAGATACATAAGAAGCCACACGTGAAAACCACAGCGAAGTACTTGAGTGCTCCTTTGTGCTATTCTGGTGACAATGATCACTGAATCCATACGCAAAAAATTCTCAGCATGGAAATTACTCCTTGGGTAAGGAACTCCTTTCTCAATGCACATGGGATTCAGTCCAATTCCTATATATATGCATTATTTTTAAGTGCATCACATCACTTCAGTATATAAACTTTCAAATGTGTTAAAGTGTTCTGATGGATCAGAGCCATAATGAATGGTTATGCTATGAATTTATGAGTTATATTTTTTAAAACAGCAAACATTTTTGAAAACATTACTCTCAAGTGTTTCTACTTAATTTAGGGGTGTGTTTCTAATTAATTTAGGGGCTTTCAAAGCTATATTTCTAATACTTGGGAGGAGATTTGTGCCCTTCATTTATAGAACAGGAAGTTCTGAAGAACAGCATGTTACTACATGCATTTTTAAAGACACAGTGGCTGGACAAAGATTCAAAAGCTTCCAATTACATTGCACTAGAATATTTAACTTATTTCTTGTAGCAGCTTACACTGTACTGAAAGGATATACAATGCCACCAGTTCCAAATTATAGAATCACAGAATTACAGAACCATAGAATTGTTTCAGTTGGAAGGGACTGTTAAAGGCCATCCAGTCCAACTCCCCTGCAGCGAACAGGGACAGCTACAGCTGGATCAGGTTGCTCAGAGCCCTGTCCAGCCTGACCCTGGAAGGTCTCCAGGGACGGGGCATCCACCACCTCTCTGGGCAACCTGCTCCAGTATTTCACCACCCTTACCACCACCCTTAGACTTGTCGCTAACCTCTAGGTGTCGTTGCTCCATACTATCCCTGCCTGGTTAGCTGCTGACAGAAGACTTGGGTATGCAACCAATAGCAGCGTGTGGGTGGGCAGGAGAGCAAGACCCCTGCTTTACCTTTTCTTGTGCTTGCTACTGACTAAACTTAAGAGTTTGCAGGTAGAGAGGAGGATGGCAGGACTTACAACAACTTAATCCAAAATGACTTTGGAATTTAAAATTTTATGCTCAGACAGTTTCACGACAGGAAAACAGCATGACCGCTTTTGCTGGATGATAGATAAAGCTCCTTTTTCTTTGTGAATCAGTTTAGCACCATACATTGATCGCGACTACTGCAAGGGATGCATACAACTTCTCTGGCAGCTCTGCTTCCTTCCACAATGACAGCCCCAGAAAATAGCGTTTGTTCAGCAGGTCTCAGTCCATATTTCAGTCAGTGTTGACAAGGCTGGAATTGATTTCTGTAGTGAGTAACTGTTTTTACCCTGCATGCCTTTATTGGCTTAGTTTAGACTGTTACAGCTTACTCATAACAAAGTCTCCTACAGGAATAAAAATTGGCCAGAGGCTGTGTTTTCTTTCCCTCAAGAGGATGCTGATTTAATTAAATGATTTGGTAGAAATATATTGTCAAAACTATCTATATCAAAAAAACACTAAACAATTTTTATGTTATTTTTGTTAAGCATACAATTTTGAAAAGAAAATTAAAATGTTGCAGAAGGTATGAAAACACAGCTTTTTCAGTATTTCCAAAATGAATATCTTTCCCTCTACATTTCAGTTTCTCAGATTTTTTCTTTTTAAATGAATGCTTTTAGAAGCTGAGGTGTCAGGATTTCCTAAAAACCAGAAATTCTCAATTCTGACAAGCTCTGAATTCCCTTGAGATCAGTTCAGAAGCTGCAGCAGTTGCAGATGTGTCACTTACATCACTCTCATTCCTTGTGATCAGTGCTAGCTCCTGACAATCCTACAAGCCTAATCTGCTCTCACTTGTTATTTGTATGGAAAAGACATGCACACAAGGCATGAAATAGAGTAGATCAGGACAGATGATTCATCTCCAGCCTCTTTATGATTCCCTAAATGCTCTGTTTCTGAGGTATTTGAAGATTGTCTCTCTTCACCTCATCCCATGCTGATTAAAATGTGTGAGTGATTAAAATGGATGGGTGATGGGCTGCAATTACACTTTGTCCTATTATTTTGCCTAAAATTTTGCCACAGCATGAATTTCTTGGTGCAAGAAGCATTCAAGATTGCAGGAGGAAGAGACATTTTATCATCTATTCAGATCCTCTATGGAAGAAAAAAAAAAAATTGCCCCCATAACCTTTGAGCCAAGGAAATTTATTCCTCGGGACGAGAATGAATTTATGAGTTATATCAATATATAAGCTAGCATCTCAGGTGGCACAAGCCAACCAGGGATATATTGTGCCCAGTGGCTGCACAAGACAAAAACAATTCTGAGGCTTGACCCCAAAAAGCTATTAATATCTACAGAATAGCGGAAGGTGGTTTAAATGATGTTTCTCTATGCTGCATTTTGGGGTAGAAGCATTTGAGTTTGCAGATACAGAGAGTGGAAGTCATTTCAACTCATATGAATGGACTGAGACATTCTGCAATAAGCAGCCAACATTTCAAGCAGAGAACCAAGACAGTGGGTAAAGCCATGTGCTGGTCAAGGAGAAACAGGAGATGACAGAAGGCAACTGGCAAAGGAGAGGGAAATTCAGATACCAAAGAGACAATCACCTTTAATTTCAAGGGAAAAGGAACTTGGTTCCATATAATGTTCAATCAACTTACAAATTGTAAATTAAAAGCAAATCAGGAAGAAAATCTTTCTTACATTCCCAAAGTTCTGCTCTCTCCTATTTATTTTCATGCAGGCTCCCCACATTGCAAAACCCAAACCTGCCCATCTCTGAGCCCTCTTAAAAGAGCGCTTTTGATTCCCTAAACATCTAAGGCTTTCCCTGCAGGGCTTTGACTTCCTGATGTCCACTTGAAATCATTCCCTGCCCTTTGAGACACTATTAGTACATCATAAGAAGGGCACTACGAAGCCTCCAGAGCAATATATGAAGTGCAGAGAACATTTGATGAGAAAGTCTCAGCATCTCCAGGGGAGAAAACACACCACAGTAATCTGGAATAAGCGAAGGATACACCACATCCCGTGGGTCCCTGCTTGAACACCATTTCTATTCTTAGCTCTTCCCTGGATGGGTGGAGGAGAGCCAGCTCACCCTCTTCCTTCACAGAAAGCTTTAAACGAAGCTGAGGAAGGCGGGCCACGTGTGGGACAAACCGTACTCCTGCACCTCCCAGGGCAGTTCCACCAACCTGCCCAAGGCCAGCGGCAGGAGAGGCAGAACTGGGGCAGAAGTACCAGGAGCACAGCACTGCAGCAGTGCTAGCAGTGGGGAGGAAGGCCTCACAGGGCTCGCAGCCCACCTGAGGGTTTCTCTGCTGAGTCCTGCGGCAAGCTGTGCCACCCTGGCCCCGGGCCCTGACACAACTGGTCAGACACAAAACAAGGCCAAGGCCATTAGCTGTCCCTTGAGGTTCCTTCACCGAAGCTGAACTAGACTGGCATGCACTTCTGAAGTGCAGCCAAGCACTTCCTATCAAGCTATAACTGGTTATTTTCTTCTTCAGGGAAAGTATGGATGTGACGCTAATAACAGCCACCCAAGTAACTGCCTGTATCGCTACAGAAATACGCGCATCTGGCATGGTAGGTGTGTACGATTCCTACATCTTAATGCTATTACAGATTAATACTTAAGGTTTTTTTTTTACTCCAAGCATTATACTCCCCTAGCCTGTGTACTTTGTGAAGAATGACTGCTTCCTATCAAATGAAAATTAATGCACATTTTGACAGGATAAAGATATTATGCCTCAACATTTGCAAACAGTACCTGATGCGTAACTCTTGTATGGCTTAACATGTTATTAACAGTACTTCAAATGTTAGGTTCTTTTTATATTTTAACGTGTATGTCTGAAAATAGCCCCTTTCAAATTGAGTTGCAGTAATGTCTTTAAAAGCAAGCTTTAAACATGATTTGCTGCACATACAATTATCCGAGTAAGTTGCATAGTTTAAACAAGTTTTAGTTGTGCTTTGTAGCAGAACTCACAGTAATTATTCATCTCTTAAAAATATGATTTGCAGATGTGAAGCTGATGATACATTTAAGCATTTTTGTGACGTCTAGACATCAACGATATGAGTTTTTGTCACTCTTTCACTGACTTCTGCTGTTCAGAACACCTCACCATCACATTGATATTAGATCAGAGCATGGACACTTAATGGACACATCTGAAATAACTACAAACACAATTTTTAAAACTCCATTGTCAAGAAGGGAGAAATAAGAACTTGGGTTGGTTTGAGGTATCCAGCCCTCAGGAACATACTATGGTTGTTCGCATTAAGCTTTGTTGGTTTTACCATGTGTTACATTTAGATTAAAAATAGAAGGCACAGGTGTTTTACAAGGCGCCGTAATTAAGTCAACCAACAAAACTAAACATTACATTACCAAGCTAGGGGTCTATATCTCAGCAGTGACTTCTTCCAATGCATTTTCATTTGAGGAATTTATTGCTTCTGAAATGGGGCCAGGGTATGTCTGTGCTATGCAGTTCATTCCTTGTGCCATACTGATGTCTCCTCGAGAACTGAAGGTAGGGCAGGATCTAGTCCGTGCATAGTTTTGCTGGAGTCCAGTTTGGCCAACCATCTCACTCACAGTGTTCAACGGTGAAGCCCTCCATCTCCGTCTCTGCAGTTGCTCTTCTTTACACTTAATGGAGTACCAGGCCAGGAAAATAAAAAAGAATCCCACAAACTTGAGAGCAGCAGCCAACCCAAAGTAGACAAAACGAAACGAGGTGACATCGTATTCCCAACAAGATCCTTGTACGCCACAATCCTGCTGCCAAAGCATGCACGTGGTATCAATAACAGCCCCAAAATAAATTGGAGTGGGAATGTAAGCTGAAATAAAAATAGCAACAGAATTAGTATCTGTTAGAATACACTTCTAGAGAAACTATATATATCAAAGGTAAACAGGTGTAGGTCAAGAAGTTCTGAGATTTCTTTCCACCAACACTACTTATCCCACACATCAAACACACTACATATGTGACAATGTTCAAGAAAAGACAATGCAGCAACACTTTACAACAGTTACTGCTCCATTCTGCAGTTCCCAGTCAGCTCGTCATGAGCTATGTGTCCCCCAAAAGGAACTCCAGTATTGCTCTCAGGAAATAAAATCACCAGAGAAACAAAATATGACATCATCTCCACAGAGTTCTTCGTGAACACCCATTACCCATCAGCTGGGAAAAATGAAGGTTGCTACTTTAAGTTACAGAGAAAAAGCCATAAAAATCGCAAAATGCTTCTTACTGAAGAAGGATGGAAGCAATGAGACCACTAACATTTTAATTTTTCTTTTGAAGAGATCTTCCTCTGAAACTGAATTTACTTTCAAAGCTGCTACAAATGCAGTTAGACTCTTCAACGCTCCTATTTTCTCTGGAAATGCACCTTTAAGATGAGCCAGAAAGAGTCTTCAAAGAAAACTGCTGTCTTACTGACCAGATGCAGCTACATGGGCTTCTCCTCCTGTTCTCTCTTAGAATAGTTACTGCTTACTCTGTTCACACGTATGGTTCTAGCTGAATATCTGGGCCACTCATGAGGTAGGTTTGTAGATGCTGAAGAGCTTGAAATAAATCACTTTTTTAAAAAAAACTACTCTTCTAACATGCTTTCTTTTTTGCTTTGAAACATTTGAAATCAGTAACATTTGATTCTTATTTTGAAAAAGCAAACGCCTATTACTATTTAGACCAGATATTGGGAAGAAATTCTTCACTGTGAGGGTGGTGAGACACTGGCACAGGTTGCCCAGAGAGGCTGTGGTGCCCCCTCCCTGGAAGTGTTCAAGGCCAGGCTGGATGGGGCTCTGAGCAACCTGGTCTAGTGGGAGGTGTCCCTGCCCATGGCAGGGGGATTGGAACTAGATGATCTTTAAGGTCCCTTCCAACCCAAACCATTCTGTGATTCCATGATTCTATGATTCTATGATTGCTGAATGCATGAAAAGTATGTTTCTAAAACAGAAAAACAAATAATTAAATAATTTAAAATTATATTTAGTAACTGTATTAATACATTGAGTATAGGGTGAGTACTTGTTTCTGTCCTTGCAGATGCAGTATTATGTGCAGGAGAGAAGAAGGACTGAAGACATATGCACTCCTGCTATGGACAATATGTAAAAGACCGATATTGTTCTTATTGTGCTATCTAAATAGCAAAAATAGCAAAAATCTCAACAAAAACATTGTTCCAGAAAGTCTGCAATAACAAAAATACATCCTAGATTAATTAATATATTAATAATTTCAGACCTCTGATACAATTAGTCAGGCAATTAGTGGCATATTTATGGTATTTTAGTACTTTTATGGTACATTTAAGCCAAACATCACAAGCCTTCTGGAAACTCTGTGGTTTATGTGAAGGCTTAGTAACTGCATGACTTACCAAGAGTTCGTAATAAAACAAACTGCATTCCTAGTGCAAAGGGCCGCTCTCCATCTTCCACAGACCTAGCAGACAAAAGGAAAACTCCTTTGAAGAAACAGTAAAAATAGCAGATAATCACTGTGGTATGTTCTGCCTCCACCTTCTGGCTTTTTTTCTGAGCTATAATAATAAATCTTTGCCTAAATTTCTTTCATTTAGATTCTAAAATTGTTAACTCTTATTGCTAGGAAGATAATCAGACAACTTTCCGTGTCCCTGCTCAATCAAAATCTCAGTGTTGTCTTTGTACCTTCCTTTGCCTAAGTAAGGCCTGAAGAGTTTGATCCAAAACCGTTAAGGAAATCAGAAAATCCACCTGAAATGTTTGTGATTACTTACAACAGTTTCCCACAATTTCATCTAACCTCTTGCTTTCTTTTTTTTTCAGACAAATAAGAATTAATGGAGAGTTAAGCTGCTGAAAGTTGGATTCAGCTTCTGAATTCTGTTTGCATAAGCACTTGGGAGCTACATTAGGAGAAATATCAGTAGGAACATCCAAACAGCCTGTCTAAACACTGTTCCTTTTCGACACAAGCAATATGAGAGTTCTTCCAATAGTTTCAAAGGAAAAATGTCAAGTTTTCGAAGCACTGAATACAAGGTAGCAATATTCCACAATGTCATAGAAAACAATTTTAGTAAATCACAAATTTTCTTCTGAAAAAAATAAAAATGTTTTTTAAATCTTAACCCAGAGATCTGAAATTAAGATAGGCAGCTTGCAGCAAGACTGGAATATAAGATAAAAAAACAAGCAGAAAAACTGCAGTCAGAAGGTTAAGCTTTTGAAGCCAAGCACTCAGTCAGAAACTGAGAAATCATTTGGCCCACAAATCTCGGACCTAAGCACTGTGCACTGTATGTGCTTTGGAACAGCTGGCACCACTGTTCCAGTGGGGGGGCTGTTGTCCTTTTTGCTCAACATTACAAAATCCTGCTGAAGATTTCCCTTACGCATCTCACTAGTGTGAGGCTCAGCAGCATTCATGTTCACTGGCTGTAGATTACCTTTCCACAATTGCAGTACAATGACAATGTTTTATTGCTGTTCTCACTGCGCAGGTGGAAAAGTCAGAGAAGGAATAAGGTCAGAAGTATCTGAATGACAACGGAATGTCAAGGTGAAGATACAAAGGTGGCACTGCAAGGAGAAAATCTCACTTGGTTAAGACCATTCTTACAGAAAGAAAAGAACTTAGGGTGATTTTTAAAAAGCTGAATTTTGAGAAAGACTGCACACAGTCACAAGTGAAAAAGAACTGCTATGTTAGCAGTTAATGCAGCTCCAGGGAAACAGATCTATACATATATATAGAGAGAGAGAGCAAAACAGCTTCTGCTGGGGACCTGATGTCTACACTACAAGCATTTCAGGCTTTGTAGGCTTTCTCCTGCAAACAAGCTCCAATCAGGTCCCAAGGAGTCAATGCCCATTTGCAGCTGGATCATTTTGGGTGTGCTTCTGAACAGCACCATCCAGCTCATCTCCATCCGGAAGGAACTCACTTCATGAACTCCAAGAGCTTTCCAAGTTTGTATTCCAAACCAAATCAACACCTTCATTCTCTTTGTCCTCCTGCTAGCAGTAGAACTAAACCTATGAGTGTGCAGTGGAAATCCTAGTGAATACCGAGTTATCTTTTTTTTTTTTTTTCTTACAACTCCTTCTGCTGCTCTTGAACAATGGTAATATACATTATACAAATGCAAGTATGTTTTAGTAATAGACCATCTTCTGTTTCTTCAGCTCAACTTTCTTTCAAAGTCCGATTTAAGTTCATTATATATAATCTCTGTACATAATGGGATAATGTTTACCACAGATGGCAGGGATGGGAAGAGTGAAACCAAAATCCTGAACTCTTTTTTTTTATGAATGGACATATAAATGACACTACCATCCTCTACAAAGACCTCATTGTTCTCTTTCCCTCAATGACCATGGTGACAACGACAATACTACAGTACAGTACTTAAAATCCAAAAATTACCGGGAGGAAGAAAAGGGAAGTTTGAAAAACAGGCATGTGGCAGTACTGAACAATTTTAAGAAACTGAAAAGGACCATTTTAAAACTTACTCTCTTGTTTGAACTGTGACTGAGTCAACACTGGTGGCAGTGGGCACAGCAAACGCACCTACACGAGCTCTTACCTGAGTGTCACTATGATTGCTGACGGCTGGGCGCACGCTGTTATAAGGGTCACTATGAAGAGGAATATCAGGAATGGGATGAGCGTGTTGCAGGTTCGATCGCACTTCCCAGAAACAGCGTAGCCGTTCTCGTTCAGGTAGGTTTTGACGATGACCAGGCGGAGCTGGCTGCGCTGGCCCACTGTGGGCGGGGTGATCACCTGGCGGCTTTGGACACAGGCACATTCTGTGTAATTCCTTACCTGGGGAGAGGGGCAAAGGGAAACAAGAGACCATTTCCACATGAAAAACTTGGGTGAGAAAGACGTGGTACGTCCCATGCAATCTTTTCATCAGGAACCAAACAGTGCTTCTCAATCAGGAGTCTTCTGCCTCCGGCATTACGAGTCCAGCTACAATCAAGGTTACCACTCAATCTGTTTTCAAAGCTGGCCCAAATTCCCCATGATAGGATTAAAAAAACCATCTGGAATATTTTTGGAAAACTCTGCAGAAACAGTTCAGTCACTTCTGACAGGCAGGCTGGAGGAAAACATTGATTCTACTATCTCACTAGAACTGTGAGGAAACACTCTTCAAGCAGTACTGACAATGCCATATTCTGGAATTTGGCAGGCTGTCAGCTGTAATATTCAGACGGTGTCTTCTGCTATCTCAATGGCAACCTACCCAGACTCAGCTAAAGAGCAAAAAGCTGCATTCACACATGGAGCCCAGAAACTTTCAGCTGAGTGTGGATGTGGTTGGGATGTGGACAGAAGCAAAACCAGAGAATAAGGGGAAAGCAGAGAATTAAACAGTGAGACTGGAGGACATGGGGGATTCCTGAATGGACAAAGAGGCTGAAACTAGGATGAAGAGATTATGTAGCAAACTGGCATTTCAGAGCAATGTGAGGAAAAGCTAGGTGAACTAGCCTTCCATCACATCTGTTCCACTACTGTTTTCTAATGGCAAAGAGGTATGTAGTAGATGAGAATATTCCAGTATTAGAGAGGAAACAGGCCAGGGCCCATGTGGTGTTAGAGGTTTTGGTTTTCAGGTTTGCATTCCTAAAATGTAGGACCACACATGCATGAAACCTGCATTACAGGACCACCTTAATATTGCAAATTTAAGTACTCAGACATCAGGAAATATCCAAACTAGAATTGCCTTTCTACTTCAATTTCCACCCCGGTATGCAACTGTGTTATGACATTGTCCTACATTTTTTTCCATGGGATTTATCCAAACATCTTAATGAGCATTTATGCAGTCTTTTACCTCCCATTTTCAAAATGTGGCTCCAGGTATTTTTCTCCTCACACTAATTGTATGCTACTACAAAGACAGAATGCCTCATATTTCATATGGATTTTTCTATCACATTCATCATTATAGCTTAACATTTTCAAAAAGGTGTAATTTATCTTCAAAACAGTTATGAGATGAGGCACTGATGTTGTTATCCCTATTTTGTAGCTAAGTAACTGCAACAGATCAAAAGTTTCAGAAATGTGGGTGGCAAATCTTAGACAACCAGGATCCCTTTTTTTCAGACTATTTTTCCTTATATACAACTTAATATATTCTAAACACAGCTTTTCTGCCTCCAGATAAAGATTTAGGCACTCAGTGTTTCTGCAAATGACACTTCTGGTTATTGCTCATGTCCATCATCCAGAGTATGAAGAATATGAAATTAATGACCAACTGGGAGAAGTCTGGTTTAAGTGACTTGCCCAATAACTTGTAGGAATGGAAGCAATGACAGAATCCAGTTTCCCAAGGCAGCACTTCACTCTCCAAAATCACAAGTATTTGTTTTCTTCCTACAGTCGTCAACTTAATCTGCTTGTTGGTTCCCAATAGGCATCCTACACAAAACAGTCTTCTTTACTACACACACTTGGCTCATCACCAGAGAAAGCAAGTTTGTGCACTTTCAGACACAGGTCTTCTGCAACAGAAATGCTGGACTCTACATAAATCAGTTCTGAACTCTACACAGGCATCCTTTTTCCTAATTCCAATTTTTAAGTGGTTAATTTTGAAAATACTATATATTATAAGCTTAAATGCAAATATTATAGGTTAGTAACATTTTGTGTGTTATAGAGTGACACAAGCTTACATTTGTTGTTTCTAAAAGTATCCTACACAAAATATATTTGATCAATAAATGTATTTTCCTACCCATTCCGTTCACCATAGTGTGTTTCAAAATTAGTACTGAAGAGTACAAATTACCGAAGTACTTCCCTATTAAATGAATTATTAATGCTGATCAGGCAAAATGCAGCAAAGATCACACAATTGGCCAAAGCATCTTTCTACTAAAAAATAGGAAAATATTCAAAATGAAAAAAAAAAAAACCACTATAAAGGAAATTAGTCTATTCTAAGTGGAATCCTCCATTTACAGAACATTATCCAGTCAAAACTGAGAAAGGGAAGTGCTGGAGCACTGGAACGACCATCCTCCTGTTCACTGGTTGGCTCACAACTGCAAATCAGGACACTGATACATTATAAATGAGCTTTCTGGAAAGCACAATCAAGTCCTCAGGAAATCAATGTTTACATTGACTCCTGTCTTTCTTAATGATTCTTTTTTAAAAAAAAAAAAAAATACAGTTCTGTAACAGAAGAATTTAGGAGTTTGCCTTTTGTAAGAAATGAGTGTAACAATCCCGCTCTGTTGCTAGTAAGGTTGGATTGTACCTGTCAATGTTTTATTGTGCCCAGTCCTGGAAACTGAAGTTTCCATGGTGTGATTTTACCAGCAGGATGCCCTTCCCCAGGCCAGCATAACTGGAAGACTGGGCTGTAACAGGAAATGTATTTCCAAGAAAGAAAGTGGATTATTAATATCCTTTAATTTCTGGTTACTTGAGTTCGAAGATAATCACATAGCCTGAAGAGGTCTGGAGAATGACATGAGAATGGCAAAGCTACTTTACAAGAGCAAAACAAATGGGCAGTCTTCATTTAGCAGTACAAACGAAAAAGACCTACCAATGCACTGGTGCAGGAGGAACAGCTACCTACACGAAATGACAAGATCAGCACAAAAAACAATGGCTTTAAACAGGCAATAATTAAATTTACATAGGAGTTTAAAAACTTTCCAGCTACCTAAACAGTTAAGTTCTTCCTTCTTAAAAAAAAAAAATCCAACTACTCTTGAGAGTAACATTGATGAACCTGTGAAAAGACTGCATGCTTGGAGGAGGAACATTTGCTCTAGAAGCAGAGCAGTCTTTGACTTGCTCCAGTTCTGAGGGGCCACTCATGGGTTGTATGTGGGTGGGTGGGTGAAGGACTTACCCCTGTGCTATGGTTTCCACCATTGATGCAGCCAGCTAGGCAAGGATTAAAATACGTTATTCCATCTGATCCACAGACAGGCTCGTACTCATGAATTTTACATCCACAGTTCACATTACAGCTCCCCGTCAGATTCCTGTGGGCCATGGCAAGAGTGGGGCTGAAGAAAGGAAAAAGAACATGCTAGTAGAGCAAGCACAGGCATCCTGCTGTTCAGAGGAGAAAACATCCTAATCATTAACACTGGAACTGACACTTCGTCATTAGAGAATGACTGCATTAACTCGAGATCGTGTGCATGATTTAAACAATATAGATGAATGCCCCAGGCATCTCTGCCATCGACTGAAAACACAATACAAAAGTAATTCCAAAGTTTAAAACTTGGATGTTATTTGTGTGGGCAAGAGTTGTATTTCTTCCCCTTGAATTTCCTTTAAGAGTTAAGACAGCACTATCTCATGCGTCCATCGTAAGCTCCAGCGATTCGCTGTTGATTACCAGTGAAGGGCCCAGTGGCGAGATGTGAGCATTATGTGAGCTAACAGGCATCTCTTCCCACACACCAACAACCGCTGAGGAAATGTAATGCTCGTACTACTGGTATGTACAATTGAAAAATACAGGAACCTCTCTAGATCTGGAAGACCACTGTGCTACTACTAAACATCTGTAAAAGAACCACTACTCCACCCCCGTGGACTTTTCCCCAAGATCCTGCCCAAGCCCAACTTTCTAAGTCCTCTCAGGAAGGGTTTGGCTGTAAGCTCAGAACCCCTGAGTGCCACTGTGCAGCTTGTGGCTGGAATGGAGAGTTTGTGAACAAATTATTCCACTGTGGCCCTGCTTTACCAGTGGGACCACAGCAGCTCAGTCCAGGAGTAGTAAAGGCAGTAACAGCAAAGTCCATACCTGTGATGTCACAGACTCATCATCAGAACAAGATGGAGAAAAACACACTGATCAAATGCTACTTGTAGAAAGAATTCACAAGCTGCCAGGTCTGGGAACAAGCACTGGGAGAGTCACCCAGCTACACCCTGCCCTGAAGCAAAGACCAGGGTGACAGCAGACTTTTACAAAGCAAAGGAGGAAAAGCATTAGACACAACCTCAGCCTCTGTCATGGTTGAAAAACAGAGTTAAGGAAAAAAACGGAGTATTCCATAGCATATACATCATGTCACCCTGCTCTCCGGGAAAAGAGGAGGGGGGTGAGGGGGAAAAGTCGCGGTTTGCGGAGCTGCATCGGGCTGGCGCGAGGCCGCATGGTCAGGGCAGCGCGGGCAGGCGCGGTGGGGCGGTTTCTGGTGCTCGGCGGTCGGGCTGGGTGGTCGGGCTGGCACATGGGTGAGAACTTGCCTTTTTCTGTAAGTTAATTGTTCTACTCCAAATCTTTTACATTCAGATTTTACTATTGTAGTAAAGTTAGTTATACTAACTCTCAAGTTCTACCTTTTATTTTCCTCTCACTTTCCCTCCTTCCCCGGCTGATACTGGCCGCTGGCAGCACGCTGGCAGCCCCGAGCTTGGTCTCCAGAGGGGGAGGGGAAAGCGAGCTCCTGTTGTGAGATACTGAGGGTTTAAACCACAACGGCCTCGCTGAAAGAAAACACAGAAACCCCTACATAACTGTATACAGAGATTCTGGTCATAGACTAACAAATTAATAAAAAAAAAAAAAAAAAGAGTTAAAGAAAGATAAAATGGATACCAGTTTGTTTCTTCCCAAATTAAAAACAGACTGGGACAACCAGACTCAGTGCAAATAGAGCTCCTATAAGAGAATGTATGGTGTCCAGCTTGCCTTATCTAGAACCTCCTCATTCACGAGGAATTAGGTGATCATCAAATTGTACTTTTCTACCAAATAACTGTTCAAAAACCATTTACTTTTAATGGACCTATTGTCTTGGAAATGTCAGATTAATTTCATTCTCTCTAAATAGCTACTATATTAACTTGAGCCCTCTTAGTTACTGCGATTGCTCAGATGAGTTTTATAGCAATGCTTTTTTTTTATTTGACTGGCTAAGGACTTACTATAAAAGTTGTTTTTGTATGTGCACGTTCTCTGTGAAAACCTTTAGAAACACATGAAAATGGTTCTCAGGACTATGGTTGTCTCTTCACCAGTATCCTGTCTCTACCAGAAGCCATAAGCAGATGCTTAGTGAAGAACAAGAACAGTGCAACTTCCTTCCCCCAGAAATGTATTCTTTTAGCCTCTAGTGAGTCTCATCCCAAAATACTTTCCAAGTCTGACGGGGTTTCTTAGTGCATAAACTCCATATTTCTCCCACTAACACTGAATTTTTGGCATCCATGACATCTAACAGCAAGGACTGTTCTGCAGCCCACAGACTGCTACATGAGCTGTTGCTTGTTTTGAATCTGACTCCTCTAGCTTTGTCCCCACATCTACTGATTTGCTTATGAACTCTGAACATATGAAGGCTCCAGAAAAAAAAAGACAAACTTCAGAGGTTCTTTTGGCCAACATGAAAACATTTGCAAGCTCTAGTGAAATCTTGTAATGACAACTAAATCAATCACATTTAAGATTAACTCCTGCATAAAATCTGGGGGTTTTACACTGGAAGGTACCTGAAGGTCTATGCACAAAACATTACCTTTTATCCACGCTACTCCTGAACATGCTAGCTCAGGTACCAAAAAGAAAATAACTGATCTGCTTAGACACAGAATGCGGACACACCCTGAAATGTAAGTTATATTTTACTGTCATTATGTAGCCAAAATATAGCAGGCATGAACTTTTACATAGCCTGTAGTATATTTAAACCTACTTTTAATATACTTGCCATGCTTTCTGTCTTGTTTCAGGTTGCCAAATTAATTTAATCAGTGGAAAAGCAGGCATCTGCTGTGTGGTTTATTGCTGACTCAATTTTATGCATCTCATTTGGAATTTCATCTGGTTTTAAAATAATGCCAGCAAAATGAAGGCTTTAAGCCAGTAGTAAAGGTACCTGAATTACCTTCTTCATACCAACCAATTTTCAAGTGACAGCCTTGGCTGAGGCTGGGGACCTTAGCTCCTAAGTACCTTTCTGCTTAACGAAATCAAGATTCCAGAATCCTGCACCCACACTCTCTCTTCACTGAACAAGGCCATTTCAAGCAACTGAGAACTGAAAAGCAGATGATACTGATGTTTTCAACTGAAGGTTCTCCTGTTAGGAAAACCACAATTTTATTGTTTTCAGGAACTGCAATCTATAGTTTCCTGTGACGCTTAAACAGCATTGTTTCCTGTATAAGTGTAAGTCTTACATTCTATCTCAGTTGCACTCTAGGCTTGTAAAAGCTATTTGGAACCTCAAATTACCCAAATGTTATGCACTGCAATAATCCAGTATTGCAAAACAGACGCTCTGCTGAAGAAGAGAGCCAGTATGAAACCGCTTACTTTATGGACAGAGTAACTAAACCTAAAAGTTTTTAGTCCATCCAGGTGCTGAAGTCAGAGAGGCAGGCTCTCTAAAGAATGAAGACAGCTGGCACTTCTGAAGATCACAGAATCACAGAATTGCAGGGGTTGGAAGGGACCTCAGGAGCTCATCTAGTCCAACCCCCTGCAAAAGCAGGCTCCCTACAGCAGGTCCCACAGGAAGGCATCCAGGCGGGTCTTGAATACCTCCAGAGAAGGAGACTCCACAACCTCTCTGGGCAGCCTGTTCCAGGGCTCCAGTACCCTCACAGGAATTACGTTTTTTCTTAGATTTGTATGGAACCTCCTGTGTTCCAGTTTTTGCCCATTGCTGTCACTGGGCACCACTGGAAAGAGCCCGGCCTCGTCCATTCCGCTCCTGAATTTCAGATATTTGTATTAATTGATTAGATCCCCTCTTAGTCTCCTCTTCTCCAGGCTGAAAAGTGCCAATTCTCTCAGCCTTTCCTCATATGGGAGATGTTCCAGACCCCTCATCATCTTTGTGGTCCTGCGCTGGGCTCTCTCCAGTCCCTGTCTTTCTTGTACTGAGGGGCCCAGAACTGAACACAGTGCTCCAGATGCAGCCTCGCCAGGGCAGAGTAGAGGGGGAGGATCACCTCCCTCAACCAGCTGGCCACTCTCTAATTTTTAATGCACCCTAGGATCCCATCAGCCTTCTCGGCCACAAGGGCACACTGCCGGCTCATGTCCAACCTGCTGTTCACCAGCACACCCAAGTCCTTCTCCTCAGAGCTCCTTTCCAGCAGGTCAGCCCCCAGCCTGCACTGGTACCTGCAGTTGTTCCTCCCCAGGTGCAGGACTTTACCCTTGCCCTTGTTAAACCTCATCAGGTTCCTCTCTGCCCAGCTCTGCAGCTGGGATCTCCAAGAACTCCAAGATCTCCAAGAACTCAGAACATGGAAGTGAGGCAACGTGGCTGCTCTACAAGGGAAGGTGAGCTGGGAGCAATGGCAACACCCGATCAGAATTTGGTCCAGAGATAGTGACAGGCTCTGCTCCGAGATCACACAGCAAGCCCAGAAGAAAGGCAGGGCAGGCCCTTCCCTCTCTTCAAGCAGCTCTTACCAGTGATGGAGCTGGTCCTGAGCTCTTTAACACAGATGACCAAGTTCCCAGAAGCAGGAGAAAGAGCCCCATGCCCTGACACTTCATAGGAATATGGGTGCCCACTGCCGCCAGCTCAGTGAGTTCCTGTGCCCAGAGAAAAAGCTGCCCCTTTGTGCTGAGAGCATTCTCCAGACACACTGTACTGCATGGATTTATAACAGATCTTCATCGGCTCTGCAGCTGCCTGAGCTGGGAACACTGGGGTTCATGGTCCTCCTCAGCCTGAAGGGGTTCAGACTTACACGTCCTCAATGGTATTTTTATCAGCAAGCTCCAAAATGCAGTCTCCTTCCATCCTTCCTGCTGAAACTTAACCTGACCCCAATCCTGTTCGTGGTTCCTCATCAGTGATTCTTCACTGCCATATCTATATGCAAAGACCGGAGCAGAGGCCAGGGCCCAAAAGCCACCTCTCCCAAAGGAAATCTCCTTTCAATGGGTTTTAAAATTTGATTCCTCTCTTGCTTACTTTATATTCTTCCTCTGCACCTCTCTCCATTCCTCATTTTTCCTTCTGTTTCCTCCCCTGCACCCTCTGTCCATTGCTACTAAACAGCTTCAGTCCCACAAAAGGAATGGAGAGCAGCCCTGTGCCACAAGACTATGGTGCCCTTGTGGTCATCGGGAGTTCAGGGTCAGATTTCCTCTGACTAAATCGCTGGGCAAAGAAGAATTGCAGAAGATGAGCAACTCACCTCCTTTTGTAGCAATGAATTTTCTGACCTCCTAGCAAAAACACTCTATCAAGCATTTCCCATCTTCACGGTAACTGTTAGGCATAGTGGCCAATGCTATCAAAATATCAGTCACTGCACTACGAAAGCATTCCTCTACCTTCTCCACAGTGGTCACGATGGCAGGAGATGTAGTTTAGCACCAGGACTGCCACTGGCATGGTTCATAGTCAGAGCTCACGGTATCTGAACAGTGAAGAAAAGTGGTGCTTTCAGAATGCAGTTTTACATAATTCCATGTCATGCCTATGATCACAGAACCGAATGGAACCCTTTGCTGTGTCATTAGCTCATTTTGGAAGGTTACTCTGAGCACTCCATGCATCACCCTCCACCAGGGTTCAGAGCTGCAGATGCCACAGCTCACAGCTACCCTGGCCTTCACCCACGGCTTCTGGATCCTCTCCCTCTGCACAGCTCTGTCACACAAGGCTTCTCTCCTTCCCATCCCAGGCTGTTAGGTTCAAACTAGCTGGCCTTTTTTCAAAAATGGAAGCTAAAAATGTCTTCCATTACAGCATTTATCCAGTAGTCTACTGAGAAATATGAAAACCCAGTTCCCAATGAGTATTGAGATAATCCCTGCACAGCTGAACGTGATGATGAAGAGAGGCTGCAGGAGCAAAATGTTAAGACTTTTCCCTGAGACCAGAATATATGTATGAAAATCCCCAGCTCCAGGAGAAGTATGTGACCTTCATCTTCTTACGTCAGAGTGGTAAACGGAGCTGCAGGCACCACCCTACCCCCTCCTGTGGTTTGAGAGCAGTCCAATCCAGAAGACCTGAATTTCTGTGAAAAATGCCAGTTTGGCCCCTTTTAAATGTGAATCAGGTACCAAGCTCCAACAGGGCACGGGTATTTGCACATGTGCCTAAGCAAAGATCTTGCCCTGGGAATTCCATTGGTATGCACAACATCCACAGCAGGCACTGCAGCGCAACACTGGATTAACTGTGCTGCCTTGTTTGCCCTGCTGCCGGTATTGCTCAGTGGTGCCACAGACAGGCCACTGCAGCTTCAAGCTGGCTCAAGTGTCTGCTCTGAACAGATCAGTAGGTATCCAGGGAATGTTAGCACCTCCTCAGCCAGGCAGGAGCTGAACAGGAATCTGGACTGGTTTTGCGGCTGCATCCCTGAGATATGTGTGTGCTCACAGACTGCCACTGTTTCGGAGCCCTGCGAGGGCTGCTGTTTGCTCGCCTTCACATCTGTAATACTCAGGCAGGACTGCTGTAAAGGAACACATCAGACTTTTTGTTTCCCAGCAACCCCACGGATGACAAGGGATGTTCTTCTGCTCCCATACTCCACACGTGAATAGATCAGACACTTGGCTCGGGAGCCACTCTGCACACAATGCTTGCTATTTGTCGCCTCACCTCATCAGTTACACTAAGCAGTATGGCTGCTGCCTAGTGGCTTCCATTTGACTCGTTTTTAATATATTTAAACACTATTTGCTTTTGCTGAATATGCTTGTCCTTCCAGCTGTACACTTTTGCAGTCGATCTAATGCTACTCAGTAGCTCTGAAATATTTATTGCCTGTCTCCTGATCACACAAATCAGGTCCACAAATTTAGCTCTTGGAGCTACTTTGCACTTTGTGGTCTAGTTGGATGTTAACCAAAGCCTTTCGGAGTGTTTTCTTTCTCGTGCCATAAACAAACAAGGCACAGTTTTAGAAACAAGTTGCAGCTTGAGCAGGAAATTAAATATCCAGGGCTGATATTGGTTCTGTTGCCTTCTCAGCTGTCAGCTGAAACTTGCCTCATTATATCACGCCGGATTTCAGAAAGTAATATGCAGCAACATGTTGTATACCACCAGGCAGATTCTTCCAGTAATCTCCCAACAGAATGATGGAAAACGTCTAAATCACCAAAATATTTCTTGGGAACATACTGATTTCAGCAGTGATGTGACAGAAATTCTTCACAGAAACAAGTGGATTTTTGGAGTTCCCCAAGCTCCTTGGCAGCCTGCTGAGCTGGATGCCCCAGACACTAAATATTTGGGGTAAGCAGGGGTTCCCCACCGTGCAGGAACCCCTCATGATGGTGCCCTGGCTTCCAGCAGGGCTCTGTCACCCCGCACATGGACACGACTGAGGGCATCCCAGGCTGCCAGGAAAGGCACAGCTCGGGTTCCCTCTCTCCAGCCTTTCTCACCCTGTGAAATGCATTCTTCTGACCTCTTATCCCTCCTCATTAAAGCCTCCTCAGCAGTAGATGGGTTTTGGGCAGCTTCCCAGTAGCTCTGCTTACATAGCCAACTCGCTTGAGCTGCATTGCTGAACATTACCATGACACACAGGTTAGAAATCAGCTTTAAAAATAAAGGTGAAGGAAATCAGGCATGCAAGAAATAAGAAGCATGAACCTGGAAACTGAACTGAGAGCATAGTGAAAATTTAATCTTAGGGACTTTTTTGTTTTGCCCGGAAGAAGCCTTAAGTTTACAGACACGCAAAGCAAATATGTTCAAGTTAATAACAAGCTACTGCTTGGCTCTCCAGTTTTTGTCACTTCTTGTACATACAAATCACTGTATAGTTTATTCTGGGTATTTGTTTGCTTTTTGTTGTTGTTGTTAACAAAAAATGCCTTGCACAAAAAGAGAATTTTTTTACCCTCACAAGAACATGTAACAAACAAAAATCTTCCATTGGCTCTGTTTCCAAAAGCTCATTATTAGACATTTTTAAGAGTTCATGTTTCCATCTTTATTACCTTCAATCTTCACCCAATGTTCACTCCTCTTTTAATGACAGAGAACTAATGAAGGACTACGGATGCTGAGGACCTGAAATCTCTACTGATAAACACATATGTAACCCCATTCTCATCAAGTATGATCCACCATATAGCACACATTATAACAGATTTGGGTGAACGCCTCTCCCAGTAGCAGAAGTGCGTATTTTCACACCACTACGCTGAGCCAGTGTCTTCTGACACTGGGAGGCTACCCCCTTTTCCCAAAGGAAAACAGCAGTGAGCTCTGCATTGCTGCACCACACATCACAGATTCACCTGCACTGATCAGAAAAAGCAGATGCTTAAGTAAATTGCATCAGAGCTAGTAAGTCCTGCTCATGAGCTGGCCCATGGAAAAAGCAGCTTAGTTTCAATCCACCCTCTGCTGTAGACACATGGGGTGTATGCAGATATGTGCCCTGCTTGCTTCAGTGGCACAGATGCTGTCAACCTGCAGTGCTGCTTCCTCTGAGCTGCCAGAGGCATCTGTTATTGAGAGGCACCTGTGCACGCACACATGGAGACCAGCTCCAAACAGCAGTGTCTCCTGAACTATTCTTTCAATTACAAGCAATGACTCTGCTCTTTTCATTAGTAAGATTTCACCACAGGTTTGCTAAACATGCATACTGCGACAAAACCCAGAATCCCATCTGACAAATGGCATTTGTTCCCTCTGAGGGAGACTGTTCTGTGTCTCCATGACATGAAGCTGGTAAAGATAATAAAGAGAAGACCTTTGTTAGATGTGGGACTCTAGTTCCTAACATTGTCTAAATTCTGTTCTCTCCAACTATTGCTCAGTGGAAGGCCTGTGGTTTAGGACTACTGCAATAAAAGGGAAAGAATAAGGCAGGACATACTGTCTGGATTCTTTAGAGCTGTGACCTGTTACTTCAGATATCCAGGCTTGGACTGAAACCCCACTGCGCTGGCAATCTGTGCACAGATACTGAAAAAGAAGGTGGACCTCTCACATGAGGCTACAAAGTCAATAAAAGAAGTCAAACAAAAACAATGCCTGACTATAGTTTGGTAACATCTAAACAAAGGTTTGCTTTGGACATGGTTTTATTAATATTAATTAGATTGCTGTAGTAACCTACACTACAGAACACCACGGAAATACAAAGAAAAGGAGAAAATCCCTCAACACACAATTTGTCTAATCTTAGCATTGAGCTGTTTGATAAAATGGGCTATCTTCACTTGATGGCGGTGTTTTTGGTTTGGTATTGAAGCTTTAAGGCCTAGGACATTCTGTATGTCAGAGATCTGCAGGCTCCTTGTTGGCAAACAGCTGGAATTGCCGCAATGACGCAAACTTTGTGTAGCTGTCAAACAAGGGACCCTCTTACTGTGTTAGTTGGATTCTTTCTTTGTTGTTATTGTTCTGATCCAATTAGTCACTGTGTCCAAATTAAGAGATTTGATGGGACTGAAAGAGATACAAGGAGCAGAATCACAAACTGGTGGTATGAGAGGAAGAATTTCTCTTTTTTCTTATGTTAAGTGCCTCAGTAACTCAATTATATGTTTTAACTAAACTTTCATTAAAACAAAACAACAGAAATCCATCAGAAGGGGCCTGTTTTGATTCATTACATGCCAGATTTTGATTCATTTCATGCTCCATCTGAGAGATGGAACTGAAATAATCCAGGAATCTGTCATTATGAGTAAGCTCCCCCAGAGCCTGTTTTAATTACCTGATATCACAAAACATGGAAAGGACAAGTCTACAGACCACCAAAGCAGCTGTTCTCTGCTCTTTCCTCTTTATTCAACACTGGTGAGACAACACACGGAATGCTCATTCCAGGTCTGGGCTCCACAGCACAGGAGAAACCTGGAAATACTGGAGAGTCCACTGAAGGGCCATGAAGGTGATGCAGGGCTTGGAGCATCTCTCCTAGGAAGAGAGGCTGAGAGAGCTGGGAGTGTTCAGACTGGAGAAGACGAGGCTCAGGGGGATCATGCCCCTGTAAAAATTCCTGAATGGAGGGTGCAAGGAGGACAGAACCAGGTTCTGTTCAGCGGTGCCTGGTGCCAGGACAAGAAGCAGTGGGCACAAACTGGAACGCAGTAGGTTCCCTGTGAACATCAGGAAGCACTGCTGTGCTGTGCAAGTAGAGACACTTCACTGATTTAGGACTTCCCATGCGGATGGTGGTTATGATGAAGAGAAGGGATGCCAGACCGCACCTTGAGATAAGGCTCCTTACACTGTGTTCAAATATCAAACACACCTTCAGAGACAAGGCTGGGGAACTGAACAACAGGTTCTGAAATGCTGAGGTGTACAACACAGGGGTGTCCTTGACCTTCCTGATAACAGAACTGCTGATGACACACCAACAATGGAAAAACTGCTTGCGCCCAACACTAAACAGCAGAGAATCCTTGCAAATGTATTCTAATCTGTGTGTGCCTCCGGGTCCCCTCAGCTGGTGCAGTCAGAAAAACACTGAGTTATGAAACACACTGAATTACGATGTATCATTGCCTGCATCGCTGAGTACTGCTTTGCACACATTTCTACGTTAACTAAAACCAGCTTGTCTATCTCTTCTGTACTGGCTTATGTCTCAGCTCATGAAAGGAAAAGCACTACATTTTAAATGTCAGAGAAGAGAAAAATAGAACTAAATATGCTTGTCTAGAGAAGATTAAGAAAGGAGAATCTGCTGTATGGTATGTCTGTACTGCCCAATGCAGCTGAGATCCACAGGCTGCTGCCAGAGCTCAGAGCTCAGGCACCAGACCTGGCATAGCCATGGTGAGGCAGAGCATCGTGCAGTAAAATTTATACTGAACCAAACAGCTGCAGCGTTTCTCATGTCTGACCTAGCACATTGAACTGGCTTTGATGTATGCACACTGAACAGCACTGGAACTAGAGAATGAAGTATGTGTTTTATTAAACCTCAAAAGGAGAACATGCTTTTTTGTTATATGAACAAAACATGCATTCTTTGATGTCTGAATAGAAGGGTTCCTTACCAAGCAAATGATTTGAAGCTATCAAATGGCTGACCATGAGGAATAAGAGAATGTTTACCACATTTTCAAGATGAATTTATGAGCAGTGCTGCTTCTTTATTACCATTTTCATCATCTGATTTATCTCTGCACTAGAAAACTCATATAGGGCTGAGGCTTCAGACTCCTGAACCCTGCTTTATCACGTGCTGGTAATTCTCAATTTCTGATGACATTACAGTCTAAGCAAACCAATTTTCACACCGGTTTCAAAGACTTGATATACATCAGTACTTAAAAAAATTCTGCAATTACTATGTCTCAATCTTTTGTATCAGTAAGAAATAGATGAAGGTAGTCGAGAACTAACACTACTGCTCTTACAGAACAGCTGTGGATAGACTTCTGTTTCAATTCCTGTATTTACTGTAATTATTATTTACCATAAAAATGAACTAGATACTTCTACAATTCCAGTGTGAGTGTTCCCTGACTTTGATTTAGGAATAGATTTAAATTAAACGATACCTTTTCACAGGCAGAAAACTACATCAGTCAGAAAGGGACATTCTCACTTGCCACACAGTTAATACCTGTCTGAAATTTACATTTTATTTCCTAATAATTTTCACCTCCCCCCCACAGGCTGACAACAAATATCAATAGAAGATGGACAATCAAAGCAAAGCACTCTACTCACCTTCCATCCCCACTCTCTCCTTCTTGAGCCTGCTATGCTCAGACCAGTACTTACTGCCCATGCTACTCCACAGCTAGCCCCCTGGCGCCAAGCTTTAACTCTAGGTATTAGAGAAGCATACAAGCTTTCCATTAGCTCATGGCTTTCTGTTGCTGGTTTTCCTTGCCTTACACTTAGGGCTTGACAGCAACTTAGTAACACACAGCAACACAATGCAAAATATTCTCTGCGTAAACTGTGCCTATTTTCTCCCTCCCTTGCTTCCCATTCTTTCTCTGTTTTTTGTTTGGCTTGCTCACTGCCCCAGTTCAGTTCCTCTTTACCCATCTGATCACCTCTTTTCCTGTTCCACTCTTCTCCTACACTCTCTTCCACACCTCAAAATATTACAGTCCAAAGCTGAGCCCTGAAAGTAAGATATTCAAGTGGCTTTGATACCCAACAACTACACATAAATAACAGGTAGACGTTGTCTCAGATGTAGAACCAAAGTGAAAAACGTTGCTTCAGACAGCTTTGCACTCTTCAAGTGCTCAGTTTGTTTTTGTTTTTAAGTTGCAAAAAGAAAGCAATTTTGGGGAAAAGTTAATAATAAGAAAAAAAAAAAAAAACCTCCGTGATCAGGTTTCTGAGGAACTACCTTCCAGTGACATACCTGCTCACAACTTTTAGCGCACTCTCTTGCTTCCAAATACCCCTAGGTTTTAAAAAATGCCCTTCCATGTATTTCTTGATGTCACAGCCTAAATCCGTCACTCCCATTACTTTCCCACACCCATACCTTCTTTTTCCTGACAGCCTTCTTTACAGGTTATAATCTGGTCAGTGTCCCTGGCAGGCAATGGAGGGTGTTCATACAACTTGTGAGGGGTTCAGAAGCAACGCACACCACTAACATCAGCAGCATATGCCCAAATATTTCCTCCCAAATAAGGACTGGAGACCTAAGATACTATCACGGTGATACTATACCATTCAGAAATAATCATTACAATCCCTTTAGTATTGCTACCATTTTCATGAATAGAAAGCATTTTGAATTTAGCTAAATTCTGAGCAGTCTGCACAGTATACTAGTATTTTCCTGTGAAAATCACTGAAGTCCATTCTAACATAATCTCCCATCCCTCAGAAAGGTGTGTTATTACACAGGCTTCATTACAACCCAGAGGTAAAGCACAAGGCCCACATAGCATGTGTTCATTCTACAATACTCACCATATTCCTATTTGATCATGTGACTTCTTCAGCACATCAGCCATCAGCATTTTTTACATCTAGTTACCAGGCTTACTGGAACAAGCTGCTGACTCAAAGATACTTACCCAGTTGTATAAGGTATATTTATTCCCCCTAGATTAATGCTTTCACATCCAACAATGAACAGCGTTGAGAAGCACAGCAAAGACACACCACTGCAGATCATAGCCAGCTTCGCAGACTCTCTCGCACCGAGTTTCAGCTTTTTGATAATGTAGCCGCCTAGGACAATACCAACACCAGCACTTGGGACAATAATCACACCTGCCAGGAAGAAATTCGAGTAACATTAAAACAGGACTTTCAGAAACAGAATAAAACATAAGTACTGGTTTCATTCCCTAATTAGATGACTGCAAATGCTGTACTAAGATCTCCATTGTCTGATTCCCTGCTAGCTAGCAAACTGAGTCAGACTTTTCAAACCTCTGGAGTGCTGTCCAAGAATTAATAAAAGCTTCCTTATGATATTACCAGCAGCCCAGCACTATAAGAGAACTATTGTATTCACAATCAGAAACATTGCCTTGTATCCAGTTTAGAATGCGGAGAAGGGATACACGTTGCTCCTAATTACTACAAATGTGAAGAAATCCAAACTTAGACATGCATCTTCCTCTTCCTACTCACATGATGAAGTCCTGCAAAGTGCGGGTGTTAACCTAAGGCAGGACTCCTGAAACCTGCCCACCTGGGAGCACATGCATGCAGCTGGCTGCAAGTTCTGCATTCCAGTATCTTGGCTCGAGTAGCCTGCAGCAGCAGCCCCATTTATTTCAGCACAGCAACTGATCAAGCGTGATTAAAGAAATTAAGACACTAGAATTAAATGCTGTATGTTTAAGCCACAAAAGATGTGTCCATGAAATTTCTGTCACCGCTGCTGCTGCTATATGGTAGCAGTTTGGCAATATGTCACAGCGCTGTCCTCGCTTCCCAGAGCCTGAGGTGTTGTTAAGTCAGAGAATTTCTTTCAAGCTTCTCTTGGCATTCGCTTCTCACTGACATGTGAGAAAGTCTTTAAATAAGGCCTTTGCTAACAAAGATGTATTCCACATAAATACGGAATTTGAACAACGTTTGGCAGCTGCATCTAGGGATAAGCCTAGATGCCTGACCAACCTAGTGGCCTTCTACAATGGCGTACTTCATAGGTGTATAAGGAAAGAGCCACTGATGTCATCTATCTGAACTTCAGGAAGGCCTTTGACATGGTCCCCCATAACATCTTTCTCTCTAAACTGGAAAGATATGGATTTGATGGGTGGACTCTTCGATGGATGAGGAACTGGTTGCTAGATCGCATCCAGAGAGTGGTGGTCAATGGCTCAATGTCTGGATGGAGGTCAGTGATGAGTGGTGTCCCTCAGTGGTCCGTTCTGGGACCGATACTCTTCAGCATCTTCATCAATGACATACACAGTGGGATCGAGTGCAACCTCAGCAAGTTTGAGGATGACACCAAGCTGTGTGGTGTGGTTGACACCCCTGAGGGATGGGATGCCATCCAGAGGGACCTGGAGAGGCTGGAGCAGTGGGCCCAGGCTAACCTCATGAGCATCAACAAAGCAAAATGCAAGGTCTTGCACCTGGGTCATAGCAACCTCTGCTATCGATACAAGCTGGGGGATGCAAGGATTGAGCACAGCCCTGATAAAAGGGACTTGGGGATACTGGTGGACAACAAACTGGACACGAGCCAGCAGTGTGCCCTTGCAGCCCACAAAGCCAACCACATCCTGAGCTGCATCCAAAGAAGCGTGGCCAGCAGGGCAAGGGAGGTGATCCTGCCCCTCTGCTCTGCTCTGGTGAGACCCCACCTGGAGTCCTGCGTCCAGATGGGGAGTCCTCAGTACAGGGGGGACATGGGCCTGTTGGAGTGCGTCCAGAGGAGGGCCACAAAAATGATCCGAGGGGTGGAACACCTTCCCTGTGACGACAGCCTGAGAGATTTGGGGCTGTTCAGCCTGGAGAAGAGAAGGCTTCGGGGAGACCACATAGCAGCCTTTCAATATCTGAAGTGGGGCTACAAGAAAGAAGGGGACAGACTCTTTAGCAGGGTCTGTTGTGATAGGACTGAGGGAAATGGTTTCAAACTAAAAGATGGGAGATTTAAACTGGATATAAGGAAAAAGTGTTTCACGATAATGGTGGTGAAGCACTGGCACAGGTTGCCCAGGGAGGTGGTGGATGCCCCATCCCTGGAGACCTTCAGGGTCAGTCTGGACAGGGCTCTGAGCAACCTGATCCAGCTGTAGCTGTCCCTGTTCACTGCAGGGGAGCTGGCCTAGATGGCCTTTAAAGGTCCCTTCCAACTGGGACGATTCTATGATTCTAGAAGGAGCTAAATGTTATAATCCAAATTCTTAAAGAATTGGTCTTGTTTCTAAAGAAGCCTGTACAACTACCACTTGAAAATATTTTTAATAATATTGCAGGCATTCTCATTCTCCACTGAGTTGTCTAAAGGTGAAGGAGACATTACATTTTGATAAATGTAGAGATTATGAAAGCAAAAATAGGAGGTAAAAATAGTTGCCGCCTTAATTATACTTCCATCTCCAATGGCATTATAAAGTAAAATGTCATTTCATGAGGAAGATTCTTAATAACAACCCTTCACAGAATCAAAAACGGTCTTTCTCAAAAGAGCAGAATATAAATTTATAAGCCTTTCTAGGAGAATTACATTATTTTCACAAAGTTCAAAGCTGTTACCTCTCTCGAGTTTCAATGACTGAATATGAACAAGGGAAAGAAATGCCAATCCTTCCACTTGCTCTGAAAGTCTTCCCTAGAGATGAAAATGGGAACTCAGCCATCTAAACCTGCACATATGCCCTGCTCTAAGAAGTCTGTACCACAGAAGCCCATGTACCCACCAAAGGCAGACTGGGATCACCTGTGATGCCTTCTAAACACCTGTGTCAGAGAAAACAAATTCCATGGACCAAATCCTTGACTCTAGCCCAAGGAATGGGCTTATTGAACACAATTATTTATCTTCCTTCCACCTGACAATGTAGCTTTCAGTTCTTAACCTCTTTTGGATCTGAATTTCTTTTCTTTCTTACTGTCTTGAGGGCAGGTATACTGGAAAAGCCTTTCATTAGGACTGAGGCTGTGTTTCTTTGTCTAGTGCCTTGCCAAGACTGAGCATGTAAGCATTCTGTGAGGCATTAAGTCAGTGGGTCCTCCATTAGTGAGCTACACTGCGCTGCTGTTTGCAGACATCCTCTGCCACACCATGAAGAACAGCACACAAAAACAGAGGAGATGAGCAAACAAACTGCCTGCCTATCTGTCTCTCATTCAGGAGGATGAAAAGTTAAGGGCAAACCTACAAAGAGGAAGTATAAAGACAAATTCCTCCATGCAAACTGGTGCGGGGGGTGGAAAAACTTCCTCTCTGGGAGAAACGTGAAGGGCACAAGCAGATTTAGCCGCTTGTGGTGAAAGCAGCAGACAGACGCACTCATTCCTCCCTGCATGTCAGGAAGCCTGAGAAGATCTTTTGCCCCAGGCACAAATTCTTCATCCCTGTGTTCCTCTCCTTCTCCACATGGGATGTGAAATCACAAGTGATATACTGCCAAAGGAACGCTGCTGCTACAGCGCACTTCCAGATGAGCTTCCAGGGCAAAGCAAAGTATGTACAGCCAAACACGACAAGCATTCTTCATTTTCAGCGCCATTTAAAGGAATAAAGCTTTAGACCCAATACTAAGCTGTTGCACTGCACTTTCCTTCATTTCATAATGACAGTTTGGCTTGCAGGAATTGTGCATGTGCCAAAAAAACTCCTGGGTACAGTGCTCCAAGGCAGTATCAGCTTTCAGTCAGCAATTTTCAGGCTTTGTCCTTTTTGCTGTTGTCAGGATGCTGCAGCACTTGAGGCTTTCTACAGTGGCAAAAGATGATCTTAACTGCTACTAATAGTCGGGTAACAGAAAACTGCAGTATCTGCTAACAGTGCTACACTTCCAAAGGGAATAGCGTAGAGATTTTCAAACCTATTCTGTCTGAGAGATGTACTATTTTCTTCCTAGAACTGAAGGCAGATCCAACCTACCTGGAACTGCTTTAGCAGAAGTTATCAGTGTAGGGCTTTATAATTCATCAGCTCTTCCAATTACAAATTATTTGAAGTTTAACTCTTTCTCACAAGTAAATCTTCTTTCAAAGCACATGAAATTTTAAATTGCATTTGTCTAATATCTACCTGTAACCTAAACTCGAAGTTAATTTTGGGGTAAACTGAGAAAGCTGAAGGCTGAATGTCACCTGCTCTACGTATGAAAAACCAAATTCCAAACAAGACAAGACAGCAGCACAAGCTGCAGAAGTTCAAGCTGTGAAATTTGGCATGTGGCTGTTGATTAATGCCATGTTTGTTTAAAAATATGGAGACTTAGTTAAGAAACTGCTGCTTATGAATTGAGATGCATAATGACAACGCAATATTTGTATCATCCACATAAAAAGAGATTTAGCAAGGCAATGTACATATATATGAAGTACAGCCACAGTAATATAAATAATGTATAAGTCCTTCTGCCAACCAGAAAATTTTGTAAACTGAACATGTTATTTATTAGATTAACTACTAGAATTTCATGCAGAATCTCCAAGTTTCCTCTCCTGTTTTTCCTAGAAAAATAATTTATATAATAACAACTGTTGGCATTTGTGCTGTTTAAAGGCTGGGGATGTGGAAGCAGTGCTCACTTGTCCATGTAGAACACGCAGCCTGAGCTACTTCATCTTCTGGTGACTTATAATAGTCTTTATCAACCAAACAACAGATGTTAATAACTTCATACCCTCAGTAGGGTCCCATCATCTTTTTTTTTTTTCTTCTTTTAATGCACTGGCTGTTGAATATTCTGTATGGTAACAATGTTTGTGGTTTATCCTGAGAATGAAATGAGTTACACAGTAGCAACCCATCAAGACTCATCACTGCAAAATCCTATGGGTGCCTAGCTACCCTAAACTACAGGTAGAGCCACGGTTCCATCAACCAAACCTCCTCCATGTGTAACAGAATACAGGGATTTCATGCCCTCATCCCAGCCAACTCTCAAGCAGAAGTCACCTCATGGTGCTTCTCTGATGCTTCTCCTCAACACTCCGGAGTCCTTCTATTTCTTCCAAACACTGCAGGTGACAAACGATGCTCAAGTGTCTCTGTGTCTTGTCTCCCTTTCTCTTGCCTCTTTTTGTCTTTTCAGCATGTCTTTTCTGTATGCTGCAGGCCCCTTCCCCTAGAGAAGCTGCAGGTGAAGGCCACCCCTCCCTACTACAGAACAGACATTCCTAAGCTGCGTTAAGCATCAGGCTTGGCTGCACATTGCAGGGGAGTTGCCACACGTGCAACAGCGGGGCTGCAGGAACACCAGGGTGTGGGGAGACCTCTCGACCAGGCTGGGCCACCGAGCGCTCCGTGTTGGTAAGCGAATGGGGAGAAGGCCACCAGCCTGGGGGAGAGGTGAGGAAGGGAAGGGCAGCATGGATAAACAGCCTGTCCCTGAGGAGAAGGAAAGTTTAGGATATTTTAAAGATCGAAGAGGAATTAAAATTCACAGAAAATAATAACACTTTCAAAAGACCTTTTAAGCCATACAAATCACAGCAGTGCCCCTGGGTTTTCTAGTTTGTTTTTCTTGCTATTTCCCCCAGAAAGGCTATTAACATATTAGAAAGTGTCACAGTCTAGGCTTGCACAAAAAAACAATACAAACAGGTTCACATTTACTAAACACATACAGCAAGCATCAAAGAACAGCCTGAATATTTATTCCAATGCACAAAGCTGGATCCAATCACCTGTTCTAAAACACATGTTTTCAGTTCATTCCTGTATTGATTTATTTCATCAGCCAAAGAAACACAACCCTTGCAACGTTACACTCATTGGCAATGCCTTACCAGTGTAGATGCTGGCATTGGAAGCTGGGATGCCAAACTGTGACTCGATGAACTTGGGAATGAAGGTAATAAAAGCTGTAACAATGGCACTCTCAGCTGTGTATGACAAACTCACAAAAAGGAATGTCATGTTGCTTAAGATCCTGACAGCTGCTCGAGGAAGCTCTATAAAATGACAAAAATGACAAATGAATGTTATAAATAATGAGTGAAAAACCAAAGCAAACTGGAACAAAACAAATTGATTTTCTTTGAGATGGACTGTAAATAATGGCTTGCTAGCATCTGGCTGCATTTGCTGAGCGGAAGGGAGAGTGCATACTTTGCATTGCACTCTTTGCTGTTTGCTCTTACACTATCTCACTGCATCGCCCCAGGGCTGCAGCCCCATTTTTCACAAACAGAACTGAGGTCTGTTTTAACAAAACTGAAAAAAGGGGACCTACACAGTAACACGAAAAAGCAAAGAAAACCAGCAAGAAAATGTAGCAGATTTGGAATTATTATGATGCCTTATTTTGAAATATTCTAGGAGATATAACACACTGCTGAAACAACAATGTTGAATTTTGCACTCCACATGAGGAAAAAAGATCCCATATCACTCTGCTTAAAGGACCACATTTGGGAAGCTGGGATAATATAATTTGAAAAGGAAAAGAAAAAATCTTAGATTAAACATCATCATACATTATTTAAAAACATTTACAATGCATGGAGACAAATCATACTGAAAAAATTACGTCAGTATCAACGAATCTCAGCATACATCACAGAAGGGATATAACAATCAATTAAAAATGAGAGCACATCATTAGCTTAAATTAAAAAATTATTCACAGATGTTGTAATTATCCTCAAATTAAATATCAAAACCCCATGAAATCCAGAACTGTAGCTAAAAGAAACACTTAAATACTTTTAAGTATGTAAGTCCTAAAGCAGTGTCAAGTTAGCATCACAAGATGATGATAATTCTATTTAAGACAATTTTTTCAGATCAGATGGCATGATTTTTACTTTTTTGTTTTCCTTGGGGCTTCTACCAAGATCAGAAGCCCCGCCCAAGTATATTCAGCCCAATAATGTTTGAGTTTTTCATTAACTTTTCACTTTGCATGCAAACTGAACACTGCCTGAACTGAACTCAACAGGAGCACCATTAGAAATAAACTTCTGAATAAGTGCAGAACAGCAGAACTCCTGAGCAAGAACGTTGCTGATGTTAAAAGCTCTCAAGACAAAAATCTGTCTCGCTTACTCCACCGATTTCAGCAAGTTATCTGTATAAAAGGAAACAGAGTTCAGACTCCTGTCATGTCAAAACTTGCCAGACTGCAAATTAGCACCTCAGCTGTCTGGCCGCATCCAGTCTTAGCTTATGCCGGTTGTCAGAAATCACACTGATTTCATTGTGCAAACAGGGTTTGTAATTTTAATGTAGTCAAATGCTCTCGTTGTCTCTATGAAGCAAACGATTAAATGCAAGTTTAGTGGAAATCAGTAATGAATAAATCATATGAAGAGGCACTCATATATTTGAATGTTAATGTTTTTAACCACTTACAGCTCTTCTTTTGTTCCTTAAAATGTGGTACTGTTTACAATAGCAGAACAGAAGAAAAAAAAANAAAAAAAAAAAAAAAAAAAAAAAAAAAAAAAAAGAAAACATAAGTATAAGACAATATACTATAAATATGAATATGTGGAAACTGTAATGCAGCTGTACATGTGCGGAAACTACAGGGCAGCAGCAAGTACAAAATGAAACGTTTATCAGTATTTACTGTCAAGTATGACGCATGTTCAAAATACAGCTTATCAAAATTGATCTCATTGTTCAAGAGGAAATGAAAGAGAAAAAAACATCAAAGATCTACAATACCATTAGTCATCAAACCTCATCAGCTTTTGCTTTTTGTTTATTTCTGGGTTGGGTTGGGTTGGGTTGCGTTAGCTGACGAGGGCATAGATGCAAAAAGAAACCAAAGGACAAGAGCCAAGATGCTTTTGCAAAGCCTCTCATGGGGTGAGATGATGCAGTTTAAGAAAACAGCTGCCACAGGACTGCAGTGGATTTTCGCAGCAACATGGTGTGGGATTGAGTGCCTCTCCCCCAAAAACTGCAGTTACGACCGTGCTGCTGCCACTGGGAGAAAGGAGTCAGGAAAAATAGAGAGCCAGAACTGGCTTTGCTGGAAACTCAGCTGCTGGGTGTTTTTAAACACAGGCAGCAGCACTCAGCTGTCCAGGTGAGGAGGAGATGACAGAAACAGTGGCAGACCACAAGATGGTTGAGGCATCCCATTACAGCACTATGAGTCAGAGCTGGCAAATGCGTGAGACCAGCCTCAAACAAATACAACACCGTCTTGATCTTATGAGGTCCTTTTCCTCCCAAGAAGGGGAAAAAAGAACAAAAAAAAAAAGTAAAGATTTTGTTCAGAAAAAAAGCACCCTCTAAGACTCCAGCTTGGCCCCTACCAGTTTTGTGCGTCAGTGCTAACTCGGCAAGAAAACACTTTTCCCTGTCTTCAAATTCAGCAAATAGATGGGACATCTTCATTGTTCCTCCAGTTCTGTCCTCTCTGCCAAAGTTTTAACACAGAAAAGGAAAAAAAAATACCACATACAATTGTAAACTTCTTAAAGTGAAGGTGCCTGTTCAGTTAAGCGGCATTAGCTTCAGCTATGCTGGCAGTCTACTGTAGCACCTGAACTTTGTTCATGGCTGTTAGGATCATGTACGATACACACACAGACGTACAACTTTATGAATAATCCAAAAATACTTGAGAAAAAAACAGTGTCTTTCACGTTTCAACCTCATAATAATGACTTAGTGCAAGTGCTGGTGGAAGAGTGACTTTGAGAAGGTCTGATAGAAGGATTCGTACACCAGAGATCCATTCACTTGTGTTGAATAAACGCAGGAAGAAAACAAGACAGTAAATAAGACTGGCCATCACAGAGAGAAATATCATTTTATCAGGATGATGAACATAGTGCTCTTTGTAGACAGTGAGAGACTCTGGCCCAGAACTTGAGTCCCAGATCTTTGCTAAACCCATTACTTAAAAGGACCTAGTCCAAATATCGTAACACCTAGTAAAGTTTAGTTCTTCCTGGTAAAACTGATCTTCAGGAAAATGTACGGATTCGAATCTTCAATCTAAAGATACTGAAGAACTGATTAGGTAAACAACTGCAGAGCTAACGAACATTTTGCTCTGGCATTCTGATGCAAAGCTGTGCTTTCTGTTAACTCCTGCCTACATCCTTCAGGGTAGTGAACACACAGCCTAAAGGTCATTATTAATCTGAAAACTAATTAGTACTGGATTTAAACTGGATTTGTATGGCTAAATAGATAAAGCTCAGAGTGTATTGTAACAAGCACAAATTCTCTTTAACCCATGTGAAGGATCCTCCAGGGAACAGCTCTGTTCTGTTTACTGTTATTTCTGGCATAAAATAAAACAGAGATTTTTCCTGGGTGTTGCACCAACACACACCACCTGTAGCAATTGAGGCTTGAAGCTCTGTGTGATTTCTGAACATACAAGGAAAAGATGTTATACATCACATTATGAATTTTGCAAAGAAAAGCACATACACAGAACTGAGTTTTCCCTGGTTTCTTCCTATGATTACAGCAAAATCCTGCGTAACAGAACTTGTGTTACACGCCTGGATTTAAAAACCTGTAATAAAAAGGCACAATAAGTATCTCACATTTCCCAACCACATTAATTCTAATACAAAGCAAGAAACAAAAAAACTTTAATGATCCTTTGTGCTACATAATCAATCATGCATTTAAAACGTTTCGATATCATATTATTTTTGTGTGACTAGATAAAGGCCTAGTCTTTCACTTCAAGGTCATTATTAAACCCATCAGGTTCTGATTTTTTGCATGTCTTCAAAGACCATCTCTCATTTTAGCAAGCGTGTAGCAGAAACAAACCTCATTATGTCATTGGAACAAATAAATCTCTATCAATTACATTCCTAAAACTGAAGCAATCCTCTAGTATGGCTGCAAATATGTTTACTCTACTGTGCAGTAGTTCAGATCTTAAAATTCATTTTCTTTTTTCTTTTTTAAGTAACATAGTATGTAACTGAACATTAACAGGAACCTGCCTTGCTGGACTGGTTTGCTAGTCTACCAGCAGTTTTCTTCCCCTCCTGCTCTTTGACAATATTTATCTCTAGCCAGCATTCCTGTTCTTTCACTGGTGTGCTGGACCACTGCTTGACTCATGGTAAGGGAAAAGCCTAAGAAAAACCTGCAAGCAATAAAAGTGTTCATAAATGCTGCTCTAGGTAAAACTACTAAAGCACCGTAAACAGGATTTTAATTAAAAAAAAAAAAAAAATGCAATCATTCCAACATCACCTCCTTCTTCATAATTTAATTTATTGTCTTTTAGCCTGGCTCTTTCACATCTAGCCAAAGGTGGTGCAGTGAATACACCCAGGGGAGTAAAATGTCTGGCCGTACAGCACCGTCCTCTTGTAGCCCATCACAAATACCCTTGTAAGGGTGACAGCCAGAGGATCTTCTCTCTACCTCGACTGCTCTGTCCAGGTCTGCAGATCCCAGGGACATCTTCTGCACTTGCGCACTACAAAGCTGAGCCAATATTTGAGACAGAATTTTGCTTTTGCTTATCAGCATGGAAAATAACACTTCCAGACACACACGGCTCTGCTTGCTTTCCAGCAGCTTCTCAAGCTCCAGCTCATGCTGCTCATCACTGCAAAGGGCCACGCCAACTTCTTCTATTTTGAGTCCTCCAGGATGACACAAGCCAGAAGACGGGGGAGCAACCTGCTCAAGGTCAGTGGCATGGCAGCAGCTCCAGCCCACGGTCTTCTGAACTCTCTGACATTTACAGGGCTCACCTGGGCACACAGCCCAGCATCTCCTCCTCTTGTGCTTGTTCCCACTGACTACCCTTGGTGCACAGCAGAAACTTCAGCTGGGTTCCTCAGGGGAGCACTTCAGCACTTCGCATCCCCCAGGAATTTCTTTTACCTTGGCTGATGCACTGACAACCATTATTACCCAGTCCCAACAGGGATTGACTGGGAATGGCATATGACAGCCGGCAGACACAAAAAGGCAGACAGGAACATTGCACATGTGCTGGGCTCAGGGATAACACAGGTTTACTTACACATACATAGGGAAAGAAACATAAAACTTTTTTTGTTTTTGTTTTTTAATACATACATATATGAGTAATATATACATCTGCTTTGTTTACACTGCTCCTTTATCCAATTGCACAGTAAGTTTCATTACAGTGGTAAGTAAAAGGGACTGCAGAAACAGTTTCCATGGTACAACACCCTAAGGGTATCCATGTAATAAACGAAAACAGCATTCTGTTTGCTCAAGTTCATCATTTTTCTGCATGTATGGCATTGAACTATGGCTTCTTCATTATAAATCTCTGCCTCATGTTATTTATACCACCTCCATTTCTCCCAATAAACAACATCCCATTTTCCTCCTCCAATGACCTATTTAATGTTTTTGATACCTGCCTCAGAAGCTTTCCCCCTCAAATTGTTTAGTTCCAACACAAACAGGAAAAGACTCAATTCCAAGCCCTTGCACCTTGAAACATGAGAAAAAGTAAAGATGGATCTAAATTCTTATCTGATCCCAGCTCTGCCATGGGTCAAAATAAAGCCTAGGTCATGGAAGCTGGAAGACACAGTGGCAGCCTGATTGTTTTCTATCTTCAGTTTATCCTGACAGCCACTGCAGGAAAAATGACCCTAGCCCCCTCCTACCACATCTTTTTTATTTCTTTTCATTCACCTAGAAAACAAACTTACATGAAATTAGGACAAGTTACAGCAGGACAAAGCTTCCCAGGTAAGACACCATCAGATCAGAAGACCAAAGTAAACAGTTTCTTCCACGACACTTTCCCTAGCAAAGATGCACAGATTTTACAGGTTAATGGCACTGACCTCTGTCATGACAGGCTACGACATCACTGATATTTATTAGTACAGAGCAGAGGATGTGACCTACTAAATCACCAGTCTCCAGGCTACTGCCTGAGTGGAGTTTTTGCCTAACGTTCTATAAAAAGATGAAGCCCTGAAATTCAATGGGAAGTATAAACTGTTCACTGCATCTCAGAAGAAGAAATGCTAAATGAGTTAGACACACGATACTTTTTACTTCCCATTATAAATGAAATTACATCAACTGAGAAGCTTGAGGCATTATCTCATTCCATAAAGCCCACTTAAACTTGAAAAATAATTAAATGATAGTGCATTCCTGCTGCAGGCTCTCGTTGCTAGGGTAAATGACACCTAATGGGAAAGCTATTATCAGCTTACAGCAAAATGCTTTTCTCTATGTTATCTTGACTCGCTTGGTGTCTTTCTGACATGTGGAATACAATGCTGTTTTTCACTGTTCCACACGGTGAAGTTTTTTATCTAGAGAAAATGAAATGTTTTGTATATAAGAAGCTCTAATTTGGTGGCACAATTGACATTTTAATCTAGAATTTCGTTAATAGAAGTTAAGGTACGCATTTAGCCTGATGTATACCTTAGGCACATATAGCCCGACCCAGAAATTGAAATTATGTTCAGAAATGGAGAACCAGCATCAGTGAACTCATCCAGATGCAGGGTTTAACTGACAGCCTGTACCTTTTCCAGGCACATCTATGGGATGAAGCAGTCCCTCTGCTATAACACTGCCTGCAATGGCTATGAAGGAGCGTAGCGGGGACTGACCTGTTTTCCACTTCCCTGAGTTAGTGAGAAAACTTTGACTAGAACTCCTTTTGCTAGACAGGGGACTATAGGTGCGAAAGACAAAAAAAAAAAATACAACTAGCTTTATGGATTTGGGAGAAAACATTATGTACAGGGACTAGCCTAAAATATGGGGAATAAAGTCTTCAAAGAAGGAAGTACACAACATGCTTTTCTTGCTTCGTCATCATTTTTTGAGCTACTCTGAGCAGATGACTGGACCAGGAACAACTATCTTACACTGAGAAACAAAGAGGACAGTTTTTCAATTCTGTTATTGCATGTTTACCTTCCTTGCTCTGTGCCTTGAAAAGATGCTGTAAGCTAGTAAAATTACCACAAGCAAATTGTGGTCTTGTGTTTGGCTTCTTTTGCTCCATAGATGTTACCAGTAACTTCAGTTACCCTGAGAGTATCGTAAACCAACATATTGGTTTGCAACGTAAAGCAAACCAATATGTATGTGGGCAAACACTACTTAGAATTACACTGGTTGGAGTGTTGGTAAGATTTGTCTTCTCAATATAAGGAGCGATCATGAATCTACCATTAAAATATCTGTCAGTCACAGAATCACAGAATGGTTTGGGTTGGAAGGGACATTAAAGCCCATCCCGTTCCAACACCCTGCCATAGGGAGGGTTGCCACCCACTAGATCAGGCTGCCCAGGGTCCCATCCAAATTTGAATGCTTCAGGGACGGGGCATCCACAGCGTCTCTGGGCAACCTGTTCCAGTGCTTGACCATTCTCTGAATAAAAACTTTCCTCTTAACATCTAACCTAAATCTCCCCTCTTTTACTCCCCCTTGTCCTATCACTATCAGACCATGTAAAAAGCCGGTCTCCACTTGTTTATAAGCTCCTTTTAAATACTGAAAGGCCTCAATGAGGTCTCCCCAGAGCCTTCTCTTCTCCAAGTTGAACAAGCCCAGCTCCCTCAGCCTTTCTTCACAGGAGAGGTGCTCCAGCCCTCTGATCAACTTCATGGCCTCCTCTGGACCCATCCCAGCAGCTCCATGCCTTTCTTGTGCTGGAGGCCCCAGGCCTGGACACAGTACTCCAGGTGAGGCCGCACGAGGGCAGAGCAGAGGGGGACAATCACCTCCCTTGCCCTGATGGCCACCCCCCTTCTGAAGCAGCCCAGCATACAGCTGGCCTTCTGGGCTCACATCAAGTCCCTCATCCACCAGATCCCCCAAGTCTTTCTCCACAAGGCTGCTCTCAATAAG
Source organism: Alectura lathami (assembly GCA_013399715.1). Taxonomy (NCBI): domain Eukaryota; kingdom Metazoa; phylum Chordata; class Aves; order Galliformes; family Megapodiidae; genus Alectura; species Alectura lathami. The sequence continues at coordinate 26,123 of VXAV01011013.1, read as the reverse complement.
TTCTTTTCCCAGTCCGTACTCATGTCTGGATTGCCCCTACTGATGTGCAACACCTTGCACTTGGCCTTATTGAATCTCATTAGGTTCACGTGGGCCCACTTCTCAAGCTTGTCCAGGTCCCTTTGGATGTTATCTCTTTCTTCTGTTGCATCAACTGCACCACTCAGCTTGCTGAGGGTGCACTCAATCTCACTGTCTGGGTCATTGATAAAGATGTTGAAGAGCACTGGTCCCAAGACAGAGTCCGGGGGAGCACCACTTGTCACCGGCCTCCACTTGGACATGGAGCCATTGACTACAACCCTCTGGCTCTGACTACCCAACCAATTCCTTATCCACTGAACAGTCCACCCTTCAAATCCATATCTCTCTAACTTAAAGATATGGATGCCATGTGGGACTGTGTCAAAGACTTACAGAAGTCCACATAAATGACATCAGTTACTTTTCCTTTGTCTACTGATGTTGTCACTCCATCACAGAAGGCCACCGGATTGGTCAGGCAGAACTTGCCCTTGGTGAAGATGAGCTGGCTCTCTCGGATCACCTCCTCATCTCACATGTGCCTTAACACAGCTTCCAGGAGGATTTGTCCCACAATCTTCCCAGACACAGGGGTAAGGCTGTAGTACACCAGCCTGTAGTTTTCCATGTCTTCCTTTCTCCCTTTCTTAAAAATGGCAGCGATGTGTCCCTTTTTTCAGACACCATGGACTTCACCTGGTAGCCATGACTTTTTGAATACGATGGAGGGTGGTTTGGCAACTACATCAGCCAGTTCCTTCAGGACCTTTCCATGCTTGTCATCAGGCCATTATATCCTGGACTGACAGCCAATGAAAAGTGACACTAATATTCATGTCAATTAAAAAAAAAAAAAAAAGTTTTGAGTTCAAATTATGTCTAATTATATAAATGGTTTTCTATGTCAAATGATACATGAGTTTCAAGATTTCTCTTAGTTCCAATTGCATCAAAGTATCATAAACATGGCACAGACAGCATGAAAATCATGGTGGACAAAACAGCATTGATAACCCTGTGATATTAAGGTTCATTCATTCTTGTCCTGTACTATTTGATACTATGACACTGCTAAGCCTAAATTGCAAGCCTCTAATTTATTTGTTTCACATTGATTCATTTTTATTAACACTGCATTTCTTCCCATGGCATTCATCAATCATTAGTACTGGCTGTTAAATTCCACATTAATATTTACTTGTTGAATAAAATAAAAATCACATGACTTGTCAATCTTTTGAATTCATCTCATTTCAAAATGAGCATAGGTTTCATTCAACCTAGCCTTCAGAAAAGAAATAGCTTGCAATACACAACAGTCAGGATATGCATATAAAATACAATAATATTTCCAGTTAACTTGCTCAAATACTCACTGTATTAATACTAGAATTCTTTTTACTCGTTTTGCTTATTTTTCAGAAAAGCACTTTATTGTATGAAGGATAGCTTACACAAGTGCGACAATTGCAAACCGCAAGGTGCACAAATGTGCCTGGTAATAGCGATCATACAGTTATATGACCTTACAGTTTGTCATATAACTAGAGCAAACAGACCACCCATTTGTTACTAGTGCACATAAAACACTTCAGTAATTTCAGTAAAAAGATGTTTTTCCCTCACAACAGCACTTTGTAATTTTAAAAGCAGACCATCGACAGCAAAACAAAGTATTAAATATAACGTGTAAAAATTCTGCCTTCAATTACACTCCATACAACCCTAGAAGATGAATCTGTATATAAAATTTAAAGCATTTTAAACTTAAAAACAAACTTTACCTTTAACATTCTTTCCAAATCCCATAGAAGCAGGAACAGCACTGTCTGCTTGTATTTTGCTATTTGTTTTCTCTTTCATGACTTCATCATCACTTGAAACATCATCAGAGTTCATTTTCTTCTTCTTTTTCTTTTTTTTATGTCGAGGAGGAAGCTTTTTTGGAAAGGTAAACATTGGAAATATCACAAGGAGCATTGCAATGGCACAAAGGAGAAATCCACTCCACCTAATGCCAGAAGACAGGAACAGAAATGAAAGCCAATGCGTTACACGAAATGAAAACACCAAAGTGATTACTACAGGCTGTACTAGCTGGAAGGACAAATTTGCAAAACATAGAACACTGAAATTAGAGCAAATTAATGGAGAGGTGGAGATCCTTCACTGCATTAAAATCCTGAATTAGAAGATGTTTCAATTGGCTTTTCTACTGATAAAGGTATTTTTCCTGAAACCACAAAGTGGTTTCTGAAATAGTGTCAGCTTTGAGCTCCTGTAAATTTTTACTTCTGACAGTCAGCCAGTACCAAATCCTCAGACAGAGGTGTTCACTTTCACTTTGCCTTTCTTGGGCAATCTGTAGCAAAGCAATACAGTATTCCTCTGGAGAATATGAAAAGCTCTCCATGGCATTAACCTGGCATAATGTCCAGATGGATACACCGGGGCTACATCTGTTCTGCCTTCCAGTGTTACTTCTCACCCCTCTGGCTGTCCAGCCCTCTCCCTTCCCAAAGAAGGGCTCCCAGCACCTGGATGTACACAAGCTACATGCTGCAGCAGTTCATGCCAGGGCTTATGCCTAAGACCTTGCAGCTCTGTTCTGTTACCATGACTGAAGACAGCCCTTCACCAAGAAACCCCTCTTCTCTCCCTCTGTTTTGGATACAGTCAAGCCTGCAAAGACTCCTCAGATCACACTGACCGACTTAGGACCTACGCGCAAAGGAGGAGATGTGCACAGGCTGCCAGCAAGGTGCCACTCGGACAGCACGCATACAGTTATCCTCCCTGAGTGAGGCCATGGAGCTTGGGTAACTTTACCACAGCAACACAGATGTGCAAAAGGGCCTTACCACAAGGTAGGCTACAGCTAACCTTCTGCAGTCAGAAGGCTGGTAGTACTAAATAAAGTAATACAGCTTCTCCTCTACATTCATCTTGCAATGAAAGACTGAAGGGAAATACGTCTACACTCACACAGGTGCTTCGATAAGAAGGAAGGAAATCGGAAGTCACCCACCGAGGTCCTCCCATGCACTGAAAGTGTGATTCTCATCAGATACTAATCTAATCTATACTAGTGCCTAGAGGACTCATTGAACTCAGTCGCCTTACACCAACATCAAAGCTCGACAACAAAAGTCTGAAGCTCTTTGCTTACAAATCACAGAGTGTAGGGCAAGTTTTATATTATTGTACCTCCTTTACACTTAAAAAAGGAAGTTACCTCAGGAAGCTACTAACTAAATATTTATGCAAATTTTAAGCATTTAGAAGTATTGAGAAGACTGGACTACTTGCACAATAAAAATCTTCGGCATCAGTTTTGCCATGCAAAGATACTGCAGTCTGTATCTTTAAATAAAGGCCAATTCATACGCCTGTGTAATGGTTTGTGTGGCAAGTGGTTACACAAAGGTAAGCACCAAACAAACCTCCATGTGTAACACCATTTTTGTTAGAAAGACTGTGCAGAGAGCCCTTCTGAGGCAAATCTAAGTTATTGAAAGTTTTGACGAGTTTTGATTTTATGTAAACAGAAAATCTTCTACTCACTCACTTCTAGCTGATAAAAGACATGGATTAGAAGCCAAACTTCCAGGAGGATAAGTCAGCACTACCAGACAAGGAATAAATTGGTAGGCTGTATAAAAATGTAGTAACATCCCTTTTAGGATCTCAAAGGCAGAAGCTGCAAAGCACTGATCAAAGGAACAATCTGTGGCAATAATACACAGAAATCTGAAACCACCCACTCAGCAGGAAACAGCAAAGGAGACAGGCCCTTGTGATGTAGCACGAGATGAAATTCAAATCCAAAGGAACCATTATGGCAGCATACCAAGTGCTGGAGATGTCACAAGTGCAGCACTGTATGTAATTATGTGCACTGTCTACACTTCACATCTTCCTGAAGAAGTATCAAAGAACTGGAAAACAGACAAAAGGGTATATCAAAAATAATAAAGACACCTACAATGGGAAATGAGAGGTCAGAATAGGATCTATATTAATTAAAAAGCCCTTGATTTCCTGTGTTCTAAAGTCAAAGAAAATATGCAGGATAGCACCTCAAAGGCATCTGCACAAGCCATAAGACCTCAAATAAAAGCAATTAAAGCTAAGGAAGGACCAGACAGTGCTGGAGGAATTCCTTTAAACGTCTTGTGTGGAATGATGATGAAAGACAGTATGAGAAGATTCAAGTATTAAACAGATTCAGAACCAGGCAAACACTTTGAAAAGTGTCAGCAAAAGGAAAGTTGATTCAAAGCACTTGACAGACCGCCAAGGGCTACTCCACAACTAACGAGATCCCTATACAGCACATTAGCAGTTTTTAAAGACAACAACATGACAGATGATTTCTAACAGATGTCCACGGTTACCACAGTTGAATAAGAAGCAGTTTTCAACATTTGATGGGATGGCAAAGACAGCTGGCCTGTAATTTAGCCCCGAGCACCTACAAAACCCCAGGTGCAAAAAACTCAGGTGTGCAAACCCAAATTCTGTGAAACAAGGAAGAAACAGATCAGAAATGACCCTGAGAGCAGCACATACTTTGTTTATCAGGTTTGACAGGAGATAAACCAAGCTGCCTGTCCTGAATATATGCGAAATACCTCTTAGAAAATAACAGCTTAAGAAAAAAGAAAGCAGAGCAATTTCTGTTGCCATGTATCATAGCTGCTATACTTACTATCTTGTCTGTAATCATTACCTCCTTTAATAGTGGAATTTTTCCACTGTTCCCTGCAATAAGTAGTTAGAAAGCTTACAGCTATACTAAAAGAAAGATGAAAATCAAAGACAGTGATTCACTTCAGAGAAGACAAGGCTGAGAAATCTCAAATATGACTGCCCATTACCTTATCTCAACTGCACCCTACTTCTGAAAAGCACATCAGCAATGTGAAGTACGCACTAGACAACTCGTATATTTCAAATTGTTAGATTACATAAATAAAAATAAACTTGGCTACGCAGCACTTCCCTGCAAGGAGAAAATGTCACAGTCCCAGAAAACAGATTTCAATGGAATGAAATTTAACACTTCCAGAGTGCTCCGCAACCAGGCAGTCACCAAGTAGCAAAGGGACAAAGGACCAGTTGTCACACCATCAGAGTCATAATTTTAATGGGTAGATAAAGCTTCCGAAAAATAAATGAAACACAGATGCTTTGAACACCACTGAACTTTCGTTAGAAGCCACCACGGATCGTGAAACTTAACTGCCAGAGATCTGATAGCAGGGGACACTCTTGAGAAAGTTAAGAGAGAAAAAAATCTAGAGAGCCAAACCCAAAAGAGTCCTACAAGGATCTGGAGCACCCTTCAGCAACAGCCAGTCCACAGATTTAACCAACATAATGGAAAAAGGAAACCTTGTGTGACTTCTGCTGATCTGTGCTGGCCAGAACACAGCAACTATGACAGCTGATTTCCTGCCCTTCCTTCAGTCCTACTTGCATCACTTCTACCCCTGTGCAAAACCGCAATCACCAAGGCACCTGACCAGGTGCTATTAAGCTTTGGAGATACAGCAAACCCATTTAGCAGTTTAACATAAAATCTTCCAAATGCGCAAATGAGGCTCTTTTCCCTGTTTTGCTTGCAAGGCCTGGCACAGCAGGTCCAATTAACAGCTATATTTAGGGGCCTGTTCAAGATTGCCGTTGAAAACGACTGACCAGATGGTGACTACCAGTTCCGACATGTCCCTAAAACACATGAAACGTAAGAATTTACTGAGAATGTGCAATATTTTGTTCTGGCTTCAAATCTCGCATTCAAAATTAGTCAAAGCACTTTTTTAACACGGCCGTATGTTCACATCACAGATCTTTTCTGCGAGATATGTCAGTGTATAAGTGAGAACACCAAGTCATTAACCCCAGGGTCAGAGGTTGACTGAGCACTCAGGTTTGTTTGTGTCTCATTGAAAATTCAGCCAGACAGTCCCGTGCAGCAATGCTCTTGGGCTAAGTGAGACAAATAAAGCAGTGATAAATCTTCAAAGGCTTAAGAACACTCCAAAGAACAAATTTTTCACTTCAAACTGTGAAGACTAATCATTGTACGATAAACAGAAACAAATATGGTCTTCTTAGACCTAAACAAGCCCTCAGGGGATACAGTTTCCCACCCTTTCTCAATTCCCTCCTGGCACTTTAAAGAGCAGTTCTGAAAAATGCTTGACCCTTACCAGTTTCCAATGAATCGGGGATCACTCTGGTCAATATAAACGGTTGTCCTAGGATCAACATAGAAACCAATAAGCAGTCCTCCCAGTAAGTAGCCAGCTGCAGGACCGAGCGCTCCCATCACGTACATGATGGCTGAGGAAACAAAAGATTGGAGTTGCTTTTCAATAAAAAGAACACTTCATTAGTTATCTGCATGTAAATTCGGGACCCAAAAGTAAAAGATGTCTCTTTAAAGCAGGGAATTTTGTACTGCAGAACTTTCAGAGCCCTCATTTGCAGTCTTTGAAGGCAGAAGTTTCTGCATAAGTAAAGTAACAGTAAGAAAATTACTGTTTTCTGCTCATTTTCAGACAAGTTACAGATAGAAGTATACACTATTTTGGTATTTTGGATGGAAAGCATTTATGATTTTGACAACATTTTTCATGGTAACATTTCCTTTGAATAAAAACAAATCTGAAATCAAACAAAAAAAAATTATAATTAATGGTAAACTAACAGAAAAGTAAAGGATAACAAATGCATAAGGCACCAAAGCACAAAGTATAACATTCCAACTTAGTTACCATCAGACCAATACCAGATTTAAAAGAACCAAAGTTTAGAGATCGGCTTCTGGAGATTGACAGAATTATAGTTTCATCTGTGCCGCCACAGAGCTTGGCCTGTTGTACACACTGACAGAACTGACCACACAGACCATATTTCCACAAGACTCCTGCCTTGTTCAGAACATTTAAAATGTTAATGCTATTACTAAGGAAAATTCTTAACTTAAAAAGCAAGTTAATTTAAAAAAAAAAAAAATTATGTGCAATCTTACAGACACATATTTTACAACACTGGATGACAGCAAAACTTAGCACTTGAAATAACAGTGCCTGCTGTGCCTTCTACAAGGTGCCCTGCACAGGGAGCCTTCAGTCCCCATCCTTCAGTCACTCACACCAGGGCATTTCTGAGAAAGCATTGTAACTCCCAACTGGCTTGGGTGCCTGTGCTGTCAGGAGGAAGGAGAGACAGAGGCAAGAAAAGACTGCAGACAGGTTTCATCTCAGTGTGGGCCTGAGCTGCAACTGAACCGGGGACTGAGGAGAGCTTTCTGCATCTGCAGTACAGACATAGCTGTGGGACAGCTCCAGAACACCTGTTCTGTTTGCTGACAAGAACTGAGCACTGAGGTCTGGAACCCCTGCTCTCATGTCCAGCGTTCGAAAGGCGGATAACTTAAAGTCTGTCAGTTGTCTTGCCCTTCAATCCCGTCAAGTCCACTTCCATCCATTTCTACTTCTGCAAATCCCAAATCAACTTTTGAACTAAGGCAAGGTCTCTTACCACAGCCTTAAAACCCAGCACTTTTTACAAGCTCCATACATTCTTGACAAAACCATCATCTCCTTAGCTATTTTTCAAAGACTGTTCTCTTACTCATCATCTATTTTCTTCCCCAATGCATCTTGCAGCACCCATCCCTTTTACGAAGCTTCGGTCCCACACTCTCTGGCTGGAAGACCAGACAGGTTGTGTAAGGGATGGTCTTTGCTGCCCACGTGCATGTCTGCTACCATGAAAACCCAAGCTGCAGCAGCACAGCAACACTTGCTGAGGTGCTGCAGTCTCACTGTCCAGCACACCAGAGGTCACATGAGTATCTGATTTTCTGAAAACATCATCTTCACTCTGAATTCTCCATCTCCACATGGTTTCCGGGGATCAGCTGCTCCCTGGCAGTGTGCAGACCCCGTTCTGTCTGGTCCCTTCGTCCTCGAGGCACGCTGCATCCTGGGACTGCAGCAGCTGAGGGAACATAACACAGCTGGAGGAGCTCAGCTTTTTGTGGTACCCGCTATAGCAAAGGATATCGCACAGTCAAAGTAAATGAAATCACTAAGTCTGCCTGATTAGGCCAAAATACCTTTCACATATTCATCTTATGTTTTGAAAGAAGAGAAAGATGAGAACAATCTCATGAGTAAAAAGCAGCTGTTCATCAAAGAGCTATATTGCAGGAAAAATCACAGAAGCTACCACATTACAAAATGTTTTCAGACTACAAATTGATTTATTTCTTTAAGTTTCTCTTACTTAAACAAATACTCAATTTTTATGAAACTGGAATTTCAAATGGTTAGATTTCTCTAATGTCCTTTTTGCACAATAGTTTCCAGAACTGTGTTCACTGTTTAAATTTATTCCAGCCATGTTCCTTCTGCCTTGCTTGCAAACAACCCTCTGCATGTATAAAATGCCCCACCACACATCGTAACACTGTTGCTTAATGGTAAGTGGTTAGATAAGCCCCATGGTAACTGTTATTTGTAAAATCCACATCATAAGGAAGGGAAAAAAAAAAAAAAACCCTCCTACATCCACTATAATAAATTATGTTGAGTAAATGTTTCCTTGGAAAACTGATTCAAACACGTACAGAAAACTCAGGTTTCTACAGAGAGAAAACACAAAGGGAGTAGAAGAGTGACCTAATCCATTCATTTCAGCGTTCAGAAAAAATACTTACACCACATTTATTCAGCCTCAAGTCCACCACTGAAAAAGGCAAAATGCAGCAACTGCCTAGGCTCAGAAGCACTACTCAGCACTTGCACTACGGACAGCTGGTAGCTTCAGAGGGTGTTCCTAGTAAGCAGAAATACCGCACAGATAAAAATAACTGTATGCTGTGCTCCCTAGAGCAGCCCACCATTTCAGAAGCCTTTTAAAATTACTAAATGCTGTTTGGGTTTCAAGAGTTTTGGTTGGTTGGTTCTGAATATAGCTTACAGATAACAAGGATTCTCCACAGGTCTGGCCCAGGGCATGGAGGAAACCTGTGAGTGCATGAGCTCCACATATGCTATTTTAGCAGGGTGCAGCATCTTCTTCAGCACACAGTAGTGGCCACTGTCAGAGACCAGATACCAAGCGCAGTGAATTGATCTGATTTCTAGATAATGCTAAAAGCAGAGTATGGCAAGTAAAGTATTTTGATATTTATACCAGATGATACCAGTTATACCAGATGATAACTAAACTGGAAACAGATTCAGTCAGGACATCATCAAAACTGAACCCTCTTCACAAAAAGTTCCACAGAGAACTGTTCCATATTTTTTTCCACTCAGGTCACTAGAAGGTCTCCAGCTTCTGGATGAAAAAGGTGAACAGTGCCTTTCCTTACTAGCAATGCTAGCACCAATTAAAGAAGCAAGCACCATGTTCTGCCCAGCTGAACGGAAAGTCTACGCTAGTGGCCTACGCCACCATCTGTCTTCTGGGATCTAAAAAAGCCACTTTGGTTTAATGAGTAAAAACAAAGGAATATAGGGCTCAGTCCCCCACCCCTCCTCTGTGCACACACATGTCACCACACGAAGTTTAGCACTGGATGGAGAGGCACACTTCTGAAAGACACCATTGTTACACTCTTGGCAGCACACCACCAAAGTACAACTGCTCATTTCATACATGTGTAAGGCAAGCAGAATTTGATATTTATTCCACTTTCAATGAAAGTTTAGAATCTGCAAAATCCTGCAAAAACTACAGTGTTCATTCTGGAGTAGTTTTTTTTTTTTTTCATATGTATGTTTTTTTTCCCTGTCAGGATGGTACTGCAATTTTGGTGGATTTTGCAGGACGCTTTTTAGTGAGATAGAGATACAGACTCCCTTTTTATCTGTAGATTTCAAACTTTTACTCCAAAGGCTTAAATGAAGCTATAGATTGGAAAACAGACATGCAAAGGATCAAATGAATCACCTACAGTTACGTAGCAGAGTGTCCTGCCTGCTGAACAGCATCCATCCTGGAAGAACAGCAAAGGGAGAATAAAAGTGGCTCAAAAGGAAAACACTCATCTGAATTCGTGAGGAAAGGCCTGAGCCTGAGGAAAGAAAACTGAGAGGACTTGTGAGCAGAACCCAGGAATGCTTCTCAAAGCCTTGAAGTCAGGAAATCATGCAGTTCACTTCCTTCTTTTCTTCATGAACACACAGCCAATCCTATCTATACATGCTTCAGGATTTTTTCTTTTATGTGGTTATTTGCTCAGGAAGAAACAATGCTTTGAGCATTGATGCAATTCAGATAACAACGTAAAGTTCAAATCTTTAAATCATTTCCTTTCAAAATGCATTAGCGTTACCACAACTTTAAAAGTCTATCGGATCCAACGTTCCACATAAAATAATAAATAGAGCAGCCTGCCTTGATCTTGTGTACAATATGTTTGCTAATGTTTTGGCCAGCAGATTCAACGGATCTGAGAGACAAATTTTCAGAGATGTACAGTCAAAGCATAATTTTACACACCTACCACACAACATAAAATGAATGGTCCAGCTTGCAACTCTATTAAAAAATTCTCCAAGTGAAACGAAATACTAATATAGCCAGTGACTTGCTGATTTTTACTTTCCTCTCACACGTTTATTCCTAAGATATCATTTGTATCAAAACAGAGCCTCTCCCTAGCTTGAAGGGACTTATTGTTACTTCCAAATTGTGTTATGCTTTATATTCTAAAATGGTACAATCATTTTCACAGGATCCGGTTCTAATATTAAAAAAAATAAATAAATAAAAACCAGAAATTAAGCCCAGCCATGCTAAAATGAGCTGCCTGTCCTGATGCGTACCTCTCACATACACTGCCCCTGCAGTGCTGCTCCATGTCTCTCCTGTGCTATGGAGCCACGATGGCTACAAAGCGATTCATCCTAAATCAAAGTGTCACAGGACTCAGCACGTGTCATCAGGTTATGCTCTTAATAGGTATGTGCAACACAAAATCTTATAACACTGAAAGTACTGAAGGATAAAGGTTTGCATTTGTACCATGTTATTTCAGCCCTAGAGAATCCTGGCTTGAGAAAAGATTGCCCCCACAAAAACTACTCTGGTGCTGAAAATGTGGTCTTTACTTCTCTATTTCAAAAAACTGAGAACTTCTGTTAAGTAGAAATCCAGGAGCCAAATGCAGACTGTCCCATTCTTTAGAGACAACTCTCTTTCACTTAGAAACACAAATATTACTTCTCTTTTTCTGCACAATCTGGCTTTTCTGTCTTTATATTCACCTACAAATAAACATTTGCTGATAACATTACAATGCACGACTTGTGGTTAGTAAGTAAATATGGGAAAGAGATCTGCTGCAAGAGTTTAGTGGAAACAGCTGCAATTTTTATGTGCATTTTCCAAGACAATGTGGTTAACCAAATTTAGACATTGTGCATGAGAAAAATCTTGGATCAGATAATTAACCATATCAGGCATTATCAGATTTTAAACAAATGTTAAGGGAAGAACCTTCAGGAGACAGCACTACAAAAGCACATACAGCTCTCTCTGACTCTAGACATATGGAAAGTCCCCACAGATGTACATGGTTTGCGTGACCAAAGATGAGCTTGTCTGTGCTTGCATGATCAGAACCTAGACTGAGAGCAAAGATGCTCTGACATTCTTTCCACAGACTAAGAGGCACTGGGCACCTTAGGTTCCCTAAAGAAATGTTTTGTTTTTTTTCAAACAGAAGTGTCAAAAACTACTTGAATGCATGAATAAGAGAACAATCAAAGCTGTCTTTCTTACATTTCTCAGGGATAGGGAATTTTGATGTGGAAATGCACTTCTATCAAAATCAGCTCTCAGACAAATACATACACTACCTGTGCTGAAGATAATGGTGAAAGATGAACTGAAATGCAAAACTTTGCTCTTAGCTGTTCTTTCTTTTGGAAACCAGTTATCAAAAAAGCTCCACATCTTACCTCCAAGTTCTTCAAGTCTCTGTCAGTATGTTGAGTTGTAAGTATAATATACGACTCCCAAGATGGCCACTAGTTCCCAGACTCTGACTTCTCATAAAAGCATGTTTCTTGAAGAGGTTTGCTACTGTGAATACCTTTAGCTAGTGGAACTAGGCAAAGACATCAACCATTCCATAATCACCTACTGAGTGCCTCCTCGGTCCCTCCCAAATTCTTGACCTGCCAGCATCCCAAAGTTACCTTCAAAGAAATGTCACAAATGTACCATTCATTTCCATACAGAAAATGATCTATTGTATATAATCACTAGCCTACATCCTAAGCAAACCACTACTGTAAATAGTTTCAAAACTTTGAGCTCCAAAACCCAAGAAATAGCTTGTGAGATCATTTGTCTTATCTACCATTCATTCAAACACTGAACACTAGTGATTTGTTATTCACACAAGCAGGATCCTGGGGCTCCTCTCATGAGGCAGGCAGGCACTTCTGTCACATTACTCAGCTGTGATCCTAGTAACAGGACACTGAGGCTGTCAGCTGTCTTCAAGAGATACTGGCGCAGCCCCTTGACTAATAGTCATTCTTTCCATTAAGTCAAGTCAAATGGGAATATCTCATCTCTGCCTTTTAATTGCTTGGCTTTGGTTTTTTAATTGTTTGGCAGTTGAAGGCTCATGCACATGCATCTATTTTTCATTGGGGACTATCCCCCAGAGTAAATGTAAGCACATGCTTACGGACTCTGTTGATCTCAATCTTGTCAAGTAAGTTTCCCTTCTGTTAGATTCCTTCTAATTGAACTGGAGTGAGGCTGGCTTGTTCATTTGCATCTCATCCCCTTTTCTTTGCATGATCATAACTGAAAAATACCAAACTGTGAAGGCTGAAAATCGGCCTGCAAGCAAAACTCACAAGGCAGATCACTAACAATCAATGTAAGAGATTGAAGTATTTCAGAACCATATGATTTTCAAACTGCAGTGAGAAAGCTCAGGTCTACAGGCACAAGACCAGCAGAACCCTGCACAGGAGAGTATTTCAGAATCCTTGTTCCTGTCATAGTTTTGCACCATGTTCAGGCAGTGAGAGCAGACACAAATTTATCATTCAGGTCTTCTTGCTTCTTTGAGCAGGAACAGCACACAGAGGGGAAGAGACTGGTGAGATTTTCCAGGCGCAGAACAGATTTGTATGCCATCACACATCATGGGAAGAACCAGGAATACATGCCAAATCCTTAGCAAAATCTACACACCTTAACTACACCATCTCTATGTCTCTGGGCTTTACTGCTTATTGTGTACAAACTGGGTAAGGGCACACACAGGTATCAAATCTGCATAGGCAGCTTTGACACACATTTTTTATATTTAGTTATTTGCAAAACCAGAGCCCTTGTGCCCAGCAAAGAAACTGAGAAAGACCTACAATGAATATTTGACTACCTGCCGGTAGTCAAGGAATTTCTATATATACTTGCTTTCCCTTGGTCCTACCAGCAAGACAAGGGAACAAAGATGTAAAGAAGGAAATTATTTCAATCATATTCCCTCAGAATTAATTTTCTTTCAAAAATTGGTTGATGCCTAGGAGGCACAGGTTAATTATTGAAAATGTTGGTGATCGCTTTTCCTTCTTGCTAATAGACTGCCAAGAAGGACAAGCCAAACAGCATTTCCTCTTGTTTTCCTTGCAAATTGCACTTACATTTTCATCTTTCAACTGAAACAACAGGAATTACAGTTCATTACTCATATCTGACTGAAAATCTGCCTGTAAGCAAAAGCACATTATTCCAGTAATTTGCAGATGACCTTGTTAGTTTTATTAACGTTTACCATGTTTCTGAAGAAGTTATTTTTCCATATTCAAAAAGGCTGAAAGCTCCAATAGCCTGAATAAAATAGTATTAAGTAATAATTGGTAATGTGCAATGCACAGCCCTATAGTCATATTTGAAATCATATTGAAAACACTATTACAGGTCAAAGAGCCTGAAAAAAAAATTTCCATCCATATGTGACAGTTATAAATAGTAGAAGTTATTTATTTCGGCTATTGGACACCACCACCATTTTATGAAAACCTCCAAAGTTTCAAAATTTGCCCTTTACTCTCGTAAGAACAACCAGTGTTTGGGCACTTTTACAAAATCACAGTTCTGCTGAAATGTTTGTTTCTGGAACAGACAGGGGTTCCCTCTCCTTCCTGTGTCTCTACAGAGGGATCACAAGACAGACGCAGGACTTCTTCACCTGCGTGTTCTGCTTGGACGAAGCTGACTTTTTCACACCAGCACCAAGAAGAGCAGGAAATTCTTCCCCATCCAAGCAGCCTCCTCACCAACAACACATGGATGATGAAGATGTCAGGTTGTTTCCTCTACCATTACCCATAACAAAAGCTTTTGGTTTTGATGCCACAGCAACATGTTCTTAATGGCTCCAACCACAGCTTCTAATAGGATTAGGGCAAGACAAGCAAAACCATGTAGAAGGATACGGTGTTTAGACAGATCTTCGACAGCTAGATCTAGATATCCAGACCCTAGGGCTCAGATAGGTCTAAACTAACTAACAGCTCTTGCAGGAAACCCAGGCTCTGCCAAGCTTGACCACAGGCACATGGCCTTAGGACAACAGAGCAGAAGAAACTTCTGTATATCCACACGGCAACACCAACCACCAGAACCACTGCAAGCTCCTCAGGCCGAGCCATTGATTCAGTAAGAAGACTTCTGCTCCAAAGCAGGACCTAACGCCTTGAATTAAAGAATCACGATAACGGGACTTGTGATACAAGCAAGAGCTGCTCCGACCCAGTCAGTGGGTGGTACTGAAGGTCCGCACTGAAAGCCTGCACAAGAGCCTTGGCCTTGGCCACGGAGAAAAAGTCATTCCTCTCCTTGCTCAGGACATAATCCTGAGTGAGCGAGAGAGTTATCATTGTCCTTGTGCAGACATCCCAGCCTATGGAGAACTGCCCCACAGTGAGCTGATGGGTGCCGCACAGAGAAGTGAGTTGTTCCCTAAGTGCTCTCGCACTCTTGAGACAGTCCCACAATCAAGGACACAGAAACACGCAGCTGCTGCCGCAGATCCCTGGAAGGGCCCTGCTCAACTTGGACAGATCAAAGAATGCGAATAGACAGAGACTGAAACAAATCAAGAGAAAAAGAGGTGGGAACCTCACAGAACCATGGAGAAAAGGGAGGAACACAGTTTTGTACTAAACTGAAAGGGAAGAAATTCATTTATATTTTTGTTAGTACAAACTGATTCTATATATAAATAAAATTGCTCAGCCTGTTTCAGTTGGGGTCCTGAAAGAAATGAGTATCCATCCCACAGGAAAAAGCAGATATTGACATGCAAAGTCAATAATCAAATAAAAATTAGGAAAATATTTTGATTTGACATTAAGTAATGTGTTTTACATATTTTCGTTTGGCTTGAATTTGTGTGTCAGGTAAAAATAATCTTTTTTTTTTTTTTTTTTTTTTTTTTTAAATGCTAATCTGAATTCCTACAAAAAGATCAAACTGATGCAATGTAAGGTAAATATTTTACCCTTGTCAAGCATAAATCTCTTTTATCCACACGAAAAAATGACTGAATCAATATAGCCCAAAAATCAGATTTAACTGAGTAATAATTTGCCGGGGCAAAACCATCAGAATATTTTAATCAGTTCGACCAAATGTCATAGTTTAAACACTGAGAGCAGCATTGAGAAAGTAATTACTATTACAAAAGGTTCTCTCTAATGGTAGTATTATAATTACATCTGTCTTCCTTTCTAAGATATAAGCCATAACTGTGATTTAGGACTCCATTTGGAGCTCATTCCCCATCACAGTAAGATATGTTAATATGTTAATAAAAGATAGAAGTGTTACTAACTTGCAATGTTAGCATCTCCAAGAAAAATCGATTTATATTACAGGAATCCTTCCAAGACATTTCAAAAACCCATACATGGTTCATTTTGTCAAACTGAAAAAATTATAAAAATTATCATCAGCTCTAGTTACTTCCACTATTTAGGTAAGCTAATTACTCAGCTAGCATGTTGTGGGGAAAACTGGCCGATATGCTTTTATTTTGTATTTTTTTTAATAAAGCCTGTTCGTTCTGTTTGCTTCTCCCTTTTGTGAGTAGAACAAGACATGACAGCTTTATTTCTCAGCTACTTAGATTAGCAGGTTATTAAACATATTGTTATTCTCCAGGAGCAAAAGATGCTTTCACATTTAGCAGGCAGACATGAAATTCACAGTGGCTAGAGGCTATGGCCAAATGACTTTCTGCCAACTTTACGCACACTTCTGTAGCTGTAACTTTTTTAACAGGATAATTAACTGTTAGAGCAACATTCCTAGGGAGGTGGCAGGCTGTCTGTAACTGTGAGAGGTTCGTTCTAGGTTAAATGGTTTTATGGATATAGAGCTTTGCATAGGGATAGTGCTGGAATGAGATCTAATTCAACACAGATGTCAGAGCAACTGAACATGACAGTCCTTTCTGGCCCACTAAAGCATGAAATTGCCCCACAAATTCTCTTTCCAGCTCTAACGCGGTGGTTTTCCAAACACCACCATCATCCTGTGGACAGAAGGATGCCAAGAGGCAAATAACCTCTTCACCTTCCTGGCCATGCTGCATCCAGACATCCGAAAAGCCCCTCCCCAGGTAAGGGGGGGCAGGGAGCAGAGCTGGCCCCATGCGCCTTACCCATGGCTCCGGCCCATCAGCTGAGCCTTCAGCAGAGGGAGCCCCACAGCACGTGGGCTCGGGACCGGCTGCAGCTGGGGCCCTGCGGGCTGTCTGGGTTATTTACATCAGGAAGATTCCACTGGAAGACGATTACACTTGCACATGCAATCCGCAAACTATCACAACCTTTAATCAGCTTACCACAGGCAAGTTGATGGTTGAAACTTAAGCCTAAAGTTTGCACAGAAGATTAAAATTTGAGCCCTAAATCCTAGGAAATTCACTGAAAGTTTTGTCCCTGGCTTCCTCAGGGTCCTCAGGAATCTTAATAACCTCAGTTATTAAACTACTCCGTTAGACAGCAAGATTGACAGGGAGGTCCTCAAAGAAGGGCACTGGAGTTACCTGGAATAACCATGAGCGCAAGTGTTACTGGTGGCCTCTGCAGCTGGCAGAGAACAACCAAGCCCAATGACAATCCGCCTGGCACCCTTGCACTCCATGACAGAGTTTCACAAGCAACAGGAGAGAGAAGTCTGTACCCTGGTGGACCCCCAACTAAATTTTCAGATTCAGACTGACAAACTCACCAGCAAAACAAATGAAAGCACACAGCTTGTAGATAAAGAGTATTTTTTATCAAAATGACCAAAAACTCAACACTTTGTAGCCCTTCAAAGAGCAGATACAAGAGACATAATACATTTCTGTATCTATGTTACACCTAACTGTAACTGTAACTCACCATCCAATTTTAACAAACTATCTCATAATGGGATACTTTATGACAGTACCAATTCGGTATAAACTCAATACAGTGCTCACAAATATTTATTAAGATGCGGAGAAAGCCTTGCTTTTGCTTCTTGTGAAATAACAGAAGGTATAATGTAAAATAATCAAATACGAGAACGGGCAATGGAACACTCTTAAATTTTTCCTCACTGTTCAGATCTGACTTGTTTCTAACAGGCTCCATAAATAAAAATACAATATATAATGAAATACTTGCCTTAAGAACAAAAATATCTCTGGTTATCACTTTACCTTGAACAAAAACTATTATGTGAATTATTCATAAGTTAATATACAATGCTTAGATTCATATTTTTACAGCATTGCGCAGATAACTATATTGGACAAGTTCTTGTCCACAATCTAAACTGTGTATTTATCATAAATTTTAAAAGCCACCTGAACATGACAAGTCTCCATCTGCCATCGCTGCTGCCTGTGCCCTCAGAGACCACAAACAGCTTGGGCATAACAGAACAAGTCAAAAAAGGGTCTCTGCACTACTTCTGAGAAATGCATGCCTTCAGCATCCTGCAGCCTCTGACACACACGCCGTTCTTCAGCTATTTCATGCAGCACATCACAGCAACACTCGCACGCCGAAGGCAGCGGTCACGCATGGCACTGCAAATCCACGGAGCACACCTGAACTTCAAGGTGCCTCTTGCAGGGGTTTCTTCCTCTCCTCCGCCACGCAGCGGCCCCGGCGTTACTCCTGAGAGCAGATGCGCTGACAGGACAGCACTGATGTATGGCACACTGGGGGGACACAGGGTGCAATTCTAACCTCCTAATCTGTGGAATTTGTTGTCAAACACTTCACAGCTGCTCTTTTATGCTCCCCAACAGCACAACTACATCTACTGCTCTTTTGCTCACTTTGCAAGTGCTCTGCTGAGATTTTCTGAGTCTGAGACAGACTTACAGAAACAAAACTCCTTTTGGATCAAGTGCAGTTAAATCACCATCTGCTAACTCGTACCATAAACCACTCAGGCAAATGTTTCTTTCAAAACAGAACACTGAGAGTAACACAGTATTATGGTTTTAAAACAGTAAAACTGCTGGGAAAAGCTTAGCAACTGAAAGATCAAAACACTGCAGTGAAAAACTAGCAGAGAGATGACAGAGAATCAGACATTTGGCCTCTGCAAATATAGCTGCACAACCAAACAAAAACATTACTTCTTACTTTCATGCGCATGAAACTGTGTAGACAACTCCAGCAGCATGCTTTCCCTTTTCCACAAGGGAAACAATGCAGAGATACCACACCAGGCTATTATGTTTGGAATATTTAGCACAAGGCTGGTGGACACTTCCTTCCCTGGCATTTTTTTGTGACTCCACTCCTCCATTTCAGTTGCAGGTTGTTAAGTGTGCAGAATTTTTGTTGTTGTTCAGGAGTGATGGAAGCAAAGAGGAACAGGTCCAACTCCAGATCCCCTGAGCGCCCACCCTGGAACCTCACAGAGGACCCAGCACCTCCTCAGCTGGGCACGGCACAACTCACTCAAAACTGGGCAACCTAAACCTCACTGCTGTAAATCACAGCAGAAACACATAAATACAACAATTATTTCAGAAGCAGGTTTTACAGTGAAATTCCACTCCACCTTCAGTTTGTGGAATGTCTCAGAGCCAGGTTAAATGCAGACCAGTATTCAATAGCATACAAAATCAAACAGGTTTTCTACTTAGCTGCTGTTCTACACAAGCACATTAACTAATCCCTACTAACTACAATACTACCTTCCAGATTTATATTTACAAGTGTATAAGAAGCATACCAATAGGCAATGTAACCTAGAGTGCGAGATGAAAAGAAAAAAATACACAGGATGTGCAATGAGGAAATCACTGTTCCAAATACGACATTAAAGAAAAATTCTCTCTTATAAAACAGTAAAAATGCATGAGCTATTCAGCTACATAGCCCTCACTTCAAATGGAGAGCCATTCAGGAAACAGTCTGCAGATCAGATTCAGGTTAAAACCAACCCTTTTTTGGCATATCGCTCCTATTAAGGGTATTGAGAAGCCCATACTTCAGAAGTCAACCATGTATGTTCACTGACCAGACCTGCAAGCTACTGCCACAGTATTCACAACATTCAGACAGAGAGTCCCAGAGGACTACAGAAATGAAGTGCTCTACACTTAAAAATCCAACAGTAATAGAAAAATTCAAATGTTTTTATTCAGCTTTTTCCTTGTGACATTTTCATCAAACATTGTGACTCTAATCCAGAACTTTGATTTATTCCTTGGAGAAAGTCTAGATAAACATAGTGTCGTGCAATAGGAGCACTTCAGTTGCACAGTACATGCAAAATCCACTTATATTTTGTAACAGACAATTAGCTCAACACAGCAATATATTAAATGCAATTTCATATAAAAGTTTGCTCCCAAAACTGAACAAGAAAGCTGTTCTTACAGATAAGTGCTTATCAGTAGAAGAGGTGACACAGGGTTACCTAAACATAGGTAATCCCTTAAAAAAAAAAAAAAAAAAAAAAAAAAAAAACAACTAAAAAAAAAACAGGGAAGCCTGTGGATGGCTCCTTACAGTTAACCAAATTCTCTGCGATACCAGGCACAACTCAGAGCAACACAGATCAGTGCTACTGCACAAACAGTGAGTCAACACAGATCACCCCTTTATTAATACACACTGCTAAAACCCATCAGGGAAATATTTACAGAATGCCAGGTGAGCCTGAAGCCATAGAGTATTCCCAATGGGAGCAAGTGGAAAACTTTCTCTCTAGCCTGCTAGAGTCTAAATGCCATGAACAACATCCTGGGTAAAAACAGGAGCAAGGCAGTGGTCTTCAGACAGGGATGGGACTATTTTCCACCCAGGAGCTGAAATGAGTAACAAGAATGGAAAAGCAAAAATGCATTTCAGAATGGCGGCTGAACATTTTGCCATCAAAAGTGCTTTTGCCATCAAACTCAGATTAAGAAAAATGCTACCAGTTCCCAAATTGTTTTCACAATGGAAAAGGAAACTTGTTTTATTTATCCCTAAACTGGTTTGGGGACTTGAGAAATTTTTAACAGGCCACATGTATTCCATTATTTCCAACTGATTACACTTGGTACAGAAATCCCAAGAGGATCTGTTTAAGACTGAAAAAGCTGAACAGCCCGGCTCCTGCTCACATTCAGTATCATGGGCACCTTGTTCTCTTAGAGGGAAGATGGATGTGTCTACAGTTAGTTGTGATTTACCTACTTCTCTCAAAAGCTTTTCTGAACCTAACACTCACTGGATGCCAGACTTCAGAACCACAAGGCCAAGGCAGCAGTAACCAACCACGACTCCAGCCTTCAGAAGCACAACAGCATTAATATGAATGAAATGCCTCCAGCCCTTCCTTTCTGCCCTGACTCCCCTTGGCGTACAGCTAATTGCTTCTCCCCACACTGCACGCTTCTCCTGGCCAGCTTCATGCGTTGTAAATCAAATGACCAGCTTGTAGACA
>VXAV01011012.1:19762-33766 GCA_013399715.1 Alectura lathami | reverse complement strand
CCCCTGGATTGCTTGTTGGTTCTAGCAAACAGGAATAATTGGAGAATTGCTACACTATAGCCCTATTTTGTTTTCCATTGCTTTAGCTCTTCATGATGGGGGTAGTCGGGGATAGTCAAATACCTCAAAACCTAGCTAAGCAGGATTGTGCACAATTTAACAAAGAGTGATATTCAGTCAATGTTTACAACCCTGTCATGCTGACATGATCCATGTGAAACAACAGGCCTGTGTTTCTCTGCAGTGAGACAGACTGTCAAGTATGAGTTTACGCTAAGGGCATTTACATCTAGTTCTACCAATGTCCAGTAAAATAACACAGAAAGTCAGAGAAACCATGAAATAGATGCTGTCTTAGGTTACTCACCTGTGTAGTGAGAGACTTGAATCTAAATTACCTCTCCTGCAACTTCATGGAGGCAGTAATTTGAACTCACTGTGCTCACTTGACCACAGAAGGAAATGGTTGCTGTGCCAATGTTGAAGACACGCACCCAAGATACGTCCCGAGCTTATGGCTATCTCATAATTTGCATGAAATAAAACTCTAAGTAACCGAACATCTTGATGGCTAGACCTCTCACCAAGTCGAAGTCCTGTCATCAAAAGAAAGGACTTGGATGCAGCTTGTTAGAGTCAATGTGGGCATGCTATTGTCAAGTACATAAACCAAAAATCAACAGAAGAAGACTATGTTCTGTATGTTTTATGCATGGCCTGAGCACATCCAAAAGACCAAGATCACAGGAGACAGAAGTAGATGAATGGTTTGTTTGAGAACCTCTGTTTTGGGACCAGGGAAGCATTTGCCTCCCTTAGGAAACCTACTGCCAGATTCTCAGCAGACACAGCGGCTTTATAAGACACCGTCAAAGCTCTGCACACGTAGACAATCAAGCATTGACAATGTATTCAGGCTGATCAGGGTAGCTGAGGGTGACTTTGAGGGTATCAGTCACCCCTAAAAGTAAACGTGGGCACTTTTTATGGTGAGGTAGATGCCTTACATTTTTAAGATTCTGTTTTTCAGGTGTCAATGGTTTCTCCACATACAGAAGTGCAAAGTTAATAAACAAGCTGTAAATAATTATCTGGACAAGGTCAAAGAGAGCTAAAGAGGAACTAGCTCGGTATTTTGCTCTGCATCCTCCCTATCATGCTGGTCTCTGTCATGCTTAAAAACACTCTTTTCTCGGACTTCCAAAGCTCATTCACATTCTAAACAATGAAGAAGATTACGCTAACATCACCATTTTAAAACTTAAAATACAAGAGCCAAATTCATCCCTGATGTGATCTCATTACCTTAATGAGATTACACCGGGGATGTAATTGTCCCAGGGACTAAATTAAATGAACAGTAATATATGTTTTTTGTAAAATCCTGTAATATACTTTCATTAACTTTGTTCCCCTAACCACATATTTAACCTCTCTTCCTCTGTCTTCACTCATTGTCAGTGTAAATGCGGCTCATCACCTAGGTAAGATTAAACACATTAGCAACACGAAGGAGTCAGAATGCTGAATTTACCTATTAATCTTCTCTCCCACCCTCTTAATGGGCTGATTTCAGCTCCATGAAGCAAAAAGCAAATATTGCTTCTCTCAGTAAAGAAAAGTTTTTTAAAAAATTAGGTTCCAGATGCATTTTTGAATTATATATAATTTTTTTCTTTCTCTCTTCCTCTCTATCTCTTTCAAACTGGCAAAAATCCAGTAACTATTTTGCTGCATCATGTATGAAATGCTTTGCTTCGTCGTAATACCAAAGCTGCAATCCTTCTTTCAAACTGTGACTATTAATATTTATTTCATCCTCTGGCTCTCCTGAGCCAGAGCAAATGAACTGTAGCCTCATTGAAATGAGGTCTCTTGACCCTTTGTGCAGTTTAAAATGATGTAACCTGAACCATTTTAATCTCAAGGTTGGAACAAGTCAAAAGCTGTAACGAGTTTAGGACACTTCAAGACATCAGAATAGGTCTACCATAGAAGATACTACATCTTCTCAATACAGAAGCTCTAGCATCATATGTCTTATGAGTGCCATGAACATAAAAAGTGCCTGTAGTAGATTTTTCCACCTATTCCCGTTAATGACTTCAGAGACCAGATCTTACACAAGCGATGAAAGAGTTGATAGCAAAAGTGACACCAGAGTTAAATACTTTTGTCAGCTTTTCCAACAGAATAAACATTAGTGTGGATATTAAAATTCTGCAATTTCTAAACTGGTAGACAATTAAAAACTTAAGGAAAATACTGCCTTTCCATGAGCTGGATTTGTTGCAATTTCTGAGTGACATATTTGTCTCTCCACCCCCACTCTGAAATGATACTTCAGAAAACCTCTAGATAGTTTTGGAGTTTCTTCCCACTTCCACGATAGCCGCTTCCAGAGATCTCCACAGACCGAAGAGAAAAACTCTGACTTCACTGAAATCAGTGACAAATGAATATGATAATTCTTTATATGCTTTGTGTTTTGTTTGGTTTGTTGTTTTTTAATTTTGTGTGTTTTTTTTTTTTTTCATTTGTTTAATTGTTTGCTTGTGTTAAGACCTCTAAACACTTTATAAAATAGGATGAGTTCAGTCTTACAAGTGGGAAAACTTATGGGTAATGATGCAAGCCAGGAAAGCGATTTTACTAGAGGCAAAAACTCTACCCCAAATGTCAAATCCAAAGGATCATTGTTAACAATTTCAGAAACAGCTTCTGCTCATACTGTGTAGTGGTGTCCATGTTCTTTTCTCATCTTGAGAGCTAACAATCTAACAGCAGAGGAAAAAGGCAAATTAAACAAAGAAGAATGGATTCAGTCTGCAGAGCATCCAGCAGAGCTGAGTGTAACAAGCTTGAATTAAATAATTACAATAGCAAGGAAAAAACCTTCAGAGAGCAAAGGGTGTTCTTGGTCACTGATTGCCATTTAAATTGGTTTGGCCTCTAACGATTTAGAGATGGTCAGAATGCATAAATTTCCTCGAGCTTTATGTGCTTGGCTGAGATGACTTAGAAGGGAAAAGTATGATTTGCATAGTACATTTTTATAGGTGGTTAAGTCTGTAAGTGGATTAATAAGGTTTAACAGTTTTGAAGGCATATATTTATAATAAATGAAGACCTTCCACACAAAACTAAAATACACACATTGTGATTAGAAAAACATACGTACCTACTTACCAAGGTTAAGGTCAAAGAGCTATTATAGATAGATAACCAAAACTTCTGCACAGGAAAAGCTTTCAAATTTCACCAAATTATGTATCAAATCACTTTAATGTGTCTCAAGGTACTTTTCAAATCCTTAAAGACTGCTGTGTGCTGAAACATGTTGCCATTTTGCAACACCAGTTAAAACACTTGTGTTCATTATTCTTCCACTTTCAAAGTGGAATCCTTTTCAAGTTCCTCATGTTAACTTTCTACTCCAATATTTTTCCATAAGATGATTTAATGTTTTTGTGAAATACTTTGATGACAGAAAAAGAGAAAATGAAAAACATTATCAGTTTTCAAGTGCAAAATTACTTGTGGACTAAATTGTATCATGAAAATTTCATCCCAAAGAGGCTTTTGCCCAGAGAGAAACTGTGTATCAAAGAGCAAGTTATGACAGGACAAATGCAAGTTTGTTTTTTTTTTTTTTAAATTTCTCATTCAGTCAGAAAGACAATTTGGAACATATTTATAAATTTTTCTATGAGTGAAAAAAAGAGAAAAAAAACAATTTGTGATTGAGTTACATATTTTTTGACTTGAAATAAAATGGTTTAATTTTTAAAATATTTTGAATCATCTATACACCAAAATATCATTTTGAAATAAAAAGAAAAATATTTCGATTACCTGCTATTAAACTGAAAGTGAATGTATCTTGTTAAAAAAGGCTATTATTTTAAGGCAAAACAATTTAACTAATGAGGAAAAAGTTCACAAGAAGTGACCCAAGACAACATTTTACAACTTTGAAAAAAAAAAAAAACAAACAAAAATCTTGAGCTGCATTGGGAAATTTTCCTTTGCGCTACTTCTTTCAGCAGATCAAAATTGCGATGTGCAGTCTGCCAGTATCTAGTAATTGTATTAGTGTTTATGAGAGCAAAAATAATCCCACACCAATCTAATATTCCTTGCTACTCTTGTGCAGGGATTTGAGTGTATGAATGACAAACTGAACTTCTCTCTTTTAATCAGCAAGTCAAGGAACTTAACACAATTTTTACGTATCTATTAACTTACATATAAATATTCTTCACCAAGAGGGTGGTCAGGCAGTGGAACAGGCTTCCTATGGCAGTGGTCATGGCATCAATCCTGCCAGATTTCAAGAAGCATTTGAGCAATGGTCTCAGAAATATGGTTTGATTTCTAGGTAGTATGGGGGGGGTCAGGTGTTGGACTCAATGATTGTTGCAGGTTCCTTCCAACTCAGGATATTCTATGATTATATAACAACATTACTTCAGATTTAGCATTTATAAGCATACAATGAAAAAGAAATGTACATTTCAGAGACTTGGGCAGCCTGACCGGCAGTGAAGACCGAGGCAAAGAACTCATTTAGTACCTCAGCCTTCTCCACATTGGAGGAGGCCAGTTCTCCCTTTCCATTCATCAGAGGGGGTACACTCTACTTTGCCTGTCTCTTCTGACATATGTAGTTAAAGAAACCCTTGCTGTTTTTAACATCCCTTGTCAAGCTTAATTCTACCTGCACCTTGGCCTTCCTGATCCCATCCCTACATACCCTGACAGCACCTCTGTAATCCTCCCAGGCCACGCATCCCTGCTTCCACTGCCTAAACTTTGCCTTCTTTTCCCTCAACTTGACCAGCAGGTCCTTGCTCAGCCACACTGGTTTCCTGCCTCCCCTGCCTGATTTTTTATTCCGGGGGAAGGAGAGTTCTTGTGCTCTCAGAAAGATGTTCTTAAAGTGCTGCCAGCTCTGCTCCGATCCCTTGTCCCTAAGGGCAGTTTCCCAGGAGATGTCTTCCAACAACTCCTTAAACAATCTGAGTTTGCTTTCCTGAAGTTCAGTGTCCTGACTCCACTCCTTGCCAGGCCCATGCTCCTCAGGATCACACACTCAACTAAGGCATGGTCGCTGCAGCCCAGGCTGCCTCCAGTCTTAGCCTCTTTTTACACAGGTAGATAATGATAGGACAAGGGGGAATAGAGTAAAACTGAAAGAGGAGAGGTTTAGGATGGATGTTAGGAAGAAATTCTTCACTGGGAGAGTGGTGAGGCGCTGGAACAGGCTGCCCAGAGAAGCTGTGGATGCCCCATCCCTGGCTGTGTTCAAGGCCAGGCTGGATGGGTTCCTGGGCAGTTTGATCTAGTGAGCGAGTGGCTGGCAGCCCTGCCCATGACAGGGGGGTTGGAACTAGATGGTCTTTGAGGTGCCTTCCAACCCAAGCCATTCTATGATCCTGTGATTTCCATTACTTACAGTGCCGATATTATACGCTTAAACACAGAATGGCTTATAGCACTTCAAAACTTGTGTTACACAGACTCTTCTTTCTGAAAGAAAAAAAAAAATCAACAGGATCTGAATGTGTATTTTCAAAAGGGAAAGAGTCCTCAAAAAAGGAACCATTCAAGAAAAATATAGAGCTCAAAGTATGGAAGGGACCAATTCCTTCCTCAGTGCCCAGCTCCCAGAATTTTATTAATGAAGATTAGTGCAAGCACCATGCTTTTCTCCTTTTAAATAATTTAATGTCATGTCTATATAGAAATGCTAGTATTACAGAATTGGACTTAGTGATCAGTTTAGCTAATAATATGTTATTGAGGGCTTTGAAACTGAGTTGTGTTACTAAGCTATTAATCAAAATAATAAACAGTTATCGAAAGTCAATGACGAACAGTATTTTAAACAGTGTTTATTAAAACAGTAATTACAAGGTATTGAGCAGTATTTAATAACAAGAATTTCAGCCTTAGCAGAGGCCTTTGGTCTTGCAAAATTAACTTCAGGCCTAGAGAGTACTGTTGTTTCGAGTGCATCGTAATGCCTTGCAACCAGGTGTCTGATTTACCTCAGTACCACTGCTACCAATATCAATACTCCAGTTGTTTCCAGCTGTGTTCAGTGTGCACACAGTAAGACCCTAAGTTCTGGCACTAAGCTTTGTTTCATAGCTTGTATGAGGAAAAAGATTGTAAAGGGTTAGCCAAATGTTAGTCAGGTGTTGTCTGCTTTGGTTGCTTAAGTTACTGTGAATATCTGGGAATCCCTGAGAAAGTCAAAGGAAACTGTATTGTGGGCGTTGCTTCAAAGGGCTGGGATGGACAGTGTGCTGGATCCTTTTTCCCAACAGCGTCTAAATTTATCTCCATTGTTCTTTTTATATTTTTTTTTATGCTTAATACCAAACCTGGATCCCAGCCAGTGAGGGACAACAATATCTTGACAGAGAACCTCATGCATCCCACACGGGTCATCTACATTGTCCAAGATCCGTGTGCATCAGAGATTACAAGCATAGAAAACAAAAGAATTACGCAACAGAAAGGTCTTGATGAGTGTAAACAAGAGAAACGTGACTTACTGCTGAAGCGCTTTCCTGCCTGCAGTTGAAGCAGAGGGACAAGAGGAGGTCCACCCTTCAAGTTTTCTCAGACAGTAACAGAAAAATGCAGTTAATCATCAACAGGAGTCTCTTGCACTGTTGTCCAGTGTTTCTGTTTAGTCAGTACTGCTCCTTAGAGCAGAGATAAAAGACTAAACCATATGCGATTTCATACAAAAACATGTATTTGTTGTAAGATCCAACTGACAGCATTGATAAAGTCTTAGGTAAATTAAAAATATGATAACTAAAGTCAATCGCCTTTTATTCAAAAGGAAGATCGACCATACCCGTGAGAAAGCTTGACTGAGAGACTGTCGGACTGTTAAAATGCTGGTCTGTTCTGAAAGATGTTCCTTGATGTCACATTAGCCATCAGAGCTTTGTGACCAGCCAAAGCTGACTCAGAGCCCTTGACACAATAAATTACCCACTAAAGCCCTCTCAAGCATTCCTCTCTGGGAATGGTTCAGATTGCCAGGACTTACCAGGCTCCCTAGCCCCAGCAATGAGTGTCTCATACAGAGAATGATGGGGAGCTTACTTGGTCTTACTAATGCTTGGAAAATATGTTGTCTGGTGACCTAGTTTAAGGTGCACCAAATACTGTACATTTCTTATCTGTCCCTGCGCATGCATTGACTATTTACTCTAGTCACGCTTCGGTCTCTTTCCTTATTTTTGGCAGCTTATATTGCCTGTGTATGAATTGTGCTTTGAGATATTCACAAGGGCAGTGCAAGCTGAAAGCAATTAGAAGTAGCTCAAGCGCTGGATTTAAGCAGAATGTAGCAGAATAAAACTAAGTTTAGAATCCTGAACAGCCCTTTTCAGCTGCTGCTTTATTCTGAAGCTACTAAACTCTCTGGTAATTCCAGTTTTCTGGTAGTCCAGAAGGTGCAGAAATACCAGCTTTTGCAGGACTGAGTCAATAAACATATTCCTCTTACCTAAAACCGATCAAAGTACCAGATGCCCCTCTACGTATTTTGATGTCATGATCCAATAAGCATTGTCAGAGCATACCTAGCACCTACACAGACCATCAGGACCATCAAAAAATGTGCTGTTTCCCTTCAAGATAAAGCCTAATGACTGCTGCATTCAGTCAAGATGTAGAAAATCTATATTCAGCTGCCTCCTTTATTGAACCAATTCAAATCCACAGCTCTCATCTCCTCAGAGAATGCTGTAACCACCAGCACACAGGTTATTCTAAATAAGGGTAGTCTCAAACTATTACTATTGAGGCATTGCCACTGTGCACAATAGTTAACTATAGACAGCAGACATAAAGGAGTGTTTATTCTCCTTTATTTGGAACTTTTGGGCAGACCTCTGCAAGACAGACAATAGACTGAAGAAAGTCCAGAGGAGAGGCAGTAAGCTCAGTACACAATGTGTGAGGAGATGAAGAATAAATCCAGTTTGTTCATCCTTCAGAGGGAAAAGTGAAGTGTGAATCTAACTGCTATCTACAGCTGCCTTATGGAAGGATGCATAGATGACAGAGCCAGGCTCTTCCCACAGGAACACACTAATGGCATGAGAACTGATGGGCATAAACTGTAAAACAGGAAATTCTGATTAGATGTATGGGAAAAAAAGAAACAGAGATATTAAAAAACTACTAGGCAGGTCTCTCAGCAATCTGTTCTAAATGAGCTTGCCTTGTGCAGGGGACTAGAGTCAATGACCTCCAGAAGTCCCTTCTAAAGATCAGCTGTCCTATGTTTTTATGACCCTGTGAAAAGCAAGAACAAAAAGTGAAGGTTAAACTTAACCTCATAGCTGGAGCACTTGGTTTCATAGAATCGTAGAATGGTTTGTGTTGGAAGGGACCTTAAAGATCATCTAGTTCCAACCCCCCTGCCATGGGCAGGGGCACCTCCCCCTAGACCAGGTTGCTCAGAGCCCCATCCAGCCTGGCCTTGAACCTTCCAGGGAGGGGGCAGCCACAGCATCTGGCAGTGGCACACAACCTGTGCCAGTGTCTCACCACCCTCACAGGAAAGAATTTCTTCCTAATATGCAGCCTAAATCTCCCCTCTTCTAGTTCATGGACATTACCCTTTGTCCTGTCGCTACATGCCCTTCTAAAGAGTCTCTCTCCAGCTCTCCTGTAGGCCCCCTTCAGGTACTGGAAGGCAGCTATCAGGTCCCCCTGGAGCCTTCACTTCTCCAGGCTGAACAACCCCAACTCTCTCAGCCTGCCTTTGTAGAGGAGGTGCCCCAGCCCTCTGATCATCTTCGTGGCCCTCCTCTGGATCCCCTCCAACAGCTCGATGTCCTTCTTGTGTTGGGGGCCCCAGAACTGGACACAGCACTCCAGGTGGGGTTCTCACCAGCTCAGAGCAGAGGGGGACAATCACCTCCCTCGCCCTGCTGGTCACGTTTCTTTGGATGCAGCCCAGGATGTGGTTGGCCTTCTGGGCTGCAAGGGCACATTGTCGGCTCATGTTGAGTTTTTCATCAACTAGCACCCCCAAATCAGGGTTTGCTCAGGGCTGCACTTCTTGCAGTTTGCATGAAGAGATCTGAATTTGGGACCCCAGAGCCAAATGTCTACACATATACATATATATAAATGCATATGCACATGAGCTTGCACACACAGAGGGAAGTGTCAAAGCTCTGTCAAAAAAAAAAGTAGACAAAAATGAGCCACTCCTTTTTTAAAAAGCCATATGTTCCCTTCTCCTGAAAAGAGTTTGAATTCTGGGCTGCAAGTTACACATGAAGAGGACTATCTCTATAAACTTTGTGGATGAGAAAATCAGTGGGTGGGATTGAGACATACCACCCAATCCTGCAACTAGGCAGAATTGCACCCATTTACTGACCTCGGGTAGTAAATGGGCCTCTATTACAAGATGCATCATTTCCTTCATGGTTTGTACAAGCCTGGCTATCTCTTTTCCACCTAAGTATCTGGGTGCTTCTATTGAACTATGCCCTAGAACATATCAGATTTCCCACAAATATATCAACATTCTTGAAAATGTACTTTCTATGGAAATAATCCACCAGCTTTCACTTTTTATGTGGTCTAACAGAAAAGCACTAACCCCCAATCCTCCAGTTAGTAGATGCTACAATATTCAAATGATCCAAGTGGAAACTACCTCATTTAAAGACAGCCTGATCTTTATATGCACATGCCTGATTTGATATCATTGTTCTCTTGCAGCCTCCCAATAAATGTGTGTTATCTGCTATCTCTTGTCTTACAATGTATTCTCTTGAGAAACAGTGAAAGGGAAAAGTAATTTCCAGTTCTATGCTTTTTTTTAAAGACCTCTCCACATGAGGTCTTTGTTACAGCTGCAGGCCCCAGGTGCTACAGTTACATTATATTATTTTATTATATTCATTGATATTATTATAGACTTTGTAAGAAAGAGGGAAGTGTAATTACAAAATTAGGCAGGAAGATAGTATGGTCAGTGAGGAATGAAGTGTAGGGAAATAATTTCAAGAAAAGGGAAAATTATTTTTCTATTT
Source organism: Alectura lathami (assembly GCA_013399715.1). NCBI lineage: Eukaryota > Metazoa > Chordata > Aves > Galliformes > Megapodiidae > Alectura > Alectura lathami. The sequence continues at coordinate 23,675 of VXAV01011012.1, read as the reverse complement.
TATAAAAAACAGGCACCAAAATTTCAACGTCTTATATACTCATGCAAGTAGAATATTCTTCACCTAAGCAAAACCCTGAATGTACTCAGCATGAAAATAATGTTTTGTGCATACAAATCTACCGTAAATCATTTTTAAAAGATTTTCACCTTTGCTCCATGTAATTAATTATTGAAAAAAATACTTCCCTTACTGTTCTTAGCATTCCCACTGAATGTGAAGCTCCTGAACTATATAACGTACATGAATCAGTCCTGAATTTGACACTAGTGAGATAAGAAAGTAGAGGTGGACGTTTAAGAGATTTCATGCAGGCAGGAAATGCTGATATGTTACAGAACAAAAATATATTTCCTACTGTGATAGGTAGGCTGGAGTCTATTTCCGAACTATAGCAGAAATCTGTCTTAATGCTGTTAATCATATTAGCTAAATATCACAGCAGGTAAACTGAGTTTTCAATAACACTGCTGAGTAGTTTTCCAGCTAGTTTCATGCTTGGGATAATCTTATTTTTTTCTTTGTAAGTTTTGCATGGATATACTGGGTCAATTAACTTCAGGCATTTGGAAACTAAGCTAGCACAGCAGCTTACCAGTCTGCCTTAGTGTGACCCACTGTGGTGTTTATGTTCTGCATGCCAGTTGTTATTAGCTCACACGTGCATGGAATACCATTTTCCTCTTTATTGGTTTAATATAACGGTATACCACGGGGAGTGTTTTATAGAAGGGACAGAATCTAAATATAAAGGTCTTCAAAACAGGTATTTATTATCCATACACAGGAGTTTCATTAATTCCTACCATTTTATTTTATTAATGAACACCAAAATAGATATTATGGTGGAGCTTAAAGATTAATAGATAATGGAGGAAATTATTGCAATTAAATTCTAAGCAATCACTGTTTGCTCAGTGTTGTACAAACATTTTCCCAATCTGAAGTACTTGTTCAATCAAGGCCAGATTATGACTATCCACCACAAGAGAGGATAAATTTCTCAGTAAATTCGCCAAGTGAAGGCACAGAGTGCTGGGTGTTCTCTACTACTGTGGCTACATCTGTCTCAGAGGTAGGACTGATTTAAATGCCTCCTTACTTACCCACCATAAACCTTCCTCCCTTCTCTTTCTTCAGCTGGGCACACTGAGTCAGCTCAGAAACAACCTGGGTCAACAACATCAAAAATCCTTGCAAATGGAATGTTATTTTCCATTTATCCTAGATTATTACATACTATGTCTCATAAACAATAGTAGCAGTACAACATGGGGAGCAATGCAGAGAGCAAACAAGAAGGCAGGGATGGCAAGGTAGGGCCCGTTCATGACCTAAAACTGCAGAAAATGTATCCAGGGAAACAGGCCCCAAAAAGAGAGAAAAGAGAAAGTTATCTTTTATCTTTTACTTTGCTGTCCTCAGATTTCCCCAGAATTTGGAGTTTTCATTACAAAGATAATATCCTAATATGAATGAGGAAATGGAAGCCAAACCTCATTGTGCATCAAATCACGCAGCAAGATTATCTGTCTCATGTTAAATCACATAAGGCCATGATAAGAGATTGCTTAGAGGTCCACTTTTTCAGCCTTTTCTCCACTTAGTGCAGAAGATGGAGACCCCTGCACCACACTAGGAATAAACAAGTCCCAGTGGTGCAGCAGAGGTGTGGACAAGTTCCCAAAGCTCCTTGCTTCTCCAGAAGTAAATCTATAGCTATACAGGAGGGAGTGTGCTCCTTTGGATCCAGTCCTTAGTGACTTCTTACATCAATGCCTCAGCTTTAACTAGGCATGCCAAAAAGTGCTTGGGCATAGAGGTTAAGAGGTAAAAACTGCAGGGCCTGAAAAAATGAACCGCTTTGTTCTAGTGAGCTGTATTGATTTCAGTGAAAAACACTCATGACTTTGGAAAGGACTAATTAAGCACTAAGAAATGATTTTTTTGTTCCAGTCTAATGTTACTCAGCCTCTCTTCCCAGAGACCATGAAGTCTCAATCTAATCATATAGTTCACGCCCAGAGTCCTCTGTTGTACCTGACAAAAAATGGGAGGATAATGTGGTTTGGCCTAATGTCCCTCATCATATGCAAAGATATGCTTAGACAGAAGGCTGTGAAAGTTCAGCCAATGTTGATACATCTTGAAATAGACTATAGAAATGTATATCTCATTCATTTTATATTGTGAGTTAAATGTTGGAAGACAACATGTAGGAAATGTTTTAGGAAGCAATTTGAATAAGGCTAAACAGTTAAATTGGCAAGGATGAAGAAATGAAGAGATCTGCGTTGGATGCAGAGCAGCTGAAATGGACACTACAGCACACATCAAACAGATATGATCTGTTCAGTCTTGTCTGATACCTACAAATTGATCTCATGTGAGCCTCCAAACTAAGCTTAGTTTCCAGCAGATTTGTATCATGTGGACATTTTCTGTTTTAGCTGAATTAGGATAAAGATACTTTATATACCGGGTAGTCCATGCAGTAGAAATAGATGCAGTAGAAATGCATCCTAACTGTGGAGAAAAACTTGAGTCAGTGTTTGTGCCTTAATAGACGTCAGAGGACAAATTTGTCAGTGGTGAGTAATACTGTGTAGGTTTCTTGACAACTAAAAAAAAATTTACAAACAATGACTAGGAAGATTTTATTTTGTTTTGCTTTTTTTTTTCCCTCTCTCCAGTTAAACCATTCATAACATAATTGTCCCAGGGTCTCTGATCTTTTCCTGAGTTCATGCCCTATCATTTATCCTCACTGAGGGCATTAATCAGGTTCTCTGTTTGGCTGCCATTTTTGTGAGCCATGTGTATCTTTTGTACAACTACTTCTCTGCCTGATTCAGGAATTGGCCAATGGGTTCCAAAGTTATTAAGAAGAGAAAAATGAGAGTGAGCATAGTGACAGGCAACATGTTGACAGCAGTTTCCCTTCTCTTGGAAACCAGACAAAAATATATGTTTGCATATCCTACACGTTGAAATTACATGGAAGGCACCTTCTCTGGGCTTTCGGTTTAAACAGAAGCCAGATGTTTCAGGGTTATTTTCTCTGGTCCTTCCGAGAAGAGTTGCTTTGTCAGGAAGCTGTTTCCTCAGATGCAGCCTGAGGATTTTTTTTATCTGGTATTCAAGTGCACGTAAGACTGTGGAGGCAGTCAACAAGCCCTCCTCTAGGATTTTGGAAACTCCTTATGAAAAACACGTTCAGCACAAATCAGAGTCTACTCATATTTTCAGTTTAAAATCAGTTTTGTTTTGTTTTGTTTTTTTCCTTTCAAATAAAAATGGCCAAATCCTTAGCTTATCTGAATCAGCACAGAATCATTCAGCCAGCACTGTGCCAATTTAAACCAGCTGACAGTCCTTGTGTGCAAAACTAGGTGATTTCCCACACATGTCAAATTTCAAAGTTGTGTTGGCACAGTGTGGAAACCGCTTCTTGTTTGGATGTTGCTATTGAAATAGAGAAACTGCTCTTAGTAGGCTGGAGCCTACTTGTTTGTTTATGCAGGCAACCAGGTAGCAATCCCTGAGGAAGGTTCTGTGGAAGGAAAGTGGGTGAAAGGCCAGACTAAAAAAAGAAACTGTTTTAACTAGTCTCCTCTTCCCATCTATTTTAGGTGATGTTTCAGAAGAAATAGTACCTACTTTTATTAAAAAAATTTAAAAAGAAAGAAAGAAAGAAAGAAAGAAAGAAAGAAAGAAAGAAAGAAAGAAAGAAAGAAAAAGAAAGAAAGAAAGAAAAAGAAAGAAAGAAAGAGAGAAAGAAAGAGAGAAAGAAAGAGAGAAAGAAAGAAAAAGAAAGAAGGAATAATAAGTATCCCTTCAAACTTTCTTTTGATTGGAAGATGTGAAATAAAATTTCATTGAGCAGGACGAGAATCTATTAATTCAACAGACT
>VXAV01011011.1:0-17324 GCA_013399715.1 Alectura lathami | reverse complement strand
TTTTTTTTTTTTTTTTTTTTTTTTTTTTTTCCCCTGGGGTAATCTTTACAGATCTTTCTGTAGCTGCAGAAAAAAAAAGCTCTAGCAATGTGCTGCATTTTTGATAATTTGCAAAATTTCTGCCTTCTTGCATACAGGAAGTACAGAGTCATAGGGCATGCTGATATCTTTGAAGACAGCAATATTCAGCAGGAAAACAAGATATCCCAGCTGGTAAGCAAACTGACAGGTTTTTCGCAGCACAGATATAATGTGATTTAGAATTCAGAAGATCTGATTGTCATTCAAATCTTTGAGGTCAGCAGGTGCTTATACTGCCTTAAAATTATTCTGAGTCTGTCTGTCCTGTCTCGGTCCTTTGAAATATTGCAAGTCAATGATGTGTTTTAATCAGATTTCATGCAGAGTACATTGTAGGCAGTGGTTGTGAATTACCTTGCCAAATGGAAGCATTAGTTATAATGTGATCGCTATAAATGAGAAAACAGTGAAAGTGAGTAAAACTTTACTGTGATAAATCAAGAATGATCTGCAAGGCCAGTACAATGACTATTGTAAGTGAACCATGTGAGCAGTGATATAAAGCTCCCGCACTTCAACGAAAAATACAATTGACAAAAACTGCAATTAAACAAGTGGAAAAGCATCTGCTGATTTTTGATTAGAAAATTCATTTATAAATATGGTGTCTGTTGTCCTGTGACACTGATGGGCAGCTAAGCACCACACAGCCGCTCTCTTACTCCCCCTCCTCAGCAGAAAATGAGATGGAGCAAAAAATCCTTGTGAGTTTGAAATAGTAGCAGTTTAATAAAAGAAAAGCATAAGACACATGGAAGCAAAAGGAGAAAAACAGTTATTTTCTACTTCCCATCAGCAAGCGATGTTCAACCACTTGTGGGGAAGCAGGATTCAGTAAGTGTAGTGGTTTCTCTGACTTGTTTTGGGAAAAATCTGAAGTAGTTCTTGATATTTAAACACACTTTGTTTACTTCAGCTGGCTCATCCTCACTCTTGTCCTTAAGCATAACCCAGGTGCTGTCTCTGTCCCAGCTCTCAAGATTTTATACTGGAGGTATCAGTCAACAGCCATCTGAACATGAGTCAGCAGGGTCCCCACTTCTCTGAGAGAGTGGTCAGACATTGGCACAGGCTGCCCAGGGAGGTGGTGGAGTCTCCTTCCCTTGAGGTGTTCAAGAAACACGGCACTTAATGGACATGGTTTTGTGGGCATGGTGATGATGGGTTGATGGTTGGACTAGATGATCTTAGAGGCCTTTTCCAAGCTTAATGATTCTATGATTCTTTAATTTTATGCTATTAATCTTTCTTTTTTAACATCAGACAACTGCTGCCTGTGGGCATCAAAACCATGACAAAATTTTGAATCTCCTATTTTAGCTGCCTAGGTACCACAGCTGTGAGAAAGAGGAATAGGGGAATAGAGACTATTAATGCAGACAACAAGAGCCACGTGCAGATGGGTTGTGAGTTAACACAGTGCTCTCTCACAGATATAGCTGCAGCTACTAAACTGGGTTGAATTTTCATATGAAAAGAAAAAGACACTTTCCTATTCACTCCTTTTCTCACCATTTATCTCATCTGAAATTGCTAGAGCTTCTGGCTGACCAATTTGCAATAAATCTTAGCAAGTAGAAAACAAATTATTTCTATTTTCACCCAAGGGACGTTATGAATACCGTTTTACAACTTCCAGCAGCAAGCTTTTTACTGAAGAAAACATAAGAACACCAAAACTTCTTTTACTATGAAAACTGGTTACCAAAACTTCTTTTACCATGAAAACTGGTTAGAGTAAGAACTTCCTGAACTTGAAAAAAAAAAAAAAAAAAGACCAACCAAAGCCTGCTGCAATAGTGACATCTGCAGTTTTCTGTAGTAATTTTCACAATTCTTCGTTAACCCTAGTTACGGTAGAGCTGGAGGAAAAACAATAGATTGGGTTTGAGCTTAGATATATGTTTACAATATCAAATCTAGATGACAATTAGAGACAAATTTTGATAAGGTACTTGTATTGCTATGAACAACTCTTTCTGAGTTCAGAAACCTACTTAGAAGAAGCAAAAATCCAAATATTTTGAGAAAACTCAAGATTAATCCCCATCCCCAGTAATTTCTAACACTTTTTCTCAGACTGCACTTATTATTTCTAATTGCTGGATTTGAATTGTGCAACTGAAGTATGCTATAGAAGCTGAAATTACAAACCACAGATGCTTGTTCAAACCACAAAAATGGAAATTACTTCCCTTTCTGCACCCACTTCTAAGGAATGGTCTTGGAAATTAATTATTGAGAAAGTATTATTTTCTAAGTGGATATCAATAAATGATGATTTTAACAGTTCTGAGCTGGTCCTGAATAACATCTTCTAAAGTAAGCTTATCTATTAAAAAAAAATAAAAATAATAAAAAAAAAGGATATTTAACTTTGCTATTTTTAATAGTGCGGAAGGACAAAGGATGTAGGATAATAGCCTCACTCCACAGAAGCTGGCGACAAAATTCCAGTAACACCTCAGTGGCTAACCTAAAATGCCTCAGGATTATAAAAAAATGTCATCTCATGCTTAGATATGCTCTTAGATATCCTCTTAGATGCTCTACACTGCACCTCAAGAACTGGGTGCAGTTTTGGATACCACAGTATAGGATGGACATAAAAATACTGGACAATATCCAAAGGTGGGTTACAGAGGTGAAGGGGTAAGACATAAGGAGCGGCTGAGGGCCCTTGGGCCCTTGGTTTGCTGGGCCCAGAGTAGAGGAGGCTGAGGGGAGGCCTTATGGCAGCCTACAGCTCCCTCCCATGGGAGCGGAGGGGCAGGCGCTGAGCTCTCTGGGGACAGTGACAGAGCCTGAGGGCGCGGCACGGAGCTGTGTCAGGGGAGGGTCAGGCAGGGGGTTAGAAAAAGGTTCTACACTGGAGGATGGTGGGCATGGAACCAGTTGCACAGGGCAGTGGGTACAGCCCATGAGCTGCTCCGCAAGGAGTGTTTGGGCACTGCTCTCAGACACAGGGTTTGGGTTTTGGGTGATGCTGGGTGGGGCCAGGATTTGGACTTGATGATGCTTCTAGGTCTCTTCCAATGTGGGCTAGTCTATGATTCTATGATTCTAGATTTAGATATAGATGTATAGATTTACATACAGGTAACATTCACGTACTTATAGATTAAGCACACAATAATAAAAATGTATCCACGTGGAGTCAAATGTATTTTAATTCCATCTTTGCTCTTTAATCTTTCCTTCTTCAAACAGTCCATCATCATCAACTTTAGAATCATTAAGTTTTAACTACAAAAAAAAAAAAAAAAACAAAAAATTTTTANGAAACATTGAGTTTCTGGCAAGTTTTTATTTGTTAATGAATCAAAGACTAATGAAAAACCTCAGAAGTTAATATATTTTGGACATACTGAGCAGAGAAAAACTGAAATATTCAAAATGTGTTGAGTCCACTATACGTGCTGATCTGTTACTTTTATCTGTATTAAAGATCATAAAGACATATATTCTTTTTAAAATCTACCAGATATAAGGAAAAAAGTCTTATAAAATACAAACGCTGAGCTCCGTTCTCTCCTAAGAAGGTAACGGGAGTTCTAGAAGAGCCCAGAGGAAAAGGAATGCTGTCATCTCCTGTCCCAGAGACTGTGAGCCTTCTCCAGCACCTCTCCAGGGACCAGCTCTGCGCTTGGTCCTCCCAGGGAGGCCATGCAGAATCCTACACACACAGCGCCCAGCGCTTAGAGGGCTGTCCCCTGCCACAGGGCTGAACTCTTTCTCATCTCCATCTCTTATAGGACCCCATGGGACAATCCGCTGGAGTGACACTTCCTGTGTGTGGCATCCCACAGGAGACACCACAGGACACCCCGCTGGGGACACCATGCCAAGCCTTGAGGGACAGCGTGTGACAGCCAAGGGGTGACAGCCTGCATGGGGCAACCCAGGGAGCCCCTGCCCCTTGGGAGCACAACTGCCACACAGGAGGTGACATCACATCCGCCTGTCCCCAAGGGGAACTGAGGGTGGCTCTGAGGCCACTCCCTGTCCTCCCTGGGGTCCCGCTGTCCCCAGGCTGCTCCTCTGCTGCCTCCTGGCACCGATGGCAGTGGCCCTCGTCCTCAGTGAGTGACAATGGGGACATGGTGGCCCTGTGCAGGGTTCCAGGGATTTGATGGCCACACGTGGGACCAGGACCGTGTGTCCCTTTGCAGGTTGGTGGCACTGAGCAGGTCACAGCACTGTGAGTATGGGGTGGACAGGGTGGTGTCATGGGGGCAACAAGGATAAAGGGAGGGGGACACCAGGACACAAAGGTGACGATGCAGGGACGAGGCTCACTGCTGTCTCCTTGTCCTAGTGCCACTACCCTCCCTCTCGCTGCACCCCAGACAGGGAATGGACCTGGGGGACAGTGTCACCCTTTGGTGCCACCACCGGTCCCATGTGGCCACCATGGTCCGATTCTGCTGGGACGGGCATTGGGGATGCAGCAACTACAACTACAAGGACAAGGACACGGTTGAGAACTCCTTGGTCATTACAAAAAGGGGACAGGCAGGGACACATTGGTGTCAGTAAGAGGTGTTGAAGCCAAGGGGGACATGGCTGCAGAGTGATCCCATGGAGCTGCGGGTGACAGGTGGGGAGGGCACTGGGGACAGTTGGGCTGCCTCCAGTGGGGCCGTATCCAGTGGGTCTGTGTCCCATTGCTGTCCCCTCCCTGCATGCAGATCGCAGCCTCCCCCCACCCAGCATTTCCCTGAGCTCCCAGGGATGTGTGGGGATGTCCCCAAGCCCCAAGACTCACTTGGGGACAGGGACCAATGTCACCATCCAGTGCCGCAGCACGGACAGGGCCACCTTCTCCCTGCACAAGGACGGGTACTTGTCCCCAGTCCAGTGTGAGGGCACCAATTCTGGGGACACAACCGCAACCTTCACCCTCTTTGTGGTGACCCTGAATGACACCGGCACCTATAGGTGCTCCTATCGCCCCATAGCCTACCCCTATATGTCCTCGCTCCCTGGGGACAATGTGACACTGGAGGTGACGCCCCCTCCTGCCCCTCCAGGTAGGTCCAAGTCTCCCATTTGGGTGCTGGGTGTCCCCAGTGTCACCCATGTGTGGCTGTGTCCCCACATCCCCTCCCCACAGATCATGACTGGAGAAAGGTTTTGTGGCTGGGGATATTCAAGGGCCCCCCTGAACCCCACAGGTTCCAAAGAGGGGTCCCGTGGGTCCCTGGGGGTAGCTTCCTGCTGTTAGCTTTGTGCTAATGAAGGCTAGGGGCAGCCGAGATGCTCGAGCTGCAGGTGGGAGGTAGCTGAAGAGCATGGCCAGGGACCTGCCTTTGCTGGTTACGAACAGAGGTCAGTGGATGCCCCTAGAGAACCAAGGCAGACTTCTGCATGGGCATTGCATGCTTAAGGTCAGATCCTCTGCAATTGCAGACTGAATTGGTACAGTTCTTCTGCCTTTTAAAATAACTGGAATGTAATAAGCAAGGGTTTTTGGTTTGGCTACCTCTCCCCTCTCCCTTTTTCTTCTCCCATGACTGATTTGGACCTCAGAGAACAAATGCATTATTAAAAGTGTTGTTATTCCCTCTCAAAAGACTACAGCAAATCAAAAGCAGAAAGAAATGGAAAAAAAAAAAAAAAAAAAAAAAGTCCTCTCTAATTTCTTCCTCTCTTCTTACACTCACTTCATAGACATATAATCCAAGCTCATTGTGCACCAGAGGTTAAGGGTGTTTTTGTTTTAAAGTTTATCCTCTGTAATAAAAAGACGGAAAATGCAGTAGCAAAATTGCACCACTTACCCATGGCGTGCTTGAAACCTTTGGAATTGTCTAAAATTTTCACTTTAGAGAAAGAAATGGCCAGCTTGTATTCTGCCGAACAGTAGATGTATCTTCTGGTGAATAACACATCTAGAAATCTAATCACATTCCATTGTAACTCGCTTTGCCTGCAGCTTCCCTCTTTTACACAAGGCAAAATAAACTCACTTCACTGACTTCAGACTCCATGGCAGCGGTGCCTTTGTTTTGAAGCTCTCCTAAATATCTCCCCTGGCAGCACTCAGTGTCTGCAGTTGCTTCCTAACCCATCTGGCACCATTAAAGCACCTCCTTTGACTGATCATCTCTTCCGACCCTGCTGTGTGCTGTAAGGGAACCTGAGTCTTTCATAGGAAATTAAACAGTTTCCACTGTGCTTATTTGCTGTGATTTATTTTTTCCTTTACTACTGTCAGTATAGAAAGTAGACAGGTTTACTTCCGAGGAGGAGGCGGCAAATGCAGTTTGCTCACTTTAGCGTGAATGAGATGCAAGATTTCCTATTTTCCTGAACAAAGAACTCTCTCTCAAGTCAAAGCCTATGATACATCTGCCCTCTGGCATATGTTTCCAAGGCAAGATGACTAAACAGAAGGTTGTTTCTCTTGCAAGGCCACTTAGTAGGGCTTGCTCACTAAAAACAGTTCCCTTTCTGTACTGGTGCGATGAAAATTATCTATGCTACATGCTTTATTAACAACACTCTGAGCCTGATGTATATGTAAAGGATGGTAAATGACATGCAAGGTCTGCTTTAAGGCTGAAACATTCTCATTGAGAGAGCTGTGAGTTGAGAGGGTAGATTTTTAGTTTCTTTAAGCAAGTACATTTAAATCTCAGCTGAGCCTAGTGATGAAGTGCTACATGCACAGAGTTTAAAAGCTTATTTTTCATTTAAAGGGGCCTTGCCTGCTCATTTTTCCTGCACATCCATGTTGCACAATCCAGCTGATGACTATTTTCTATTGCTGCCTGTTACACTGCAAAACAAATGGAGCCTTCCTGCAACATGATTCCAAACCTGCACTGAAGGAAGAAAATGGCTTGAAAACCTAATGAAGTCTTCTCCAGTTTTCTTTTGGCTTCTGTACAAGGGCTTGCGAGAGTTTGGTGTTGATTTTCTCACAACAACTGTGTAGACTAGACGTCATAAGAAATTTTATTGCTCATATAACTCCGTTCTGTTGCCTGTGTAACTAGTGTAATGATAGTTCATGAGCCAAATTTCAACACTTGGCCAGTTCTCTTGGTTTTGTCTTGGATGAAGACCTCCATAAGTGGTAGAGGCTGAGGAGGGCAAGCCTGAACAAAGTTACTGCTCAAGAAAGCAGCTAATTTCTGTTATAGCATATGGCTTTAGATTTGCATTCTGAAAAACAATTTATAGAAATGGCCTGAGCTTGGACTAACAGCAGAGGTGGAGGCTGAGAGTTGTTAATAAAGCCATCTTTCTGGAGATACCTAAGGAACAACTGCAGGCTGAACTGCGGTTGTCCATGTCTGAAAACAAACGCGGAACACAGTGACTAATGTGATGATTGCCATGTACAACACATCGTGGCTTAGTGTAACATATCCTTTGCCAGCACATTTCACATGCAAGCATATGGTGCGCTTTGCTAAGAAGGAGCTCAGTTCCTCATGTTTAAAGGTGACTTCCCTTTCGAGGATCCATCATGCCCCACTACGAGCTGACATACTTCAATCTGCGAGGAAGAGCAGAAATCAGCCGCTACCTGTTTGCATATTCAGGAAGGAAGTATGAGAACCACAGTCTGCAAGCAGCAGACTTGCCCAAAATCAAACCAAGTAAACAGGGAAGACTCTTATATCCGATCTCCACTAGAAATGATGTCAAAATGCAAAACAATCCAGGAGGTACCTGTGTGTTTCTTGACCAGAAGCCCATTCCATTCCTGGCTTTAATGAAGGATATGGGAATTTTATTGCCTGGATACAGGATGGCCAAAATAGCATTACTGATGCTCCTGCAGAAGTCCAGTCCCATATCTTCGAGCAATCTAAAAGGAGTCACCTGCTGTCATACAGATGGGCTTTCACTCCCAACCAATTCAGTTCAGCTTTCACCTGCCTAAATTTGACCAAGTGTGTGCTCATCTTCCTGGATACTTCAGAGGATTTGGTCTCAAAGACCTCACCGAAGCCTTCACTCTAGCTGGGGTGAAGCCTTGTTGAAGAACTGCAAAAAGGACGCTCCTTTGCAACAAGAAAGGTCTTCGAAGAGGGAAAATGATGAGGGAAAATGAACGAAATCAAACGATTTAATGAGGAGGAGAATTAAAAAAAGGATCAAAAGAGGTGCAATGGTATCGTTGTTCCCAAGAACAACACAGTCCTACCAAAACTCCTGAGAGTATGCTGCAGGGTACAGTGCTCTGTTCCGTGTTTTAGGTGGGGTTTTTTTTGTTTGTTTGTTTGTTTGTTTTTTAACCCAGTTAAAGAAACTGGGAGACTGTGGAGATGAAATCAGAGATATCTGTGTCTTCATTTCATGGATCTGGCCCAGTTTGTGTACACAGGCTATTAAACTTTTAACATCCAGAAGAAAGAACAACACCTTACAATTGGGGAAAACATACAACTAATGTGCAACGTGATTCCCATTAACTAAGCAAAGTTTCTTAGGAGGTTTTCACACCATTCAATAAGCTCAGTCAGTGGGCTACCAAATCCTTGTAGGATGCAGTTAGATTTGGCTCTTTCTCAAAATGTACTCAGTGACTGGATTCAGGAATCAGGCAAATATGCAAGCACTGCTGCTTTCCAATAGCAGCTGAAGCCAAGTGTGGGACTCCAGACTAGAAAACATTGACCAATAACCCACAGAGAGGCATGTGAACAAAACAGCGGAAAGAGGTTATTTTCAGATAGAGGAGATTGCCTTTGGAAACCTTTTCTTTGTAACAGCTTAAAGCCTGCTGAATGTCTGGCTGAGCCTGTTTACCTCTCCACTCGGGGAAGTGTGGCAGAGGCTAAAGGCAAATTATGAGAATTCAAGTGAATTGAAAATATATCTGCATAGGCCAGTGAATTGAAAAAATATCTGCATAGGCCAGTGAATTGAAAAAATATCTGCATAGGCCTTGTTCAAATTTAGCTATACATGTTCTGAGGCACACATCAGCTTATGTCCTGAAACAAAGTTCAGAGAATATTAGCAACCTGAAAAGTCAGCATAAAAAAATCCTAGAATTTAAGTAATAGAGGTTAAAAAGATAAAGCAAAAATAGTGACTTCAAGGCTATAGAGGCATTCCTATCTTAGGAAAAGCTCCTCAAGCAGCAGATCTATCAGCCAGGGTCAAGGTGTTGCATCTCTTAATGAATATTGATGACAACCGCAGAGTCCAAGCCAGCACAAAGAATAACACAGGAGCATTCTTCCTGTGCAGTTCTTCAACATTCACAGCATGAATCTCCCTGTGAAGCTTTACATGTAACACCATGCACTAGTGCATGCCCACCTGCAACACTGCTATAATCAAAACACTGGAAGCAAAGGCACCTTAAAAACCCTAAATCATACGCTTTGCTGCTGCTTTAGTGAGTGTTGGTCATCATTCAACCCTTGGATATTCTTCTTTCTTTCTTTGATGTGAAAAGTATGTTAGAAGATTTACTAAGGGTTAATTGAGATGTTTCATTTCTTTCTGCATAATGGCTTTTCACAGCAGCCTCTACAATGACTGAACCTTAGAGGAAATTCCAAAGGAGATGAGAAGTTTAGTACAGCAGTTTCCGAGGACATGCTACTGCTTTCAGATCAGGGAAATTATACATGCAAAATTTATGCTGCTTTAGGAATTTCAGGCTTTCCATTCAGTCAGTGGATGGGAATTTGAATGGATCATGCTAAATGATCAGGGAAAATTTCACATGTCAAGAAATAGTTGGCTGCAAGTTGGGAAGTGCTATTGCATCTCATACCTGGATGCTAAACTCCCTCAGTAAGGTTCTTTCAAGCACCTGTGTAGTGGTGGCCGCTGCCACCAGTGCTGTCTGCAGTGCTAACAGTTTTCAAGTTAAGAGGTTCACCAACGAAAATAAGAGTTAAGATATCTTGTTCTGTGTGCAATACAAATTAACATTGCTAAAGAGATTGCCTGGAGATCACGGAGCTAATGACTACCACATCCTCTTCCTCCTCTGTGAAGCAACATTATTACAATTCATACTAACTCACATTATTTCCAGACAAATTAATCTGACACAGGCAAATCATTAAGCAAAACTTTAGATAAAGGTTAGCAACTGGGCTTTGGGTTAAACAGCCTTGAACTGTACAAGATCCAGGGTCACAACCCTGACCTGCTGCCAGGTGCACCAACATTGTCTTCACGTGGCACGGCTCAGCACAATAAATGATGTAATCTCAGCTCGACTGTACAGGGATTGTGTGTCTTGACTCTGCAACAGCACTACATAAGCCACGTGCATTCTCTGTTACCCTGAGTTTGCAAAATGTGCCTCAGCTCCCTCCATGGAGGAGCAGATTGCAGAGAGGATGGCCATCTCAAAAAGCACCAGTCTTCAGGAAACTGGGGCACAGGGCCTTCCCAAAATGTTCAGTGACTGCTGTGTTCAACAGCAAGTAGGAACTAAGGGATCCCTCCAATACTTCGAGCACATACAGGCATAGTTCACTCTGCTGACAGATCTTTCTCACTGCTGTCCTTTCTAGTCTAGAGGTGACATATGAAGCCCAGGAATATTTTTCTGATTTTGCCTGCACTGTGTCTACTCCGATAAGAGCAGAAATAAAAGATGCAAATTCCAGTCAATCTTAGCCTGGTGAAAACAAAAGGGTGTTAAAATGGTAAGGAGAATTACAACTACATTTGATGCAACTGCAGCTGAAAGAATAACAGTTTGGTACAGTGATTAATTTGCTGCCCTCAGAAACCATTAAACTTGGCCCAATTCACTGAATTGATTACATAATTATATACTGAAGTGAGGTTAAGAAATAACATGGGCAATATGCTATGCACACTTGTCATGGTTGAAAAGGGAGTTAAGGAAAAACGGAGTATTCCATAGCATATACATCATGGCACCCTGCTATCTGGGAAAAGCCGCAGTTTGCAGAGCTATGTCGGGCTGGCGCGGGACTGCGCAGCGCGGGCAGGTGTGCACAGGCGCGGTAGGGTGTGGGTTCTAGAGCTCGGGGGTCCTGTTTCGGCGGGTCAGGCTGGCGCTGGGCGGTCAGGCTGGCTCGTGAGTGAGAACTTGCCTTTTGCTGTAAGTTCTACTCCAAATCCTTTACAAACAAAGTTTTCTGTCTTTAGTAAAGTTAGTTATACTAACTCTCGAGTTCTACCTTTTATTTTCCTCTCACTTTTCCTCTTTCCCCGCCCTGATACTGGCTGCTGGCAGCCGCCGGCAGCCTCAAGCTTGCTCTGCAGAGGAGGAGGGCTACTGTTGTGAGATACCAAGGATTTTAAAAACCACAACAACACTTGCATAGAATAAAGCATATTTGCATTTACCCACTTGACTCTGACAGATCTAAAACCAATTCTGGCTGCAGAGCCTCCAAGTACAGTACGAGTGTACTTATCACAAAACTTGAATTACGATAAATGAAGAAGAAATAGTTAAGGAAGAGGAAACTTTGTTCTCTTAAGAAGTTTGGACAAGAGATGTCTTTTCATGATTCAAGGGAACAAATCAAAGTGTTTGAGTTTCTCTAGGAGCACAAATTGTCTGCACAGAGAAATGTTTACTTCATCAGCTACCAAAAAAAATTGAAGGTTTCACAAGTACCGTACTCCCACACTAATCAGCATCTCATATAGAGCATAAAATACTGCCACCTTTCTGAATGAGGGACTTAATTATTTCTTAGTCTTCCTGTAAATATGACACAAAGATAGAAAATGGCTGCAGTGAGATTAATGTGCAAAATGCCATTTAAGAAAACAAGACTTGTAGCTGCTGCAAGTCAGATTTTGGACCAGACACAAGAGCGTGATGCTTTTTGTTTGTTTTGACATTTTCAAGTGGCTTCCCCAGCAAGCTGATCCTTTAACTTCTTCAGGCAAATAAGTAACTCCTTGCTCCTAGAAATACTGTCTCTCTTGATTTTGTTTACACCCAAGAGTTGGGAGTTTATAAAATATTCCCTCTCCCCTACAAAATAAAGTTAAAAACATGTGTCCTTTGACATGCATAATCTAAAATGACATTTTCTTTGTCTCAGCATGTCTTTCTTTTCCTTCTGTTACCAATCAAATTATGCTAGGTGAATTTTCCAAATGCTGACTTCAGGCAAAAGTTATATTTTCAATTTGAACAAGTTGAAGAAACTAGTATGTAAATGTTAGTGTTGATTGGCTTTAGAACTGAATTTTAAAAACAATTTGAATATCAATCTCAATCAAATCCTCAATCAATATCAGTCAAAAACAACTCTGCATGACCCTTTGTTCTATAGGAACTCAATTGTCAAAATAAATTAGCTTCCTTTTGGTTTCCTTTTGAGCAGATTGACTTGAACAAGCTCCATTTCAACTGTGGTTAATTCAAGATCTAGACACTATCTTGGAACAGGAGCTCCAAGATCTATTGTGTCACATAACAGGCTCCTCATAGAAGAAAATGTCATTGCACTTACTCAAGGCATGAGATAGCAGACAAGCTACCACAGGGAGGCACTGAGTTAGCATCCCCTTGAGACATGAGCATAGCATGCGGCAGCAGCCACTGTTCTGGGCCTTGCTCAAGGAATTTGATGCAATGGCAATTACGCAGACATTATGGTCATAGCAAATGATGCTTTAATTGCGCTGGTAGCTGTAAACATCCCATACATTGTTCAGGGGGTGGAATGGCTCTGAAAGGTCCTCAGGAAGCTCAACAGAATAATCATTGTGCTGAAAATATTTCCAATAGGTAAATCTTTGCAGGCACTTAGCAGAGAAAGATTTCTTGAGGGAGAACCTGTCCTGGTTCCTGAATGACTTGCTGCTACACAGATTTTCTTTGGAAGCCACTGCCAAGCCCTACCATTTGCTCAAATATCGCTATGGGTACATAATTTTAGCTAGATCTGAGTTTTAACAGCAACAGTGCAAAAGTTGGACTGAGGTTGGAGTAGAGCACTATCCTGGACGTGCATTTCTTGAAGATATGGATGCTGCATGCCTCCAGCTCCAATCACTTTCCAGGGGCCTTGCTTCTGTGCCAGCCTTACAAAAAAGCAGTACATGCTTCTATTGGAAGATGCAAAATATCTGATCTCTGTGTTTCTCGTGATCCCATTGAAATATTAACAGAAAGGAATAGAAGTAATGGTCAGTTTTCAAGACAAAGAAGATCTTGTTTTGACAAAGATACTGCAGTAAGAACAGCTGTGACACTAATTTTCTCCCATCTTTGACCAATCCCGTTCCCCTACTGTGACACCAGTCTCACCTGCCTGAGTGCAACATTACTCAGGTTTGGAGGAACATTCAACTGCTTAAATACAGGCTGCTTAGCACCAAGGCCACGGACAACTTCAGTACAGGCAGGAGGAGGCACGGGGAGAAGCAAGTCAGATCAGGCGCATTACTCACAGGGAATGTGGAGACCTGACCTCAGTATCTGGGAGCAAAGCTGAGGTGAGCTGGATGAGTGTGGGGAGAAAAGAACAGAGATGGTGATGAGGAGAATAATGAAGAAGTAAAGATGAGTGGAAAAGAAGGAAAGAATTAAAGGAAGGAGAAAATCAGGCATTCTTATCTTTCTAGGGGCTCCTCATTACCTGGGGAAGCACCATGGTGAAAGCATTACTGCCAGGCTTGGACAAATCTGTGTTCAGCTCCAAGCTACATTTCCCCTCCCTGTCCTTGATAGAGAAACAGATCCACATGTTTTCTATCCACTGGGCTGTGCTCAAGAGGCTGAGCAAGGAGCTCTTGGACAAGAAGAAGGTCTGAACACCCTGAGTGAGAACCTGTGGGCATGCCCAATGGCACAGTTTTTGGGGGACTTTATGATATGGAGGCAATTTATATGGACATCCTTGCTTTCAGGCTTCATCTTCCCTGCTTAGCATCCAGCAGAGACTACAAACATCTTGGTTCCAGTCACAGATGACACTCAGAACTGAAGTATATATAAAAAGTAATTCATCAAACTCTTCAACACCGTGCAGACACTTCAGTGAGTCCTTCCCGAAATGAGAAGGGTGAAGGCAGATCAACATAATGACTTGTGCTCAGCAAGGTCAAGGTTTTCCTGAGTGTGAAGTCTCCACAGATTTCACTGTAGCATGCAATACTAAAATCAATGAATAACGAGGATGATAGGAAAGTTAAATATCTGCACACGCAAGGTCAATTTAAAGACAACCATAGATTTAGTTATCCAAGCACCATGCTTTTATTCAAAAAGAACCTTGTTCCATTTTCAGTGAGTTTTCACATGAAATCTGCACATCAACACAATTATTCACAGTGCCTTCTGCGTTAGATAAGCAAAAAACAAGTAGACGATAAAGGAGAAAGGCCACAAATTTGTGCATGCCTGAGAAATGACGCTGTTTCCATGATGACGGCAGCAGACATTTTTAGTTTTCCTTCTTAAAATGAATTTGCTCAAGTGAGAGTTGGAAATTTTGCAAGACAATGCTGTTTCGAGAAACATGGAAAGTACACCCGTAAGGATGCCCAAGGGTATAAACTGACATAAGCAGCCCCCTCATTGATCAAGGTTCAAGAAAAACTAACAAAGTGATGTGAACATCCTCCAACTTTTTTTTTTTTTTTTTTAACTGTTCCTTCGTGATTGTCACCAGTCAAGCTGTGTCCGTCCAGTGGGAAGACTCCTTGCATCCTTCCTAACCATGAACTGTATTGCGTAAACCCCTCTTCTCCACTCCTAGAAGGAAAACTTCAGTTCTCACAGAGAACATTTTCCAGCCACAGCATTCAAACTCAGATGTACAGGCAATCTCCTGCCGATGCTGTGAACCAATATAGAAGTTCTTTCCTGAAGATAAAGGAAGAGCAAGAAGACATTTCACTGCATGGTACTAAAAACTTGGACCTTCCTGCATGCATTTTGGATACTAATGCTTCAAAAGCAAGAAGTTTCTGCAAAAATCTTTTGCAGCCTGAAAATCCAACTCCATAAGCCATTATACCTTCTCCTCCAATGTGGAAAACCGCATTATAAATCTTTTCTGCTCTGAATGTTCTTTGCTATTCCCTTCAGCTGTAAAGCAGATTGGATATCTGCCATATTTAGTGTGTGCAAGAATAGCCCACCCTGCAGCTGAATACATTTGATGAAATGATAGATTTTTGCAATGTGCTCTAGGTGTCCCCGTTCATTGCAGGGGAGCTGGACTAGATGACCTCTTAAGGTCCCTTCCAACTCAAGCAATTCTATGATTCTACAAACTCCTCAGATGTTGCACTCATTGACAGGTCAGTATGTCAACATTCAACAAGCAATCAGTGTGAGAAAGTCAGTATATGGTCCATTGTGCCATCAAGAAAAATATCTAAGTCTATATTCAAATGATAAAGACTTCCCATTGTTTATGAGAAAGAAAAATTATCAGATCACATTTTGAAGACAAAAGGAAAAAATATGTTCCATTTCCCATCTGTTACACTTTAAAGACCTAGTTGCTTAGTAATGATAACAATATATATGCTGCCTCTCAGCAAAAAAAATAAAATAAAATAAAATAAAGCCCCATTATAAAACAAAAAATAACAATTCCTTTTTCACCTTTTAGACTCAGGGGATAATGTGCAATAAAATCCACTCTAATCTATTAATTTTATATTGCATCATGAACCATGCACTAAGAAAGCAGTTTCTAGGCATTAATAATGTTTTCAAGCCCTTTCCTAGAACTCTGTGGGCCACCAGGAAAAAAAAAAAAAAGGATCCAGACATGGGCACATCCCTGAGAAACAGGACATGGGAGGTCACTACCACACTGCCCCCCAGCTGCCTTTTGCACCTCCATCCAACTTCCTCAGCTGCCAGAAAAATGCCTCCCTCCTGCTGTCACCAAGGGCTTCTCAGCAAGCACACAAACAAACAAGATGGCTTTCATTTTCCTCCTAACAAGCATCTGAGCACAACGTCAGTCAAAGTGCAGCTGTTAGCCTTCCCCTCCGCGTGTAAACTCATCAGAAAACATTCTGTTAAGTTTCTCAATTAAGCAACTTCAGTTTCCTGACCTGAACTGTCATCGTTGTGTTTTGGCAGTTACTGCTAAAGCAGCTGGCTGAGTCACGTTGCCCAGCCAAAGCCGCACCGCACCAATCCTGCTGGGGCCTCAAAAGGCAGCCCCTTAACTCCTTCAGGGCAATGTTCATTGCTTCCGAGCTACTCTTCATCTGTTACCCTCCTGCCAAGCTCTGCACTGTGGTGATTTTTTCATCTGAGGTGTTGAAAAGCAGTGCTGCTACCCAGCGTGAGCAAATACATCTGATGGTTCCACAGCTCCAGACATCCTGGTGTCCAGGGCACCCTGCACCGTTACTCCATGGCAGAGCTGACGCTTTTCTCATTTTCACAACCAGAGAGCTTTTCAGTTTAGCATTCAGGGATGCCCTTTCCCTCTTTCTAGATTCTCACTGCAGCAATACGCGGATGTAACAAGACTTTGCTGCTCTCTGGATAATGAGCATGAAATCTTCTATGCACCAAGGCCACTGTTGTTTCAGTAACAACCAGCACTGCATGCTGTCTCCCCGGGGTGAAGCAGCCAATCCTCTCTGAGCTCTCGTGCTTCTGCTCATCAACAGCATTGACATTTATCCTGGCCTCACAGTATGCTGAGCTCAGGGAAGGAAAGGTACAGTGCTCAGATGCAGAAAAAATGCAGACAGGAGTCCTGGATGTTTTTTGCAACTGCGGAATTCACTCTGCAGATACAGATTTGACATCAAAGGTCTCGTACCTAACACGATTCACATACTGCACGCTAAAACACAGAGCCATCTGGTGACACCATTATTATTTTTATAAACAGGTGACAAGTGCATCAGGTTTCATAATTTTTCTCCTTTCATTGCTCATCTGCTGTAAAAGAAAGAGTGTTCTAAATCATTCACCGTAAGATCCCACGGAAATCAAAATCTGGGCTGTTCTTTCTTAGCAGTGGCAATATAGGAGTAGGAAAAGCAGAGAAGTCAGTAATGCTCATGGAGAGCAGGCATACGTCTCATGGGTAGCTGAGCTTAGCCACCTGCAGGAGGAGCAAAAATGTCATTGAATTGCCAAACACACGGAGTTGGCTGAACTGACACAGATTCCTCTGTGGAATCCCCTTCTTCCCCTGGAAGAAAGAAGAAGAGAAAAATCACATCTGGAGAGTACAATGGCATGAGAGGGAATAAAAAAGGAACAAAAATCTTTCATAAACTAGTGGATGACTTCTTCCCTTCCCCCCAGCCCTGACTGGCTT
>VXAV01011010.1:0-51529 GCA_013399715.1 Alectura lathami | reverse complement strand
ATAATTCCAATAATAATCTTGTCTATACTTTTGCAAAATCCCTCATAAGAAGAAGCTGATTTATGTACAGCTTAGCCCAAAGCACTTGCGTCACTGTACAATTTTGTATTGCTTGCTTAATAGACCACAAAAGTCAACATGTCTTTGGAAGAACAATTTGTGCTTAAAGGAGTCACAAATTCCAAGAGATCCCGTTAAGGCAGGATGCTGTGAGAAACCCAGAGCTGGAACAAAAACTCTTGTTTCCTAATTATAATGTTAATAGTTGGGAAACCTTAAGCCACTCTGTCTTGGTTTATGTCAATAAAGGTTTGGTTTTGCTTCTTTCTTTCCTGCCCATCCTGGTTTGGGAAGTTGGAATTAAGCCAAAAATTGTAGCTGCAACGTAGGAAAGTTCTAGTTGTCTGTTATTATGGAAGCATATCTTTAATGATATGAGCTCAAAAACATCTTATCTCAGGTTTATAAGATGAATGAGGTTGGAATGGACTTCAGGAGTTCTCCATGCCAACTTCTTGCTTAAAGCATTGTCATTGATGAGGTTGGATCAGATTGTGCAGGGTTTTAAGCACACAAAATTCAAAAACCCTCAAGGGCGGAGGCAGCGCAAGTTCTCTGGGCAACCTGTTCCAGTGCTTGGCTGTCCTCGTGGGAAGAAAGTGTTTTCTTATATCTGGTCAGAATCTCTCATTTCAGTTTGTCTGTTCTCGCTCGTGCTCATGCTGTTCGTGGCTCTGAAGAGCCTGGCTCCATTTTCAGCAGAGCTACGCCACAGCGTGTCCTGTATCATTATTTCTTCCCACATGCAGGGCTCTGCATTTTTCTGTGTTGAATTCCATGCGGTTCCTGCTGACCCAGTCACTCTGTATGGAAGTCCAACCCTTGAGCATATTGACTGGTTTCCCGTTTTCACCCCCGTTTGATGTCATCTGCAAGAAGTATGAGCTTGCACTCCTTCACCTGTCCAAGGCCATTGATAAAGACTCCCCACCCAGACTTCAGTGGGTCTTTGGTTGTTTACAGGCATCCAGAGGAGTGCAAACCATTAACCACCATCCCCTGGTCGCCCAGTCATCTAAACAATGTTTTTTACTTTTCTAGGTGTCATTTCAAGTTGAGATGATCCGTTTTCCTTCAATGTGTGTTTGTAACTGCCTGTGAAAGCAAGACAAATCTTGCAGTGGGTCACATGCGTAAAACGTTTCGTTGTTCATTGTCTTAATTAGGTTCTAGGTAGGTATATGCAACTAAATCATTAGTCTTATAGGAGCGTAAAAGTGATATATAGCCATATGTGTGCCAATTTTTAAGTAGCACTTTAAAGTTTTCATATTTGAAGGATTAAAGTAGCAGCAATTCTACAGCACATCTGTGTAGGCTGCAGCAAGAGTGGACTTGCAATAATCACCATGAAGAGCCTGGCAATGCACACTTTATGTCAGTCAAGGTTCCATATTCCACACACATGGACCAGGAGATCTGTGAGGTTCAGTTCTGAACAGATTTATTTCATATGAGGCATTACAGTTGTTGGGATTTTGTCCCTGTGTGATGTGAAAGAGATCTGGTATAGTATTGCTTATCCTGGTTACTTTATTCATGCTACCTTCACTAATTTTCATAGGATGTGGCTTGTAGTATATGCTCATACAAGAGCGCACAGTGTCCTTTTACACAGGAAATGAAGCACTGAGGCTAATGGAACGTTGCTGAGAAAAAGCTCGTTGCCAGCATGGTGTAGTCTTACCAGCTGTATCAGACTCCGCATCCAGCGTTAGAGGGTTTAGAGAAAGTACTTGAAAACTAATGTATGGTTGCCTAGTTTCTTCTTGCATTATCAAATACAAAGCCACACATGACCAGTTCTGAGAGATGAATATGATGATATCCCCAATGATATCAAAGTCTTGAGTCTGACAGCCACTGATAAAGCCAGCCGATCTGGCTGGCACAGTGTTGTTCTGTGCCCATTCCTTCACACGACTGAATTGCTGTTCGCACCTGGTCGTATTGAAACAAGTGCATTTTGTTTCTGGAAAATCCATGTCTAATAGCTTATAGAGGTTCCTAGCAGTTTCTGTTGTGATGGATAAAATCACTGATTTCAAGCAGCAGCTAGAGCTCCTAGCATCCTTCTGGAGACATCGTGAATCATACTTTGTATACATTCATTCGAGCTTTAACATTTGTATTTCATTCCACAGATTGCTGCTTATGCAGGCTGTATGGATCTCTGTAAGAGAATCCACAGTTCTGTTGAGTGTCTGCAGATGAGTGCATGTTTATTGACTTCATTGAGTCAGAACCACAGCATACAAATTTTTGTGCGATTGAGTTAACAGGCTTACTGGGTTGCTGAGCAGATAAGATAGTTATATAAGCCTATGTAAAACATCTTGATTTTATTTTAATCTTGGTCTTTCCATCAAAAAATCTTTCTGTAACTTTGTTTCCAGTATTTTTGAAGAGAAGAAATAACAGGCTTCATAGGAGAGCATGACCAAGTATCTTGATGTATTTGTATAGGTGGTGTAGGCAGCTTTTCTCTTCAGCTGTTTGTTGTGGAAAATCTAGATGTTGCCGTCTTTCTAGATGATAGCCAGCTGAACTGCAGTTAATCAGCTGGAGTTTTTGCTGTAATCGATCTTACTGTTGTGTCTTGAAATGGTAAGTGTAACATTAACCTCCTTCTGCACATACATAATACCTTTTGAATATTGGTGATGTGAATTTATAGAATTCTGAACAAACATACCATCTATTTGATGGAAATAATTGTAGGCGACGTCACTTAAATTGGCTTGTTGCTGGTTATTTTCCATTGCTGCTTCTTCTGTATTAGCATTACAATCGTGAGGGTTAACCTGAGCATCCTACTTTGGGAGACTGTCATATCAGTTTAACCTCTTTATTAAAGTTATACCATCCTTCATTTGCTCATTCTTCAGCAGAACATGTATTTTGATGAAGTTGGCGCTGGATGTTTTCCTTTTATTCCCAAACAGCAAACTTGTTCAGTGATTATTATGAAGGTAGCAACTCCTGAGTGCATAGTGTCACTCACCATTTACTACCTTCGAGTCTCTTCTCCTCTGTAAAAGAGAGTAGATTTGCCAAGACAGTGACCTGCTTCCCAACCATTTTATCTTTTGCAAGATGTTGATGTTGGCATGTAATTCTTCCTCAGTCATTCTGTCAATTTTGCAAGGGTGTCTGATCAGCATAAGCTCAAAGTATGTCATGTTTCCAGTCCTTTTTCCTTGGTGAGAGTAAAGTGCTGAATGAAAAAGATCCAAAACAAACTCTTATAATTGGAAGAAAAAGAAAATGTCAGCAATCCTTTTATTATTTAAAAAAAAAAAAAAAGGTCCACTATAAATAAAGTCTTTTTGTTCTTTCATGTCAGTGTGGGGCCTGGAAAAAGAATACACAAATGGCTGTTCTTGGACAACTTCTGATCTTAATATTGTAAGGAGAGGTAGGTAGACAAAAATGGCAAGAAAGAGACATCCAGATCAGTAACAATGAAACTAGTTTAATCATATAAGGCAACATGTGCACCCAGACAAGCTTAAAAAAATTTGTAATGATAATCATGCTATATATTGTATGTACCTAGCGGCATTAATGGCTAATAACACCTTAAGGAGAAGAAAATAAGGCACAGTACAAGCAACAGTGAACGTCTGCCTCTCACTGTTCTCTTTTGAGAATTTTTAGTTTGAATTACCAAGGTCAAAGAAGATGAAGATACACAAAACTAATTAAAAGCAAAACCACAAAAACTGCTGTTCTACATCTGTTTGAGGCCTCAGCATTTATGGTAAAGGAAATCGAGCAATTCTATAGAATAAAATATTAGGGCACATGTGTTGAGTGGAACAGAGAGTGATTGATGTACTAAAGCTGTAATAAGGACCTGCAGGAGGCTGGTAAAGAAGGAGTGTGTGAAGATGGAACCAAGCATAGTCAGAGGCCAGAAGAGGTAGCTGAAAGGTCAGAGAGAGCAGCTAAAGTGTCCTGTGGAAGCTCATTCTTCTGGGGCTTGATCCTATGCCAACCAAGAAGAGGGAGCAATAGGAATTGAATGAGCCCAAAGGTACTTAACATGAAGTACAGCGATGTGAAAGGATACTGCTGACATGAAATGGGGCAAACTACGAGTGCAGCTGAGGACCTTTGTGGTTCATAGACCTAACAGATTTTTTTTATTTCTGGTAATTTCTATAACAACAAGCAAAATTTTTATTAGGGATGATAATTAGTAACTTTTTTCTCTCCAACAATTAATTAAATCCATTATCTACGTTATTACAAGGTGCACAGAGCTGTGTGGATTATTACAGAAACTTCACAGCAGATACGGCTGATTTGGTCATTCCAAAAATTTGAGATCAGATTTGCAAGCGGTATCCAGCTCAGGTTTCTCTTCCAGGTTCCTTGAAAGCTGCCTGTTATTTCCTACCTGTTTGTTGCAGTGTCTTGTTTGTGGCAATGTGCCTACTATTTAAGGCTGCTTGCAATAATCAGCCATTGGTTAATTTATTTGCAGGCAGAATCTCTGATCTCACTATGTTGTCTTTAAAGCTGAAGGCCTCAGATTTTCTGTCTGAGTTGATATCACTGTGAAAAGCATATTCTGTAATGTAGTGGACTGTGTCTGTGGGGGCTGATGTGGTTGTCTTTGAAAAACTGACAGTTTGGCAATCAGAAAGCAGTATTCATATTTTTTAAAAAAGCTTTAAAAATTCAGTGTCTGATTGTGGAATATGGATCATGTCCCTAAAGTAACCTGTGCTCCCTGGATTGCCTTGGAGTGGTACACAGAAGAATTATTCTCACAGGCTGCCTGGGCTTGTTGCTAAACAGACAATCAAGTCAGCAATAACATGACAAAATCATTTTCCCTGTCCTGTGACATGTGATTCTTCTTCTAGGGGATATGTGCATATTTTAGCTAATAGCTCTGGCTCTGACTCTGCTTGCTGTACTCCTTTATGGTTTTTGTAGCAGCCACATGTTTAAAGTTTGTATACTGATCCGTGACTGCAGTGTAGTGCATTCGTGCTTTGGGATGCTTCTGTTCAGAATAGGTCGATCTCTTTTTTTTAACTCAAGATAGATGGCCATTACCAGTACACGGGAACAACAGTCACACTTGATATGTTGCATATACTATGAGTTTAATGTTTTTTTCCATTGCACTTCATTTCCCTAATGCTACCTGCGGTATTTTGAGACATATGCATCCCTGTCTTCTGTCTTTCGGAGTTAACTTCAACTTGAGCCATAAAATCTGGGTGCTTTTTAGAGCGTTAAATCTGGCGAGTGGAAATTTGTCGTGATGTCTTTCAGGACCACCAGGTGTATGTCAGAGAGTGGGAAAGTTACTCCACAGGTAACTCAAGTCTCTGTGAGCAAGCCTGGTACATGAAGAAGCCATTTGTATCCCACTGAGTCCTGCGATGCTGAGCAGAGTGCTGAGATTTACACAAGTCTGATCTCTGCAAGTGATAAGATGGCTTCAGCGGGCAGCAGCTGTGACCCACAGCATCACTTCTCGTGCCTCAGTGGCTGTGGCACTAGTGGGGTTCTGGGGGTGGGCTTTTACCTTTTTTTTTTTTTTTTTTTTAAGCTGGGTCAAAGCTACGGTGAAGGGTGCATTTTATTAAACTAGGCAGCTGGAAAGCCTTTAGGTGCAAAAGCTCAGGAAAGGAAACAAAGTTGCCTCTTGGGCATGCCGTGGAAATGCTGGGTCAAAGGTAATATATTGGCAAAGGGCCTGAACGTCTGTTCCCATATATTACCTAGGGTTGCCTCTATGCTTTTAGACAGAATTATTGTCAATGGTATTGATTAGATGTTCTGATCATCTAGCAAGCTTCCTGATGTGTTAAATTTCCTTCTTTCACATGGCTTTATGTGTGGAAGAAGTAAGTGTAACTGCAGAAGTAACTCTCAGTGGACACCACCAAAGTCTGACTGCTTGCCATCAGATTGTGATGTGCATGCCAATTCCAATTAGGCATCTGCCAGTCACTCTTAATACTTTCTAGCAATTCATCAAATCTGGGTACTCCTGGTAACATACTGTGTGCTTCTGGAGTTTTAACTTATGTATTCATCAGATGAGATTACACATCTTGGTATGAAAATAAAAAAATATCTGGATTAAAATTCTGCTGCTCTTCAAACATAGTTTTAAAAGGGTATATTCAAGCTCAAAAGTGGGCAAAGAAAACAAGAACTCCAGGACAGCAAAATTATCTCTGTATATTCATCTTCACAAGAGCAGAAGTAACATTTGAACCTAGAAGTTAAAATTTAAAATGCACATTGTAGAAAACCGAACTTCTGATTTCTTTTGCATATACACGTTGATAGTAGTTTGTAAATACCTACTATGGAAAATATTGTCAAGTTTTAAATCTACTTTTGCTTCTGTTCTGAAGCCGTGACAGTGTGAGAGGGACAGTGATTTTTCTGAACGCCTTCCTTTTTATTGGTGTGTTTATTAAGCACATGCAGTAACTTCAAGATATTCCTGCTTTCCATCACCACAAGCACATGAGAGCTGTTACTGCAGGTGAGCTCAGATGTCCTCAGTTGTGTCTGCAGGGCCTCCTGTGATGTCACACCCGGCCGATGTCCTGTGCCAACATGGGGGCGGTGCTGGGCAGCCTGGGAGCTCTGTGGCAGTCAGATAAGATGAGGCATTGCAGCAGGAGATGGGTTAGTGATTGTATTTCTACTTCAGCAAATGCACAATAAAGAGCTAGATTAGTAGAGATGAAAAATTTATTGCAAAACTGCCACAGTATTATGAAAAACAAAATGATTTCATTGAGCAGTACTTCTGTTACCATAATCCTAACAATAAACTCCGTTACAATAATAATAGGAGAAAAACTAATTGCAGTGAGGACAGGACAAATCTTTTTTAATCCTCGTTGTCATCTCAACTAAATCCAAACCCATTTGTATTAACCTTTGCTGACAGAGTCACATGATGGACATAATTTCTTGTAATTTACCAGCAGTAGATCTAACCTTTCTTCATCAAATATTCATAAAGGCATGATTCTCAATGATTTTCTGTCTCTTTTCATATTTACAGCTTGTTGTCTTCTTCCTTTTTACTGTAATTTGAACACAATTGAAGTCAGATGGAATTAAAGTTAAGTTGCTTTAGTGGCTGCAGTACCTGAAAGCAAAGAATAACTTATTGAAGTTTCTTACAAGTAGAGATCATGCTGTACTCTGATGTGACTGCACTAAGCAGTCCAAATGTCCTTTCAAGGCAGGAAAAAAATAAACGACATCAGTTCTTGTCACTTTCATAATGGTTTAGAGCATATGTGTGTCCTGTATACACGTAAAAACACAGAACTGAGAGTTCAACATACGTGATTGGATCCTTGCATAATGTATCTGAGTAATGAAAGAAACACTTTCATTTCAAGGCTTGGTTGCTTATTTAGGTGTAAATAAGAGTAACCACTGAAATGAATTCAGTTGTGCTAGTGTAAAAGTGCTATGAAAGGTTCAAGCTAAATCCACTTGATTAAGACAGTGTAAAACTGCTATGAGACTTGGACCTTGTGTCTTTGTTTATCCAAGAAGCTTCATTCTGAACTGTAATTATATACTAGCTGTAGGATGACTGCACTTCCAAGCAGATTTTTTAATGAGGAAATAGGACTCTTTCAGTGCAAATATTGGGCATAATGGCAAATATTGCATGGAAATTCATGTAGTTAAAACACTGTAATGACAAATATTCTCAGAAATGTTTTAGACAGGCATATTTGAATTTAAGTGGAATAGGTGGTTGTTGTAAAGATTCTTTGCATCATGCTGTGCCATCAGCTGTGCCTGTGAGTAGCTCTAATAGTTTGGTGTCACCGTGCTCATTCTCTCAAACTAGATAATGGAGAAGTGAAAGCAGCATAAATGATTTGAAATAAGCATAGCTTTAAAATGCAGTGCCTACTTTGTCTTCATCACATTGTTGTTCAGTTCTGGGTGTGTGCCAACCCATAACTGAGCTGTTGAGATCTTGCTTAACATTTTTCAGGTCTGGCTGTCGTTCCCGTAGTGAACAATCCATGCCGTCTAATGCAGTGAGCTACTGCGAGCCATCAGCATCCTTTTCGTCACTGAGAACAGGATGTCCAGCACCTTGTGGCTGTTAAATCTCTGGAGGACAGTGGGTTCTAGAGGCTCCTAGGTAGTGAGATACTGCTAAAGATTAGTGACAAAGATGTCTCAAAGATATGTTTTTCCAAGCTTATTTTAGTGGAAAAGTAGAGAGGATTCGGTTTCTTGTGCAAAGTTCCTGAGTAGTGTTGACCAGATGAAGAGCACTGATAAAAAAACACTCGTTTCTTTCCTCAAGCCAGTTGTCATCTGTGAAGGAGTGGATGAAGAACGATTAACTGACAGAGCACTTTCTCAGCTTCGGAGGAAGTGTTTTAAATCTATTTTATCACAGAATTACATTTCTGCACACCTGTAATCTGTATTTCCTTGAGCTTTCCACCTACCTATGGTAGCCACTGTAAGGTTCTGATTTGGAAGTACACAGTCTGTGATTGCCAAGTTAAGATAGAGGAGGTAGCCTGATAGGAGGGAAGATTTGAAACCAAGCTATTGCGTGTGGAAGAAATGCTCACAACCTGGAGATTTTTTCTTTCAGCCAATTCCCATTTCAGTTTTGATAAATCTATTTTAAAAAGTTAGTCCAGTATCAGTCTAAAACAGGTGTAAGAGAATGGAGAATATGGATGCTTTTAAAGGTTTTTATTCCCCAAATCCGAGTTTTTCTCGGTGTAGTGGTACTGGGTTCAAAGGCTAAGCTGGTACTTTTGGGACTCTCATCTGTCATTCTGCTGGAGTACCCATTCCAATTTAAATATAAATTTTGCAGCAAGATGTACTGCAAGGAATTTTTGAAGTCTTACTCAAAATAAACTCCTCATTAAAGAATGGATGTGTAGAAGTTTGAGCATCATTGTGTTTAAAGTTTTCATGTCAGATATTTTGACTTCTATCACAAGTTACTAAATTTTAGCTTTTTATCCCTGTACTAGCTGTGTAACCGCGTGGTTTCAAGGCAGGAATCTTTTCTTGATTTGGAGATGTCAGAAATGAAGAATATTCTGTTTCTTTAATAGCTTGTCCCAGGGTGTGATTGACTTCATTGTAAAAGACAGGCATGTTTGAATTTCTCTGGGTTCAAATTCTATCTTCCTCTGCTAGACTAGAGAGGTCTTTCATATGAGGTGTTTTCCTTCAATCTATCTGTTTTAAATCTGATAAGTGAAGCAAACCGAGTTAATCATTATCACATATCTTCTTCCTTTCTCCACAGTCTCTTTTCTGTGCTCTCTTCAATGTACTTCTAAAAAGCTGGAAACAAAGTTATTCTATTTTACTGTCACATTAGTCTTTGTAGCAAAATGCAGAAGGATTAGGTACTGTACTAGAAATTAATTTTGAACTGTCTGGAATATCTGCGTTGTTTTGAGATGCAGGGGTTTTATCTCTATCTTTGTGTATAGTTCTAAAACACTTTTGGTCCTGATCACTAGATGACTTGTCAGTGCTAAGTCCAGTTCTCATATTTGGTAACCATTCTATCCGTCTCTGTGCTATCTGCAGAAATGATCAGGTCGTTCACATTTGCTTCCTGAATAGTGATTGAAAAGGGACTAATGCTGGCCACTGTGTCAGTCTCTGGAGGAATCCCTTGTGAGGGTCACAATTCAGTAATTCCCCTTCGATGTTTATCATCATGTTAATTGCTAGCCATTACTTACCTCTTGTAGTCTATGTTCCGCTGACATTCTGTGCTACTTAGGAAAAAAAGGTCGTTCACAAGCTGGAATAAATCAACTCACACTATTTCTCCAGAGTTCTTCTGGTAGATGAACTTGTCCTCTTAAATGGTTTATCCAACAAGATTGTTTTCCAGACAAACATACTAACTGGCATGCTTTACATCTTCACATTTTCTGTCAGGTGAACCTTGGCCCAGCTTTTTTGCTACCCAGTGAACTTGCTGCGAGGCCTGTAGGTACCTGGATAGCTCACATCCTTGGTCATACCAGGCTTTGGTGGTTCCAGGACTGTGCTTAAAATCAGCGCTGGGCTGCAGGGTCCTTCAGTCCATTAATGGTGATAAGTCGATGACATAGCACAGTGCCAGGCATTCATATCTCTAAGAGACTTGTCTCCGTGCAGAGATGGATAGCCTTTTTTATTTCTATTCTGGAGCATATTTAGAAAAAAAATTGTCTGAACTCTGCTGAAAGCATCCTGGCACAACCGTTACTGACTTCTACCATAAGAATTTTTTTTACACTGGTAGAATATTATTTGATTCTTAAAATCCGGAGACGCAGAGTAAAGCATACCTCATTGGTAGACCAGAAAACAAGACTTTTTGACCCCAAAGATTTCCGTAATGCAGAAGTGCTTTCTTGAAGGTGTTTTGTCCTCCCAGCTAGGTCACAAGTACCTGAAGAAATTGGTACCTGGTAAAAACTATGAGACAAAAGTAAATGAACGGTAGTTTCCTAATGTCTTGTCAGAGGGGTGGGAGTGGGGGAAGAAGTGCAGAGTGGTTTTCAAGGTCTCAAGGACGTAGGAAGAGCTGCAGTTACTGTGTGATTTCACCAGTAGTTCCCTCTGGCTAGACAGGCAAGCCAAGAGAAGTAGACCAAGCCTGGTAAAGTCATTAAGGCTCAGAGAAGGAGCTCAAACCGATATCTTCAAAAATAAATTAGCTAGCCCAGGTCTGGCACTGTTAGAGCAGGGTATGTGTGAAAGGATTATGTTAAGGTGTTTCCAATGAGAAACTTAAAGAAAACAGCAGTGTTGTACAAGCTCAGTAGAGGTGAAAAGCTAGAAAAACTAATGAAAGTGGAAAGGACAAACTCTGTAAGAGGCAGTCTAAGAAAATGAGTTTTTCTTCTTGCTAATGAATGTCCTTAGTTCCCCTGGATGCTCTAGCAACAGGAGAGTGTGTGAGATTTCCCTGAAAAATTGCACCTATCTGAGAAATACAAACTACAAATTAACAGCAACTCAGGTGTACTTGAGAGAGGCAACAAGAAGAAAATACATCCGTTTGCAACAAAAAGAGGGGGGTTAGTGTATCTATTGCCAAATCCCACAAAGTTTCCATTAATACCTTGTCATTAAGACAGGATAGAGTAACAGCATTTCAGGACAGAAAAAGTGAATGTATACTTTGCATTTTAGATTAACACAATCACAATATTATTTGAAAAAAACAAAGTAAATAGGAGGTATATTAGGTGCATTGCATGCTCAGGGCAGTGGTGTTTCCCGTGTAAGATTTCATCAACAGTTCATTGAAAGGAATGACTGATGTAGCTCAGCTGGCAAGCCATAAACAAGGAAAATGGAGTCTGGAAAACAACATTCATAGAGAAAGTACAACATGAGGAAGGCCAAGACCATCCTCTTTCCTAAGGTTCAAATAACTGCTGTCATGGGACAGAGGAAGGACAGAACAGTAGGTCTCTCTCTCATGAGAGTAATGAGATGGACACTCTCCATTAAGTATGTCTTAATTTCCCATGAATCTGCCCAAAGCACAGACAGATGGACAGTTTATGGCACCCAGCAAGAGAAGATTTTCCTCAGGCACAAAAAATGACGCCATTTTCCACAGAATTCAAACCTGACAGTGTGACTACCGTGCCAGGTTACTTGGCAGAAATCTCTGAAAATTCCGCTAGTACACTATTCTACACCTGCATCACTTCAAATAACACATGGAAGATTCGTGCCTGTCGCATAGTGAATTACAGAGATGAGAGATGAAGTGCAAGGGTAGGGGCTGGGATAGGCGTGGGATGGCTCCCTCAAGTTCTTCAGAAATGGTGCAGTTAACCATGTACGTACATGAGGCTGCGCATCGAGCAGTGATCTCGAGATCATCTCTAGGGACCCTGCACAGTGAAGCCTTTAAGCTTGGGCTGGACTTGAAATATACTTGAAAGTTCCACTGAGGTAAATGAGATTTAAAAATGTGACTGTGCATTTTGTTCAATCCTGATAGAGGATTGAATCAGGTCATTAATTAACTGCTGTAAGAGGTCTTTGGAAACCTGCTACAATGTTTTAAGAGGAGTTATATGACAGAATGAGCATTGCAGGTCTGGTGGTACAGCAGATGTCAGCTTTGCTCATTAACAAACTTCGGTTTTTATAAACATCTTATAATAAAGGACTAATCAAGAGAAAGCACATAAGTGTTTGAGGATGAGTCTGAATTGTGCCTTGCAAATACTCACAAAAGAACCCATCTGAACTGCACTTAGGGCACTGGCACCATATATTTTATTATCATTACAGTGTTCCCTATGGTAATCATCCAAGGAGAATTTGAAGAGTAGTTGCATTATCTATTGAAAAGCAATTTTTTAGTTTCTACTCAGGCAAGATAGTTTTAAGCATAACTCTGAAGTTTACTCCGAAGGCCATTTCAATCGTCCATAGATCTTATGATATTATGTTACCTTCTTTCATTTTGAATTCACAGCATAAGAAAGAAATAGAATGACATAAATTGGATGTTAGCAGAGCTCTGAAGACAGACATCAGATGAATTCAAGAGTAAGAAGAGAACTCAGCATTATTTGTTATTTTCTATCCTAAAGTAAAAAGAGAACAAAGCGTCAAAAGCATCAGTTAGTGAGAGATAGCTCAAAGCCAGGACTGTATATCATAACTTATAAAACAAGCAAGCTGGCACCACCAGAAGGCCTAAAGTCTGAGTCTGTGTTTTAAAGTCATTGATATTGCAATGAGAAAGATTCTTCACACCACAGGAAAACAGTACGAAGAGCTGAATGCATTTGTTGTAACAGACATTTAGGTTTTACCTGTTAATAGTAATGCTAATAGCATTCTGATACTAAGCTGTACTCACTTGGGTGAAAAAGTCTTCGTGATGTTGAGAGAATTGAGGTCCACCGATAGGATGCTATAGATTAAGATCCTGCACTTTTCTTTTTTTTTTTTTAATTATTCATGGTAGTCAGGCTTGAGACATAGACCAAGAATATATAGACTTGTCACATACTTCATAATATACTCCAAGGAGAAGCATCCTAAATACTCCTGAGCTCTCTGACATTTCACTGAGTATGAAACCTGCAGCAAACTTCAGTGGTAATGAGGCTCTGAACTGAGATGGGAATTAATTATTTTTTCTGCATCTTGCTTATCTCACTGATTATCATTTGCACATTAGCAGCTATTCTCATTCCCTGCATAATCACTGGTTACTAATCATTTCAATTGATTTCAGCAGAAGTTACAAACTTTGGATGAGGTTTTGCTAATAGACTCCTTTTATCCTTCATTGTTTCCATATGATTTTTATTAGTGTCTGGATGTACTGTAACATTTCATGGGTCATCGAGCCTATTTCTCTGCTGGCACTAGGATTTTCTTGATGGTATATTTGATAGTGATTTATCCATAAGATATGTGAATAAAGCAGCAGCCATGGAGAAATTCTCTAGTGATTCAAATGTGATTAGTTACCTGAGGCTTTTTTAATTCCAAAACTTTATTCCTATTTTTGAGTCTCTCTGCATTTCTTGTATCTCATCTCTCATTTCCATACTGTTTGTTCTCTTCTGCCTCTGTTCGGTGTCATGTCACAGGAAACTGTGGTTTAGTCCATAGGATCGCACTGCTCTCATCGTGTTAGTTCCAATACATGTAACAAACATCCTGGTTGCAGTTTACAGCTGTGGTGCATAACGCAGGGAAGACAGTGTAGTTCTGTAGCACAGGAAACCATGTTTTCGTTCTGTTCCCTAAGCCACATCGGAGTTCAAAGCCATATCTCATGTTAGAAAGAAGTGAAAATGTGGTGTAAGCTTTTCTTGTATGTCTGTGTATGTATATGTATGTATGTATATAAAGAGACGGACATNGTGCTTGCTGTCTGTCTGTTGTAGTTTCTTCTTGCTTACTAAAACATGCAGATTCCCTGAAATGATCCAAAGCTAGTGAAAGCTGCGTGTTAGTGAGGGGCTGAGAGCAGCTGAACACCAGGACATCCGTTTGGTGTCATTCTCCCTAATAAACTTACATCAACAAAGAACTGTTTGGTGTGAAACCACATGCAGAAGTCCTTCTTGCCGCAATAGTTGCTATGAGTATCTACAGTCTGCTGTCCCATTTGCTCCAAAGCAGTGCCCCTTCTGTGTCACCCTTGCTTGGCCTTGATGGAAGCTATGGGATTGTGAGGATGGGTTGTGTTAGGAGCATGCAGGAGTGACACAGGAAGTAGTCCGGGCTGAAAGGATTACAAGGCTTTGATGCTGAAAAGATACAGCCCATTTCTGTCCACCTGATTTAAGTATCAAGTAGTATGGTTACTGTTGGCTGCATTCAGTCATGCTGCTCTTGATTTTACTTTCTACATATAACAAATAGGGATTTGTCATACAGCAGTTGATTTTTTTTTTAACATGAAAGGTTGTCTTATGAAAAAAACTTACCCTCAATGAGGAAAAGATTTTAGCTTGCTTGCAGAAGGCAGTCTTCAAATCCTGAGGAAAAATAGGCATTGCCTATTTGAAATGGGAGGAATGTTAAATGGAAGCCCATCTTCCTGCAGTGCCATCTGAAACCACCCTACGTGTACATTTTTCCTTGGCTGCATGATTTCCACATAAAAGAAACATAAAAGATAAGGAGGGACAGTAAATGATGCTGGAAGCATCATTAACTCTTCCTGTGGCTTTCTTTTGGAAAATGTGATGTCTTTAGAAAAACATGCCATGTGCATGGCTCAGCCCCAAATCTTCCAGCACTCTAGTACTGGCAAGGGAGGGCATATGTAACCCCCGGGGAAGCAGGCTGTTGAGATTTCCTTTTCTCCTCTTTGTTGGTTTTTATTTTCATTTCCTTTTCCTCTCTCTTTCTCAGTCATTTAACGCCATTCTGCACAACAGAGGGGAGCATCTGGCCCCAAGTAAACACCCAATAAAATAAGTGGGGGAAGTTCATGGCTCCCTCGGTGCTATTGCGTCTGTCTGTCTGGATGAGGACTCAACAAGATAACCATGCATCAGTTTACATTGTCCAGGCTATCTTCACAACCAGAAGTGTTGGAAACATTATTTTAATAGAAGCTTAGATTCTAGAGAATGGTGTAAGATCTCTCCAAAGGCTCCAAATCAGCAATTCCATCTGTGTTTCTGCAAATGTAGAGGAACAATGCCCCAGCTGATTATGCAAACAGAATGAAAATACTTATTTTAAAAGTGCATAAAATCAATACTATGGGGAAAAGAAGTCAGCTGTGTTTATACTCAGTATATAGCAGACATTTTCTTTCTTTGTCTGAAAAAAATCACAGGAAAGCAAGGATCGCAAGTGAAATAAACCAGCCCATCATACAGTGTAACAGAGGGGACTGCAACATCAGATACCTCAGCAAAGGCTTAGAGCATTTTAGGTTCCTTTTGAGAGAACGTAAATTATATTGAGGCTGATATATTTCTATGTTGTTTGAAGTCAAAGCCAAATATTCTCAGTGCAGAGGGAATAACTCAAATCCCATTGCTGATAATGAAAAGTATATAACTAAATCCATGTCTGTGGTGCTGAAAATTTCCTCCCAAATGCTGTCTCTTTTGGACTGATGGGATTATTTGCAAGTATTGGTATGAAGGGGTGTGTACATAAATCTGCATAAACATGCTTCTCATGTAGTCAGAATACATTGCTTCTGTACACATTATTCTAAAAACAGGAAACAAAGGCATCTGAAGAACAGGGCTGAAAGAGAACAATTTGAAGACCTATAGGTTAAATTGGATTAAACTTCATCTTTCAGCAAATGCTGTGTTATTTATTCAGTGTATCTCTGGGGGATTTCCCTACCCTCTACACTTTATAGAGAGTAGGGATGTTTCTTAATTAAAAAATCGAACAAATGTGGAATGGAGGCTGCCTCACACAGCCATTCTCTTGTGGGAATAGGAGGCACACTGATTTTCTCATGGACAGTTTCTAGGTCTGTTGGACTGCGGCCACAAAGGAAAGGAAAGGCTCTGTCTGGGGAAGTCAGGTTGGCATCACTCATAAGCCAGCACTGTCCTTGGTGGCCTTACTGTTCCTGCATGCCCTATGCTAGGAGCTCCCCTTTGGTAGGGTAGGGTTGGTGGACGTGATGAGGAAGGTCATGATAATCACAACAGAAGTATCTTTGGGGTGGATTTCTGTTTATTGATTCACCCGCAGCAGAGATGCTGTTGGGAGTCCACCAGTGCTTTGGTTGCTGTTATTTAAATGTTCTGAGGATGTTAACAGTATGTATTTTCCTCATACTTACTTGAATTACAATTAGAGTAGTAATGGAAGCTCTGGCATTTTCAAGTTCATTTAACTGTCACTGAAGCCTTGGTAGTGTCAGGTTCATTTCGCTCTCTCCTTCCTCTGTGTGGATTCACCTTGTAGAAGTAGACACAAGGGTAATGTTGACAGATTTCAGGCTGTCCTACGAGGTCACCAGTGATGCCTTGGGATGTTTTAGCAGAGTCCTCATTCTGGTGAAGTTAGTGACTTTGGGGGCATAAAGTTCTTGTATCAGTGACTGTAAAATTTGGTTCTGTAGTAGGGGCCAGGTGCATCTGTGATACAAGTCGTTACTAGCTTTTGAAAGAAGCAGGCAGGATATATCTAGTACCATGCCATCACGTGCATTGTAGTTGTGTAGCTGAACCTAAATTTTTCCGTGCATTGTATTTGTGTAGCTGATCCTAAATTTTTCCGTGGATTAAAATTTAACTGAAACTGCCTCCGTCCCTTCCTAAATTCGGCATTCTATTCTCCATTTCTGTCAATTTTGTCCGTTCTATAAATGCAGTTCCTGGTCTTAGCCATTACTTACGTCTGGGCTCATTGTAGTTACAGCACATGAAAGAACATCAGGAGTGGCTTAATGTGAATGGAACAGACTATTTGGGAGCACACTGGGGATTTGATGTTCAAAAGAGTGAAGCACTATGCTCTTTCCATCTGGCCACATCATTTCACTGCCTGTTTGGGACCTGTACTTCTGAAATGTGCTTTGCAAAGTCAAATATTGATGTCATTTGTTTTGTTCTTAAGAGACAAAGTAAACCTTAAAAGGTTTTGGTTGTGCAGAGTCACAGTACAACAAACATGGAACTGGAAGAAGTAGTCTTAGCCAAGGTTGATGGCTTTCTGATTTGTTAATTAAAAAATTAAAGCCAAAGAAAATCTTTGATTTAAGCTTTAGATTGAACTCAGTAACTTCCAGTTAAATTCCAGTTTTGGCATGAAAGGAGAGAATTTTGTTGGTGATAGGGAGCGTTTACAGTCCTTTGAAGAAAA
This sequence comes from Alectura lathami, assembly GCA_013399715.1. Classification (NCBI taxonomy): domain Eukaryota; kingdom Metazoa; phylum Chordata; class Aves; order Galliformes; family Megapodiidae; genus Alectura; species Alectura lathami. Next base: position 34,108 of record VXAV01011010.1, on the reverse strand, counting down.
CATTTCCTGCTGTTAAGTTTCAATATATGTATAAATTTTCCATCCTTCATTTTTTCAGTAAAGAGCTTTTAGGGTGTAAGTCATGAAAATTAATACCAACTGAAAGATTTGTAAACTTTTGGCTTGATTATGTTTTAAAAAGTAGAAACAAAGAGATCAGAAAACATTCTACCCCAACCCTGTGTCACACTAGCATTAACTGACGCATATTTTCCAAACACCCTTCAGTTTTGGTGAGGTTCCAACTGAAATACTCATTTTATACATGTTATTTCCTTTAAGCCAAACTTCTGTTTTGGCTTAGAGGAAACTGTACTTTAGCTCCAGCCCCCTGTGTAAGTTTCATGTCTTGGATCAGGTCTCCATAAGAAGTGTTCCCTGGAGAGCTCAGCCATGGTGTCCTTGTGATACAGCTGATGGAGGCTGGATCCATGCAGATTCGGGGTACCTTTGCCATAATGCCTGCCACGCATTTTGCTCCTGATGGAAGGGCTGCCATTTCTTCAGCTGTGTTTTTGTTGCTGTTGTTTGAGAACAATGCATCCTTTTTCTGGAATGGCAAGGAAAGCTACCTTACCCTTCTGTGAAACTGCGCACCTTTTGTTCTAGACATGTCTGCAGTTGTTCTCAGCCTGGCGCAATAGAGCTGTGGAATCTGACACTGGGTGCCCTAAAGCTCTGGCAGGGCTGCCTCATACATGACATACATATCACCCTCAGCATTTGACCCCCACATTGTTCCGTGCAGGCAGGTAGGAGCAATACAGGCTTCAGGTGCCCCTCTGCTGCGACTGGTGTCAGACGTCAGCTCTCCTCGCAGGTCAGCTGGCAAAATTCCCCATTCCTCACCCCTGGTATGTAATGGACACGCTGACAAACAGAGCTAGGTGTAAACTTGTTCTCAACAGGCTACCTGGTGGCCTTAAACATTAATTAACGGTTGGAAATTTTCACTTGTCACCTGCTACTGTGGCCAGACAAGTGCCGGGAAAAGAAAAAAAATACTAAGGCGTGTTGTAATTTCTGAAATTGCTAATGCTCTGGTGGGCATCCACCTGGGCAGCAGGTGCTTTTCAGATTTCTCCTCACCATTCTATTTTACCATGAGTGACATTTGTCTTTCCATCTTTTAATTTTTCAGGAAGATGAATGAAAGTTCAGTTCTTCGGATAACAGGGGTGACACTTTCAATCCTTTTCAGGGACTTTATCTCAATATCCTGTTAGTGTCCAAAGGTGAAGGCGAACATGTATTTACAGCATCTATTTGAGCTTTTCCATTTAATTATGCATTTAGCAGTAGAAGTGGATTTGTCATACCTGTGAATGAGGTGCACCATTTAGGGAAAAAAAAAAAAAAAAAAAAGAAAAATCAAGGTTAACACATTTGAGTAATTGTTGTACCATTTTAGACAATATCAGTGTGGAATTAATTAATGCATTTGTCTTGGTAGGGTGATCCAAACCCTATTTTTAACTTGGACCATCATTTAAAAAATATATTCTGAATAACAGCTCAGTAACACCTTTATTATAGCAAGAATGGAGGGAGAAAATAACTCCCATATAAAACAGAGTAATTTCAGGACTGCAGGAGCAAGCATGTATGGGAGAATGTGTACTTTGGTCCATACAGGACGCATCGCCCTTCCTCCCTCTCTGACCATACCGGTATAGGGGGAAGATGGTCAGGCCTGTGTGCTTTGACTTACCCTGTGAAGTTCCACACCATCGCCTTTGCAACTAAATTAGTACCATCTAGGAAATGAGACTGTTCAGATCATCTCTTCACTCTTAACATGCCTCTGCAGTCTGAGCCACAGATTGACCCCTATTGATCTGATTTGAGTACTCTCCTGTGGAGCAGACAAACAGTGCAGTGGCACCCAGGACTCTAATTCACAGTACTTTATTTAAGTTCCTAGATAATAATTATTTGCATTAATCACACACACCAGCAGAGCCCAAGGCCACTTTCTGGCTTGTATGCTTTCCTGTTCCTGCCACTGGAACAAAAAAGTGTCTGCTCTGAGAAAAGAGTGTTTTCAGTGTATTGATACCTGATACTAAATAGTTGTAAAACTTAGCCTTAAGGAAGAATGTTTTTCAAATCAATGGCTCACGCATTACTGTAAAATCTATTGATTGAAAACAAAGCATAGTGTTAGTCGTTTAGTCAGTAGAATGATGCAATACCGAAAGAAATTTATCCTTTGACTTTTGCATTAACCTTTTATTGACTGCTTGCATACTCATAATTAACACACACTTTAGCTAACTTCGTTAATTTTAGCATCGTGGTCAGCTAATGTGGCTGACACCCTGATCATCAAAATGTCAGTGCAGCCCAAGGGATCAGAACCAAGCCCCTGTCTGTGCCAGTGAATGTCCACCTGCCGTGGTGAAATCAGCCACCTTCCAAGGGAGGGAGTCACACATTGTCAGACGGGTGTTTGTCATGGCTTGTGTTAGTATCCTGCTGTTGGTAAATGTGAGTGAGCCAAGTCTATTCAGCAAACGAACAACGATGGAGTGAAAATCTGTGGGGATTACATGGGAGAGGTGGTAGAGTGTGCACAGCAACAGTAGCCCATTCTCCTTCAGAACAGGCTTTTTTTAAGTGAAACTGGCACAGGTTTTGTTTGGTTTAGTACAGTAGTGACCATGGAGTTCTGTGCATTCTGCACATCTCTAGACATATAAATCATCTCTTGCTGATATGTTGGTAAACTTGTATTATCAAGGTGTTGGAGCTGAATTACTCCGAAATATGTCAAGGCAGTTCTCTTCTGCTGCAGGTGAGCTTTGGAAATGTCTCTTAATTTGACATCTTTTCTTCCGTAGTTCAGAGCATGTGGTGTTTCTGCTCTTAACACATTTTGTTCATACAATACACAGACATTAAATCTACTTTCTTTTACAGTTTTGACTTTACTAACAACTCAATAATAATTTTTAATTAGTATGTAATGTAATTTACGTACAATATTATAAATCTTGCTATTTTCCCACTACCATCATACTTTGATGATTGCAGCGTTTCCTTCATCAAGCTTCATCTATTTCTTTGTATCCGGGAAAAGAGAATTTCTGTTTATTCTGAGTTATTATTGCTAACTTGAGTTAACAACAATTTCAAATAATTCTGTTCAAATTTCAAGTGCCTTTGATTATTCTGCTTTGGTTGAAAATTTGGTATCCTTTTGCAGGATCTTCAGCTCCTTAACTCTGATACAATCTAAAGAGCACCATGGGAACAATTTTTCCCACAATTGTGCAGAATTTTATTAGAATCAATAGTGATATGTTCATCTGGACTGTTCTCGAATTCTAACTCTGAGCCAGCGGGTCAGCACGTACCTGGGTGAGCGTATTGAAGCCTGTGGGTGCTGTTCAGGAGGGCTGTGCAGCGCCAGGCCAGGCCGTTAGGAGCCAGCCCTGCACCCCTGCATGCAAGCAGCCTGTGGCAGCATGAACATCAGTGGGTCCCACGCCGGGACTGGAAGTTTGGTAAAAACAGGTGGCTCGCAAAATGCGAAAGGTAACAGTCACTGCTGTTCTTGCTAGTGATGTGGAGCAAAACAATAGAAATACTTCAGACAAAGACAAAGGAGCCACGGGTTTGCAGAACCTGGGGTATTAAGGGACTGTTCCCATTTTTTATTCTTTTGCAGTATACTGGTTCATTTGTCATCAGACGTGCACAGGAAGTCCAAGCACCTGAGACACTTCCATCCCTGTAATCCCTCTGGCGGAATACGATATGGTTAGAGCATCCAAGTGTGTGACTGCCAGAGAGCACAGGCCTAGCTGGGGGGTGACCCTTCAGAGATGGCTCTGGAACAAAACCTGAGGAGGGAAAGCAGGGACTGGAATAGTTGCAATAGTTGCTCATGGGCTGCCCAGTCACAGTGTCGTTGGTGACTTCTGACACATTTACAGTGACACGAATGCCCAAGACCCAAAGGGGAAGGGAAGGCTGGACAAGCAGACTGTGAGAGGGGGCAAGGGATAAAAGGAGATGTTAGAGGTAAAAAGGAAAAAGAAAAAAAAATAGGGGGGCCTAAATGGTGAAGAAGCTTGGAGGTGGTTTTTCCTCTCAGTGAAAATTCTTTTCTTAATAGCAGATGAGTGAGAGAGAGAATGTTTATTATTATAAATTGAGTTTTGCAGACCACATAATATGCTGTGGTATTTACCAACTGAGCTTCTTGATTTGTCACCTGCAATAATCTGTACATGGCTAATTTATCCACTCTTAGATTGAAATGCTTAGACTGGAGTATCTTATACTACCCAGGCAATTGAGCGTGTTATTTTGTGCCAAGACAGAAAATAAAGCAAGATTTTAAAAGCCTTATAGAGTTATTCTGTAATTAGTTTCAGCTTTCCCTGCATATTAATTTTCTCCTGTTCCTTTACATAATTTGGAAAACGTCTTCAGAACATGATGGCACAATCAGTTAAGTACCTCTCAGAACTCATACACTAAACTGCATTTGCTCTAACAACTATTATAAAGCAGCCTGCAAAACAAATCCTCTGTTATTCTGTACAGTGCAGCTTATCAATGCAAACAGTTTAATATTTATGCTAAGAGGATTGTCACAAGTAGCTTCTGTTCCTTTAATTCTTGTTTTAAATAAATAATGAGAACATTTAAACACATTACTCTTCCCAGGGCCCTGAGGTCGGCTAATCTTATTATTTATGAAGTGATGTGCTACATAATAGTACTTAGTGCATGTTAACAGATGCTATTATCAGGGGCTGATGTGGAGAGCTGAAGATATATTGGAATGTTATGTGTTAATACTGTCCTTGTAGCGTAATGTACGATGGATTGAGTGCCCAGGATGCTGGTGCGGCAATTAACCACACACCAACATGGGTGTAAAGCTGAAGTATGTTTTCTCATGGGTATTACACTGCCATTAATAATTCCCAAGAGAAGAAGACATCTTTCATTTGGAAACATTCTCTTCCAGAAGGCTGACAGTGTAGACAAGGAAGTAGCGTGTCAATACTCAGAGTTCATTGTACAGAGATGGAAAACACATACATACATTTAAAACAACTTTTAAACCATCACCACAATTCTATATTTTATAAAGCATTAATTTAAAGATATCTTACCCAAGATAAAAGTTTCTCTCCTCGGTTTCTTTTTTGTATTCCTGAAGAACCACATGGTCCTAAAGTATAGACCAAACTTATAATAATGCATAGCATTTTTCTTTGTCTTGTTCTCGTACAAACATTAACTAATGACTCAGCAACATGCAAATCGTTTGAGCGGATGGAAGAAGAGAGGGGGAGAAATCCTCACTGAAGTGTGACGATTGTTTTGGTGCAGCATTGTTTTATTACAGCCTAGTCTTAAGAGATGTGACTGCTGCCACTTGGAGAACTTACCTCTGCAGGCTGCAGTTCAGTTGAATATTATAATTAGACTTCACTGGTATTGATGAATAATCCATTTAATAAAAAACACTGTAATTTAAACATCTTCTCAGGGGACTAACATACACTAACCTCTTAATTTAATTTTATTGAAGTTTTACCCACCTATCCATCATTGGAAGTTGTTATTAACCTCCATTTCCATATATCTTTATAGAATTTTCTCTTTTTATATTGCCTTTTTCAGAGCTGAGCAGGTTGATACACTTGTAAATCTCCAGAATCTACAAAGCTAGTCTGGCTTCTTTAATATTGTTTAATCTATCCCCTCTGACCTTAATGCAGTAAATTCAGTTTAATCTTTCTCAATAATCTAGTAATACATTGGAAAGCGGCAAACATTTAAATCTGATAATGGTTTAATCACATGCTTTAAATAACAGCTGAGATAATGAAAAAATAATTTACCATATAAAGGAACACTAACTGAGTTTTCTCTGTGATTGACTTTTTCAGAAATCCCTATAGAAAATACTAAGCCTACAACAGAAATCAGCTTCACTGTAAATGAACAACCCATTTGGTCAGAAGATGCATTTTTTTCTTTTCATCACTCTCCATAAGTTAATGCACAGACGTATCCTTGCTGAGTGTTCGGTTTCTTGACATAGCTTTACTGAAGTAGTTCTTCTGCTTACCTTTCATTTCAGATGCCAGTCAGAAGCAGCGGAGACTTTGCCAGAAGACCAGAAACCAGAATGCCATCCCTTCTGGACAAATGATGACTGCAGCATGCCTCTGCCATTTGATCTTGAAGAAGTAATTGTTGATCTACAAAATCTTGTTCAGTAGGTAGAATAGAGCCAGGGCTTCCAGCCTAGAATTATTAATGCTCATCATTTGGAAAGTTTTGTTGTTAATTTATGTCTTTTCAGCTTTATGGTTCCTCAGTCATGTGTTGTTTTGTGCATCAATGCAAATTTTACTGGTCTCCACACATTACCTCAGTTACTGTCTCACAATAGAACAGACCAAGCACCAAATCTACAGAAACCAGCGGCTTATAAGACCTGAAGTCCACAACACCAGCCTCAGTTCTTTCCTCCTCCACTCTAATTCCCATTGACCCTGTAGCCCATGGATAGCTGTGTTTCCACAAATTCCCTTAGGTGCATCCTAACTGTCAGGATTTGGGGCAAGTTAGGCTGGCCTGCTAGTCTGAACCCTGCACATGTTTTGCATGCCTGTATGTTATCTCTGTGTTATGTCCTCATGGGCATATATGCCTTGGAAGGACAATGCTCACAGGTTCAGCCCAAGGGGTGCACAGTGCTGTTGTGGCAGGACAGCTTGCAGGTTGACTTTTAGGAACTTCTAAGAAATTGGAAGGTGTGGATTTGGACCTTCTCATAAATCTGCTGTCTCCCATTGCTGGGATCATGCTCTAACTGGTGAATAATTACATCTGCTTTCCTTTTGGAAGAATGGAGTGGTATGTCCTTTATGTCTCATAGAAGGGCCTTTGATGCCTTAGCTCAGGGAGAGATTTCCAATGTGTGGCTACGTCTCCTGGATTCCCTGGAACTCAAAATTCAGTTCCTAACCTTTGTTTCTGCCTATTGAGAATCCTATTCTGAGGCCAGCATTCCCAGTGCATTGTCCAAAGAGCCAGTGGACCTAGGGTTTCTATTTTGAGTTAGATCCCCTGACAAAATAGATTGAGGTTCTATGACAATGGGCATTGCAACATCTGTGTTGATCTAGCCATGAGAACAAAGGCAGAAGACTATGAGAAGTGAAGCTGTTTGTGATCTGGTTTGTAATAGCAAGCTATAAAAAGAACAGTTCTGTGTTGGATGTTGTCCTGAATGAGAGAGAGATTTTTCGTTTGGTTAAGTTGCTATTCTAACTTGAGCTGGTGTACGCCTTTTCCCTCATCATAAAAATAGAGGGAAATTATATTACAGTAAAACAGCATTCAGTCTGTATTACCACTGCAGAAAAAAACTGAGACTCAGAGCTTGACATTGCCACCAAGAAACAGAATATGCCTCCTGTGTTAATCTTCTGTTTAAAATCACCGTTGGGGCCAGGCTTACCCAGAGCACACCAGTATACTCTACTGCCATGGTGTTCTGAGTGTGGAGGAGGCTTGTACTGCTGAAAACTGTACTTTTGACAGTATAACATATGCCAGACCTCCCTGCAGCTAAAGAAGCTGCGCCAGCAAAAATTCAGTTTTAGTGGTATAAAACTGCATCCACACCTACCAGCTTTTGCCAGGACAATTATATCAAGTAGAGATTGTGCCTCCTAGCACCTTTAACATAGCTATGCCAGCAAAAGTATAAAGACCTAGATCAAGCATTTTCATTATATTCCTGAACTTCTGCTAAAGCTGTTAGCCACCCTGTAGAATAAAAAAAGTATTTGAAGAATAAATTATTTAAATTAGGTTTAATTGTATTATAACCTTGATCCATGCATTATCTGTTGCCTCTTGCACAACAGATTTCTTAAAACTTTGAAATCATATGTTAGGGGCATAGCTTTTTCTTTCCTGCGTTAGCTAAAGCTGGCTTTACCAGTGGGCAAATAGAATATATTTGGATTAATGCCACACTAAATACTGTTTACTTTGGAGATCTCTTAAAGAAAAGCTAGCTGAAGATGTGGGAATTCTGCTTCTGAAAAATGCAGTTCTCACAGAAACAGATATTACTTTGGAAATGAGAAAGATGAATTCGAACAAGCTAATGATGTAACACTGCTAACACCAGGTTTGAGTGGATTGTTTGTTTGTTTATGCTGTTACTTTATGATTACTTTGTGTTTAATTAGCGCTGCTAGAAACCATGGGAATCACAGTACTGAAATGAATCTGACAGCCATAAAGGGCAGCGAAGGCACATCAATGTTGTACTTTGTAGCTGAAGTGGAAGCATAGCTATTAAAAAATGATTGGCAAATAATTATTTCCAGCAGTAGTGAAACAGTGTTTTGTTGTTTTTTTTTTCTCATATTATGAGAGCGCTGGCAGCGATGATAGAATGTCTAAAAATACATGACTCTAGGTCTTGTCTATACTGAAGATTTAAGCTAGTGAATTAGCTGAACTAGTACTAGCCTCAATGCAGCCAAATAGCACTCATTTAAGCCAAGGGTGGCAGTGACAGAAAACTGAAAACCTTTGGAATGGATAAGACCTAAGGTTCACTGGCAAAATACCAATAATCAAGTGGTTAAAGAGAATTAATGCTCTGTGTTGCATTCAAGTCTAACATCATCTGAATAAGTGTAACTTGATTGAATTCAGTTGAAATGCAGAAGTATAAGGAGGTTTCGTCTCTCCAAAGCCCACAGGATTTGATGTCAAAGACATGAGTAAGGTTGGTAGAACTGTTTGAAGCATGTTGGAATGCCAAGTGGTACCCAAGAGAAGAATGTGGTTACAGGTAAAATACCTGTAAAACAAAACTGAAAGGCCAAGTGTAAATTATTGCTGTGTTTGAGGTACATACTAGAGGCAGACAAATAATTTGAAGTTTTCCTTATTTTATTCAAATAATAATTTAGTTCATGTTGCAGTGATACTTCACCAATCCATTTATGTTCCAGCATTAGGTAACGCATTACCATTTCGGATGAGCTGAAAAACACAGCTTCTAATGGATGTTCTGTGTATCGCAACTGTTTGCCAAGTCTGGATGCGCTAGATACATGAGCACCAAGGTCAGTTTGTTTGAGGGAAGAGGTGAAAACATAAATTAGCTTCTAACATTAGATTCAGTGATTTTTTTTAGATGGTGAAGTTCATGGCTTTGCGTACATTTACTTTTCATCAGCCATGAAAGAACTAAGGTAAAATAGTTCGCTTGCACATGTGTGTCAGGCTAACTGGATTACAGAAGATACAGATCTGTTTGCCTGTCTGCACTTGCCGTTAGACAATATTCATCAATTTTACCAAAGCTACTGACTAAACATGGAACCAATACAAATGAAATGCTCAAGGCAAGAGCTTTCTTTAAAAATGTGATAGAGTTGGTCTTGCACACAAAGAAAGACAAGGTTGGCAGAAAATGAAAAACTTCTATGGTTTCTGTAATGTGGGGGATGAAAGTTAAAGGCCGTTTTGATAGAAAACTGCTGTGTTGTGCCACGTAAATTAGAAATGTTTTTATAATGCTTTATTCTTATCTCTGCATATGAAAATATTTTATCTTGTATGTACTTTCTTGTTGTTAAAAGGTTAAGTAAATAAAAACTATTAATCCCAGTACACTAGATCATGCTTATGCTGTGAACTTTACAGCAGGTCCTGATTATCTGAAGTGTAAATAAGAATGCTGTGGGTAGTCCCAAACAGAAACTGTCCAGGATGTGTAACTTGCAGCATAATAAATACCCAAATCAGTTATCTTACCATCAACCAGATGCAGTTTTTAGTCTCACTGATAATGAAGTAGATTTACTTAGCAGGATGTACTTGAAAGTCATGCTAGACTTCTTAATGCTGTGGGACAGACTCGGGGATTCCAGTGCTATAACACCAAAAAAAAAGAGAAATTAATACCAAAATCTATCACAAAAGATAACTAAAATATTATAGTGTGTTAACAGTGGGGATTGCTTCTTTCTCAGTTACTGCAGTGCAGTTCCGTTAGCCCCGTGTCACGCAGTGGAATTTGGGCTAATGCAGCAGAGATGAAACTAGCTGATGGCAAAGATGGAGTGAGAGGAGGGGAAGAGAAATGAGATGCAAGGGATGTGCATTCACAAGAGCACAACTTTATTAACTTAACTCATATGGGAATCATCGAGCAGTAAGTTGTACAGTGCAGGCCATGACCTCTCCCTTGATTGTTACCACCTGGTGCAAAGTTAATGTTTGGTCCTTAACCTTCCTCATGCCCCCAGCAGCTGGTCCCCAGCTTTTTGCTAGGAGCTGACCACTGTCTTCTTGTGCCAAGGTTACAGAGTAGGGAAGAGAACTTGCTCCGTTGTAGGAACAGGCATGAGAAATGCTGATCCCGAGCTTAGCCTCCACCTCTGTCCTACCGCACCTCTGTGGACTGAGTACCTCCACGCAGCATCTGTTTGCTGTTGAGATTGGAGCCGTTGGAGCTCATCATCTGCACTGCCCCACTGGGCTGGTGAGCTGCCATGGGGAAGGGCCAGACAAACAGAGGTCTGCAGGGAGGTTCCTTGTCCCAGCAAGGACCACTGCGCTCCCCACAGCAGACAGAAGAGCTCAGCCCTATGCTAGTGTAGGGACAGAGGGTGGGAGCCGTTAGGTAGTGATGAAAGCCGTGACAGGGAGGCCAGCACTCTGTGTTCCTGAGGAGCCCCAACCTGCCTGATTCTGGATGTCACCTCACCCCACTGTAAGAGCAGAGGCAATCCTAAATAGCACCGCTGTTCTTTTCTCTTTCCAGTACAAACTCATACCCATCACCTTTAATGTCGCTGTGCATCATAATTTGCGTTCATCTTTCCTGTTCTCCTTAGCGTAGGGCATTCTTTGAACAATAGAAAATAATTTATACATTTGCAAAAAGACTGTACTTCGGCTGCAGGGCTGGCTGAACAGTCTGTCAAAAAAAGCGAACAGATGACTGATAAAATGATCACAGTAAAATGCTGATGTTTGGCACTGAGCACTGCACACAAGACATGAAAACTGTGCTTCATCTCCACATTGCTTTGGCGACAGCACTCAATTTACATGACAGAATAGAACATATGATTCGACAGTTTACATTCTCTAATACCCTATTGGTTTTACAGTGCTGAATTTGGACAAAAAAGTTGCTCTCCTCCCCCTCCATATCGTCAAATACTTGCCTTCATGCCAACACATCTTGGTCTGATTAGTCCCCTTGATTAGAGGCTAAAGTAAAAAGTCAGGTGTATAGGATTCCCATTATCCTTTATTTCACTGCTTCTAAGAACTGGTCAAATAGAGTTATTTCAGTGAAAATGTGAACAATCAACTTCTGTTTACCATTAACCTTCAGTTTTCTTTTCTTAAAATCAAATCAGGGCTTGGTAGGCAGTTATTTTCATACATGTCCCTTGATCAGTGGAATAATCTGTCAAAAGCCATTAAAGCCTCTATTAGGCTGAACTGCATTCAAAGCTAAACTACCCAATCATTAAAGGGCTGGGATGATTGTTTTTAATACAGTATACATTTATTTCGCTCTCTGAGTAATAACATAACTTTGAAACTGAGCATGTATGACTAGGGCTTTTTGCTATCAGCAAGTCCTGAGGAGCCTGGTTTCTTGTGGAAGGTGAATGTCTATGTAAAAGAAGAAAAAGTGAACACAGTGAGATCACCTGTATGTTCTCAGAAATTCTTTTTTTTCCTTTCATTGCATCCATCATTGACACATATGGAATGGGAAACCATTTTCCAAGGTCCTTCGCTCAAAAGTTTCACTTAAGAAATTAATAGCTAATTATAGTAATATTTTAAAGTGGCTTTTGATTTTAAGATCTCAGGATGCTTTACACAGAGAAACTGAGGTAGAGGTCGCATGTGCAGCCATGCTGCGAGTGCTAACCCTGGAGCAGAGCATGAGTAATGTCCCATCGCTGGCGTGTCTCAAATACCTCCAGCTAATCAGCTCCAGTTACAGGTTAAGGATGCTCTCATAGAACTGTTTTTCGCCAAAGATACATTTGAAAGTGGAGCTGGAGTCTTTCCTCCTCATACAGTATTTAACATATTATTTAATTGCATAACTGGTGATCCATCTCACATAACAGAGTTCTTTCAGGCCTCCTAATACTTGATTAAACTTTCAAGTGAATCTTTTAGTGACATTCCAAGTCCCTGAGCTCTCAATGGGAAAAGCTGAATTTTACTGGAACTATTAAGTTACTCCATGGAGATTATGCAGAAAACATTACAGTACAATCCACACTCCTTCAGCTGTGTTTTAAATATGCTCACTGGGCAGTCTCCCAAGGTGGTGTAACTGCTGTACTGGGAAACTCTTCAGAAAATCCCCTGTGGGCATTAGGGTGCTATTTATCAAGGTGAAGATGCATTGCTGGAACATTCTGGAGTGCTTGTTATGCACCTGTTAACACTTTTTGTCTGGTACTTATTTTGTAGTCTGGTAATACTTTACGGAGAGCAATACTTTTCTAGTTATTTTGATGAACATCCTAGTAATTTATTACCCAAACATTATCAAAGCATTCCACAATTGTTTCATTGCGGTTCTTTCCCTTCTGTCCACCGATGCCCTTTCTTTCCTGTTTGTTTCATTGTTAACAGTAATGTTATTAATAAGTTGTGTTCTTTGTGAAGCTGAGATGGCTTTAAGTGAGAAAACATAAAAACTGGTGTGTCAGATAGCATTCTCTCAAATACATTTTTCTTCCAGCCAATTTATTAGGAAATTTCTGTTCTTCGCTTAGTTGGTATTGCTACATCTGATTTTTACTAAAGACTGCTTATGTAACACTGAGAGATGTATAGTGATATTTAAGGTTTTTAAGTAATATTACATATTTGCTAATTTACCCACATTTATAAAATAAATCACTAAAAAAATCTGCTTGTCTTTCATTTGTCCTCCAGAATGTTTTAGCTGTTATCATCAATACTTAATTGTTGCAGTGAGTGGAAGAAGAAGGACTAAGAGAAGTGTGCTTTGCACATCATTCAGGTGCCTACATAAGCAAATTAATTTTTGTAAGCTTCCAATATGCTGATTAGTGGGAGGTAAGCTTCTTCAAAGCAGCAAACTCAAAGGTATGCTGAACCTGCTCATCAGTGGGGGGGTCTCTCTCTACCTAAGGTGTCCAAGTCAGTTGCCAGTTATCCTCACCTGCTTATACTGACAATTTATTGACTGGAAGTAGATAATAGGTAATGGGGAACTTTTTATTATCATTGAAACTCATGGAATTAAATCCTGATTATAATGCATATCTTCTAGTCTGGAAGACAGATTAATGTCTGTTGCTTTGATAAGACTCATATCATAAATGGTCATGACTAACTTCCCCACACACACACCCTGTAATACTGCTTCCCTCAATACAAATGTGTAGCTCCGCCACTAAGTTAAGAAGATACTCTAACCTTTTTTGAGTGTATAAACAACATTTTCAGTGTTTTTGGCAGTAGAAGTTGTAATGGAAAACACATAGTTATGTTAAATACGGCAGGTCAAAGAAATGCGTCTTGTACTTAGAAGAAAAGATGGTGAGGTTCGTGATGTCTGTTGTTTCTAGATTTTATGGAGAGTTCTGCTATTTCAAAGGAAGCCCGAAGTCCGAGCTACCCCAGATTCAGGTTTCAGACAGAGCAAGATGAGGACCAGTCCTGCAAATTTCGTTTGGTACTCTGAAGAATGCCGTTGTAGAGTACAGCAGGCTGATTTCAGGTGCACGTGTCCATGACGCTGAGATGCACCGCAGCGTTCTGTATTACTTGCCAAAGGCTTTGTGCCTAGTTATTCTGCATTACTAGATTCCGTCCAGGAGTTGACGCAAGCATGAATAACGGAGGCCAGGTCATTCCCTGCCAGGATGGAATGGAGTCTTCTGGCCAACAAGAGTTGACAGAAAGCATTATTCACAAATTCTCCATTGGAGTCAGCAAGGCATTCAGGAGCTATGAAATCTGATTTGTTAGCCTAAAACATTCTTTCCTTGGCTTCAGAAAAGTTTAACCAAGGTAAGTATATGGGCAAATGGATGAAAGGACATTTTGGGAAACCAGTATTATTCTTAAAACATTTATTAACAATTCATTGTAAGATACAGAATATTTATCCAGTAAGATCAAGATGAGTTTCTCTTGGATCTAGATTTGCTTAAACTGATCTTTTTTTTTCTGGTTCTCTCATCTTGATCTCTCTTTATCTTTTTATAAAAATGGGTAAAACACGTGGCAGTACTGACCTTTTTAAAAAAAAGGTGCAGCCCTCAGGTGGCCTTTTCTGAGAGTATACAAGCACAAGCAGACTTCACTCTCCTTCACTCAAAAATAGGCATCTTCTGGGGGGAGTAAGGCACTTTTTCAGTCTCTGCAGTTGAGAACAGCTTGCCTTATATGAGGCAGAAACTAATCAGGATGCCCCCCGTGCACCAGTGTCTGGGAAGGGCCAGATACTCGTGCTGGAATACGGTTGAAACAAACCGATAGCTCCTGCACCAGCTAATCCCCTGTGCCATGGGAGGAAGCTGTCCTCTGAAAAGTAAAACTGAAAACCTGCCTTTGGAAAGCACTTGCTTACAAAGCCTCTCATGCAAGCCAGACTCTGAAGGCAAAAAATAGTTTAGCATATTAATAGCCAGGAAGAAGACAGAAAGGTTTCATTCCAAATTCTTGAAATTCACAGTTTTTTCGGTTCCATGAGAAGAGGAGTATCTCACCCTGAGGAGGAACCCCTGCGCAGCACCATTCACCATCACCTGATTAAGCATTGCTTGTTGAATTTTGATGTTTACCCTAATACCCTTCCTTCTGCATCAAATCTGTCACAACAACCTGAATACTCGTTGGGGAGGGGGACTTGTAGTTGTCCTCTCATCATAAAGACTCTAGTACCCCCTACATACAGTTAGGACTCTGCACACAAGAGTTTAACAGAATATACACACTGTGCTATAGCTGAAAGATATTCTCCCATCCCTTCAGTGATAAGACTTTATATCTGAACTAAAAGGTTTCGCGTTGTAGTGCTGACATGGCAGGTCTGCAATTTATCTCTCAGTCACAGCATCTTTATTTTGCCATCACACAGTCTAAATCACAGCCTGTGATTTTTACTAAACATTTTTTACAATGTTGGCTTTTTTATTCTATTCTTCTATTGAGGTGACAAAATAAATAATTAATTCAAAATAAGATATCCTCATTGAGTATGTAAATAGGTAAAAAAACCTAATGTCACTCTGGATACTTGCTTTTCCAGTGGGTGAGGAGTATGATTTTAGAATTTGTAACTGAGTCCTTTCCTACTGCAGAGACCATAAATGCAAGATTTGATCTAATCTGTAGGATATCCTCCATAAATCACAGAATCATAGAATCGTTTAAGTTGGAAAGGACCTTTAAAGGTCATCTAGTCCAACTCCTCTGCAAAGAACAGGGACATCCACAGCTAGATCAGGTTGCTCAGAGCTACTGTGTACAATTATATTTTATTTCAACAGGTGTCTGTGAAATTTGTTGCTTAAGTATTGCTAACACTTTAGAACTAACGGCACTTCGTAAATCAGACTTCAGTTTTTATCCTATTCCTAGTTGCATCTTAATTATTAGGGTGCAAATACTGAGCACTGTTTTATAAGCCTTCATATTTTCTATGAAAATCACAAGGATTTTACTAACATCAAATAAATTCAATGACCTCTAATAACAAGAGGAAGTGAAATCCTACTTAGCAAATTCATAGCTTTTCAATGTATCTTGTGGCTTTACTGCATTTCAAACCCTAGGAATGTAAAAGCAGTATAAGGAGCCGTTGCTGGGTTCAACTAGCTGCAGAGACCATTATTTTTGTTTCTCTTTTATTGCTTAACCTCTGGGGCCTAACTCTGGGCTACCTGATAAAGCAGTCGTTCAGGAATTTTAAACCTTACAAGCTTTGACTTGATAGACATAGAACGAGGTCGTGTATTAAACATACACTATAAAAACATAATTTTAAATCTGGAAATTGATTGTGGCTTGACCTACTTATTTTGAAGAACTCACTGTTTCTTACTTTCTTTACTTTGCTGATATTATTAGATCTATTGTTCTTTCACCAGAACTCCCAGCTGATAGAAGAAAAATCAATGTAGTGCAAAGCTTGTTGGGCAATAGCACTTTCATTAGAGTCAGGGCCACAATTAACTACCTAAGACTAAGTTATGACATTTCCACTTTTAAAGGTTACAAACTCTTGTATTATGCAGCTTCCAGTATTCTCAGAGGGCTAGAATCAAATACACATGAAGCAGGCTGGGAACAGGGCAATCTTTTTTAAAAAAATTACGTTACACACTAATTTTTCAGTACATGCCAATATGAGAATTGCAGATCATACCGAATTTCTTTCCAATGCTGATTTTTAAACAAAGTGTATGTCCAAAGTAACACTTCCCAGGCTTTTTTATTTATCTGCATACCCTTCTGCTCGCTCATCGTAATCACCTTTTGGGCATACTGACCTCTCAGCTGCCTGTTGCAGTGTGCGCTTGGTGCTTGTCCGCATGGTACAGAGCAGCACACAGAGGATCGTAGAGGATGCACCCGTTATAGGCCAGAGCTGGCTCATCTTGGACTGAGGATGCTCAGAGATCTCTGATTCAAACACACTTCTGCCCAGCTAATGGGGTCAGAACAGCTTCCTCAGTAATGGATTGGTTCTCTCTCGGGCAAAGTGCCTCTAAGAGAAATTGAGAAAAGATCCATCCTTAAATAAGATTTGATGCAGCCCAGGAGAATGACAATTACAGCTTTTACTAACACTATTGCTAAGGCAAAGCCATGCTTTATAGAAAACAGAGGATGGCTCAGGGAGCTTTTCTAGTGTAGTGACAAGCAGAGATGCCCATGCTATGGAAAAGTTTTGAGAGAAAATAAAGCTCAGATAGGTGGCTCTTCTGTGGGAGGCAGTGAGGGGTGTCCCCGTGTGGGTAAAGTCCAAGTGACTTCCTTCGTATGCTGAGTGCTGCTGGTGATGGCAAGCGATGTTTTTATCCAGCAGGTGCAGGACGCAAGAGCCCCTTGTGGTGTTAGGGTTCAGGGAGGCAGCCCAGAGCAGGAGGATTGCTGGTCAGATTCACCTCTCCTCCACCTGGCTCCTGCAGCCTGACTTGTCCCCAGACACAGGCTGCGTAACATCTACTGACTCCAGGTACGTCAGTGCCCTCTCCTGCCTTCCCTTCACTGGCTGTGGGACAGCTGCACAGGCAGAAGCAGTGGATACAGGGCAGAGGCTGCAGGAGGCCAGCACCTTCCCTCTGCCTCAGGTCAGTCGCGGTGGCAGTGCCTCTGATGGGCATTTCAGCATCAGTGCTGTCTCTGTGAAGTGCTTTGACACAATGTCATGTGCCGAGCTGTAGTAATGTTTTAGGGTTTTTTTTTTTCTCTTTGACAGCAAGCAGGTTGCTCATTATTAGTGGCTAGAGTGCAAGAAGAGAAAAATCTCTCCGGTTATACATGCTAAAGTTTGCATTCTGTGGTCAAGGACGGCGTTAAACGTGCAGTGATCTAACATAGACATAAAGTGATCACAAAGAGCTGCAGGAGCAGATGAATATGTCTGTGGCTCATTACACCCTCAGAAACCCAAACTCAGAAGGGGCTGACCTAAAGATGATCATCAAGGGGATGGTAACAAACGTCCTGAGTACCTGCCCTGCTTCTGCCGACCAGCCGTTGCTCCTGCTGTGTTTGTACACCAGCCATGTAACAAAACCCTACATTCCCTTCGGTACTGCTCGCGGTGGATAGCACTGAGGTACTCATGTTTGCTTACCCAAGGCAAACCCTTCAAACTCGCACCAGTAACCACCCAAGCGGTGAGTCTGTAATTACTGCAATGGCTGCATCGTTCCTTCTTAATTCTTATTTACTGTACGATCCTTTCAGAGCCTCATGGGGTAAAGGATAAAAGAATACAGGCTCCTGTAGTGAAAATGTATGCTAAGGAGGAATGAAAATACATTTACTAAAATGCAGTACAGTATTTTCTATTTTTTAGAAACACTGTACATCATTATTTTACAGAGAAGTAAAATATGTAGAAACATTTCTGTACATTCTTCTCTAAAGCTAACACCGAAGCTTTCTTTCCCTTTTTACAGCAACCATTTAATAAAGTCTGACACTTAGTAGCAATGTTTTGAAATAATTTTTTCTGCTCTGCCAGGAGTTGGCTTTGCTGTGAATCTCTAAAGACAAATCCATCTACAGCAAATCTAGCAAAATTCAGCTCTGTGTTGTATGTCAGGGTTGAGGACTACTTGTCAGCTCTGGCACTGTCAGATTTTATCTTTAAATATGACAGGCAATTTGTTCAGGGAGCACTTCTGAATGACAAGATATAGTGGTGTTGTAAAACATGGCACCTGTGTGGTATGCCCTGCCTTTGTGGACATCAGAGGCTATTGTTTCCTTTGCTATTAGACAGCCACAGTCACACAATAAGGTGTGTAAAATGTTCACAGAAACCTTTTAAATAGACTAGCAGGAAAGTAGATACCCTCCGGTCATTTAAGTCAGGCCATTTATCATTTTATCTTATAAAACACAACATTCGCTAAAATACGATGTGAAGAGAAAACCAAATGCTCTGCTGAGCAACATTGGTGCAAGTCCAGCTTTTGAAACAGGCTGCTATAAAAGGCTTTATCTTTAAAGTGCCACGCAGTAGAAAAATTAGGATTTAAACTCCTTCACAATCAGATAGGTGGCAAGAGCCATTCGGAGAGCCAATGACATGTGGAACGCATAATGTCCCCCTGAAATAACAATTGCTTACTGCAGTGGGGCTTCCTGGAACGGATCAGTAAGAACAGCTGATGAAACATTAATACACCTACCATGTTTGGTTTAAAAACAAATAAATAGAGAGTCATAGGGGATAATGATTTTACAATACAAAACATTTAACTACCGTAAGTAAACTGAAGTTTACTTACGCAGTGGGTAAGCCACTGCCAAAGTCA
Organism: Alectura lathami; assembly: GCA_013399715.1. Classification (NCBI taxonomy): domain Eukaryota; kingdom Metazoa; phylum Chordata; class Aves; order Galliformes; family Megapodiidae; genus Alectura; species Alectura lathami. The sequence continues at coordinate 15,011 of VXAV01011010.1, read as the reverse complement.
ATGGAGGGCTTTTCCACTTTGCCAGAGCAGTGTTTTCTTGCTGGTGGTAGACAGACTTCTTCAGAACAGGTGTCCAGTACGGAGTAAATCCAGCAAAAATCTGATGCTACAAAGTCACAGTGGAAGCACATCGCAGTGTGTCTGTCCTTGAGCAATGCTGGTGCTCTTGACCCACTAACAGCAAGCGATGGCAATATTCTGGCCAAACTGGGAGAGGGACAAGAAATTCTTTAAAGGAAAAAAAAAAAAAAAAAAGGAAAAAAAAAAAAAACCAACCTCCGATTTTTTTTTTTTTTTTTTTTNNNAAAGGCAAAAAAAAAAAAACCAACCTTCAGATTTTTTTGTTTTGTTGTGTCTCTTTTGCCTAAGAAGTGGCTGAGGTATTGCTGGTTGAATGCCTCCTGCTCCTGCAAGTGTGTGGCAGCAGGAAGTATGCCGTCTGTACCCTGCTTGGCCCCTTGAGCCAACCCATTCCCAAACCCAAACCTGTGCTGCTGCAAAGACCACTCGCTGTCCTTGTTTATCTACAGACAAGTGAAACTGCTTTAAAGGCAGGGGGAGAAGACATAGGTCGGCTCTTACGGATGGAAGAACGTATCTGGCATATACTGTGCGTTCTAGTGGCACTCCCTGTCCCCCTTTACAGGGACCAAGGCTCTGTTAGGTCTGTGGCATGCAAGTCTGGACTAAGGCATTTCTGTGCAGATTTTCTGGATCCAAGAACAAGGAAATTGTCAAAAGATAGGCTTTTAATGTGCAGTAAAACTGTGATCAAATCCTCTCAGTGTCCTGTTGTCAGTTGAAAGGCATGGAATATTTCCTATTTTACCTAAAGCCTGAAGTCCTGGAAATGAGTGACCCTGTAAGAACATTGTTTTAGCTTTCAAGTAAGATGCAAATACCTAGACTCTCTGCTTACAGCTGAATGGAATCAAAGTGAGCTCTGCAAACTCAAACACTAGATATTAGAAACAAAGCTACAATCTCCATTGCTGCAGGGCTGCCCAGTTAACAGCGTTTAGAGGTGGTTGTACTGAGTGTGTGCATAGCTTTATCACAACAGCTTGACAAAACAAATATAATGCAAGCTAATGGGCAGTAGGGTGGAATGAGTGGTTAAGGTGCAACATAGGTGCAAGTGGACCCCTTATGGGAAGGATTTGGCATGGTTTAATTACATTCTGTTTCTTATTCTGAAAACAAATGAACTGCTGTCTTCTCAAATAGGTATATGTACTTTAAAGAAAATTCTGCAGGTGAAGAGAAGACAGAGCCTATACTGTGTCCTTTGTGAGAGACAAAACTATTTCCCATGTTCACTCTCAATGTAATTTCTGACTTCAGTAGAAGAATATGATACATTTATTTTTAAAATAGCATAATTATGTCCAGATATTTATGAATTCACCTCAGATATTTTTATATTTCCTTTTTATATACAAGGTTGCTATAATTTTGGAACCACTGAGAAAACCCCCCAAAACATCTTATCTAAGTTAAGATCTTCTGACAGCTAGGTCCGTGTTCTAAGGTGGTTTCCATAACCAATGAAAAGCAAGAAGCAGCTCCAGAGGATTAATCATTCCTCCTGTTTTCAATATTTATTTCAGGATAGGATGAGCTGCCTCTGAAGAAGCCTATCCCATCCCATTGACTCTAGAGAGCTAAAGTAACTTGGTTGTCTAACTTTCAGATAGCTACATTTGGCTGAGGAACGTCTGTATGTAGTCATCTATGTCCCTTGACTTTCCCTTCGACGTTTTTTAAGAATGTTTTCCTTCTCTGCATTCACAAGCATTTGACAATCAGTGGTATGTTAACTTCGTAATGGAATCTAATTCAAAGGGCTCTTAAAAACAAGGAGAAAGATTTTATTGTAACTAATAGTGATGGATGATTGGTACGGTCACACAGAGCAACATAAATCCTTGTGCCATGCCCAATGCTAAGAAGCAGACAAATTCAATAGCTCAGGGAACTCATGTACTTTAGCATAGGAGAGTCATACAGGGAAAGGTTTTTAGACCTTGCCTCCATTAGGAGGGCAGATAAACACCCAGTGAAGTAATTTTGCTTGCCCATCACTGGATAACATGAATAACATGCTCTGACATGAAGTGTTGCACTGTATTTCCACTCTCCTCAAACAAGTGTTCTTGCTAACTGTTTTAGAAAGAAAGTAAAAAGAAAAGAAAACCTCTCAAAAACTCAGGCAATGACGTATGTTGAAATTTACTGCCCCCAAATAATTAAAGCAGCTGTGTGTAATTACCAGTTATCTACCTGCTGAAATTCATTAGTGATTAGATATAAAGTCCTTAACATGTTTTCCAGATGTGTATATATTTGTGCCTGTGTTGTGCAGTTATAAAAAAAAAAAAAAAGTATCAGTGTTAATAAGCAGGAGAGAATTTTTTAAAGGTTGAAGTTGAAAATCAGAGATAAAAGTGAACTAGTGAAAGAGATTAGCAGTGAAAGTAAAAGTAGCCCTGTCTCACAAACCATACACCAATAATCTTTTGCCATTATAGCAGTTTGTCTAAAATACAGTAATTTGAATATTTGTATTACAGGAAAACTGAGATGTGCCAATTAGGAAGGAGTAGTTCATCATATTAAACACTCTACAGATGTCGTGCACTGATGAGCATTACAGAGCTATAACACAGAAGATATAATTCAATCCTATCTGCAAAAAACAGTATTTGGAGTGTTTTTAGTAGAAGTAGTAGGTGTTTGCTTTCTGGGCTCCTTGTGCCCTCAGTATACTCTTGTGTAAGCCATGAAGGTGGATCATAAAAGTGTGAGCTTATATGGGAATCAAAATAATAGTTAAAATACCCAGGAATGGCTTCCTTTGGCAGGGCAAGCTTGCAATTAATTGAAGTACAAGATGCCCCTTCACTCTGGGCTTAAATTGTGAAGGACTTGGTTCTCCACAGCTACAGTAAGTCAGGGATGACATAGGAAACGAGGAAGCAAACAGGAAATGAAAGCAAATACACACAAGCTCCATTTACTTTCTTAGCTGCCCAGGAGGAAGCCTCAAGTCTGTGGCAATGGAGTGAGCTAGAAGTGTGACAGGAGGGAACAAACTCAGAGAGGCTGGAAGAATCATGTGGACATGCTTGAAGACAGAAAGGTAGGTGGGAATGTTCCTCTATGCTACTGAATTTACTGTGGTGTTTTGCAGTAGTGTTTTTGGTAGAGTAAGTTAAGAGTTACTTTCTGTGATTAACAGAGGAATCAAATTCTGGCATGGAAATTTTTCAGCGTGACTGTTCTGTCTGTAGGAATGAGGCTTTGGTACCCTTGTGGACAAAGCTTGGCTTGGGAAGGCTTGCTCTGACAGGCTTTAACTGTCTCCTAAATGGGGAGAAGCCTCTGAGAATCCCTTTTCATCTCTTGTCTTTCTCTGAGTTGTGCTAAAGGCTTGAATTTATGGCCAGCTCTAATCAATGTGAAAGAGAAATTCAAGTATCAAAGATACAAGTTCAGAAATGTCTGTGAAGTGTGGAAAGCAGCAAAGAGAGAGAGATGCATGGCCGTGTGTCCTCCGAGGAGCAACCAGCAGAACATGACCATGAGTGTCCCTTTGCAGCAGGCAGCTGGTCAGGCAATCACAGCATGGTTGGTCTGCCTGGAGGGAATATTAACCAACCTGGAGAGAGCTGGGCTCTTGTGGTGAGGGGATAGGGGCAGGGGTTTTGGGGACAAAGAATTCCAATCCATGGGAAACCAGGCTTCATTAGTTCTGCTGCTCAGAAAACAACGTCTTTCTGGCAACCCTGGGAAAACCACAACTCTCTGTTTTACACATATAAATCAAGGGTAATATTATTTAAAGTGCTTTGGCTATATAAAAGCTTTCATTTTTCAAACTTCCAAGGATTATGCACAAGAGACACACATTCTTAACTCATGTTTGCTTGCGATAGTCATTGCGTCACTTTGACTAGAATTGGGATAGGTGTAGAGCTTTTCAGCCCTGGGTCAGCCACGGTGACCTGATGAACCAGCCCTGGTGCTTTGCATCCCTATTTTATAACTTTCAGGGTAGAGATTATCTCTGAAGAATAAAACATTTAACCTGGTTTCCTAATGAGGTATGATGTTTGCAGTTGCACTCTGTGCTCACACGGATGTCTGTATCCTAATCACCCAAGGACCTATTTAAACCAAATTTAACTGAAGTAGGAGGTAAGTTTCTGCAGGTTTTGTGAAGGCAGAAAAGGGGCATTATTTTGAAAAGGAAAAGGCTGTTTTGAGAACTCAGTCTAGGAGAAATCAGGTACCCTACAGAGGCATTGAATTACAAGACAGCACCGCAGCAAATAAGAATCCATGGGTCGCATGGCTTAGAGAGCTGCTACTGTGTTTTTTGCTGTAATAAAGCTTCAAAACTAAACACAATATTTAAAACAACTGTTCAGAATGTTTAACCCCCAAATGGCGATCTTTTCCTTGCTAAGGGATATGTGCAGGAGGCATTTATTAGCGTTACCCGGAAGTGAAGCCAGTTCTCTCCATGGCCTGGGCGCTGCTGGCTGCGGCATCCCACCCTGGTCGCCTCTCTGTTCTCACAGAGGGGGAACAAGGGAAAGAGATTTAGCCCAGACATACTAATCTGAGTCCTAGGATGAGGAACAAATAGCTTGTCAAATTGCAGAATTATGAGAATTATGTTTCTGTTACTCCTACAAAGAGTTAGCAATTACATTGCAGCTTTATTTTGTTTTGCTTTGCCTTAAAATCAACTGAATATCAATCTACAATCAATAAAGAAAGTTGCCTATAGGCAATTCTGCCTTCGAATCTACTTCATGGATCAGCTGCTGGTAATTTATACACAGTCAATAAGACACATTTCAAAAGTGAGATTTTTCTCCCAAAAGGCAAAACTGCTCTAATTTACAGCTGGATATGAACAGGGCAAACAATACACACCTGAAGTAAATGTAATTTCTAATTTACAAGCAACTCCAGTGAAAGATTAGATCTGATCTGCTCTCTATGCAAGTAATCTATGGATATTATGATAACTGGAGAGCATAAATTGCTTTTGTTTTTCCTTTTGGGGATCTTTTTCATTTGTTTGTTTAGCAAAACCTGCAGGGGAAACTACAACAACTGTAATTACAGTCACAGTTACAAGTTGTGGGGTCTGTAGATAATAAGCTACAAGGCATTTCTATTGAGCTTTTTTATTATTATTTAGTTAAAGAATGCTTTTTCCCAAGACAATCCATCTGTATTTTGTAGGGAAAAGAATCAAAGCAATAGCTGTCAAATATCAGTGAGATAGCAGATTTACAAATTAATCCCATTGCTTGGTATTTCCACAAAGGTTGAAATCCATAATTGGTGCTAGAATCTGTAATTAACTTATTAGAAGCACTCAGACAGTTAGGTGTGCAAAATGGCAGCAGGTGTGTAGTATCATTAGAAAAACTCAGTATAAAAAACACCTCTGCGTTTTATCTCTTTGGTTTCATGCTACCAGCTGCCAGTTTGATTGGTTAAGTAGTTTTGGGCCATGCAATACTCTTTCTTTTGGATTGATGTGTTTATTACTTTTTATGACAGGGGATCCCAAGGCAGATGTTCAATAAAGAAACAAGCTGCTACAGACCAGAGTAAAGAGATAGGTGGTGTAGATGCAGGAAATTGGGAAAGTTATCATATGCGCTAAGTTGTTATTGAAGATTTTGCTCCCAGCATTTGTAGCAGTTGTGTTATGTGCTCTTCCACAGGCAGTAATCTAACAGGGAATTATTGAAAGCCAAGTGCCAAGATTTAAAATTGCACTATATGGTCTGGAGCAGCTACTCGAACAGGGAGCTGGAGCTTTGCAATTATAAAGATGTGGCCGCACTATTTTTAGGAAAAATGTGTGTGAACTGTTTGAGTTGTTTTGCTCATGTACAGCCTTTTCTCACTGCAATAGATACACAGCTGAAGATCTTTTCCTTTGCACCTCATGCAATCATTTACGTTAGTACAAAGTGAGTGAAAATCATTACTGGAAAGGAATATAGCTCAGAATTTGGGTAAAGGGAGAACAAATCATAGCTGTGTAGAGGTCTGATTTATGTATCAGTCAAAGCCTAATTCTGCTCTACTTTTGCTCACCAACAAAAATGTGCGATCATCACATTTAGGTGAATAGGGGCAGACTGATGGGTACACAACAGCAGTAAGAGAGTTTTGGTTTTTTTGCAATTCCTGTAACTGTTCACAGCTTGGTTTGTGTTTCGTGCAGTCTTAAAGAGGAGAGAAAATACAAGTTTATTTCTTTATATTCAGAACTTCTGAACACTCCTGTAGGAAAAAAGCAAATACTTCCCAGAGAGACTTGTTCATGCAGAGCAGCATTTCCTTTCATGTGTTTTAAAAGGAAGCAATGGAATGTGATTGACATAAAAGCTTCCTTTTTAATTGATTTGGAATATTTTTCTAGGTTTGTGGCTCTAATTTAGTATATTATGACCAAATAGGAGGATACCTGTTAATTGATGAGAGGGATTTTTATTTTCTATGTAGAATTTTGTTAATGCCCCTAAAGCCTCCAGAAGCAGAAGATGGTAAATGAATTTGGGTGACATGGAGACCAAAGTTTTCTGTACTGTCCATGCACTTTAATCCACTGCTTTCCTTTAGTTTCTTAGTGGCAAATGTTAGTGTCATCCCTGAAACAGCGTTCTTCCACCTGTGCTCTGAAGGGATGAGTAACACCGTGCCTCTCGCTGCCTCTGAACTGCTTCCTGCCATAGCCTGTAATCTCCTGACCTTTCCAAGGTTCAGCTCTTCAAACTCCAGTGGGCACAAAATGCTGCCCTGCCTTCTCCTGCAAACAAAGCAGGTGTGACCAGCCCTGCCATCCCAAATCTTCCCACTCTCATGTGTGTTAGCAATCACTTGAAACTTACCTTCCTTGCTTTTAAGGCTGTGGCAGACTTGTTCCAGCCTGCCTTGGAGGCACTGCCTTTCTGTGCCCTCTGCTTTTCCTACTAGATTATAAATTAAGGCATAGGCTGTAAGGGGGGGGGGGAAGGAAATGTATAATGGAGTCTTGATGTTTGTGGGGTGAAATGCTTCTCCAAACAAACAAAGTCCTCAGGGCTTCAGGATTTCCCATGGCCTGAAGAGGCAGGTGTCATGAGCTGGGACAGCACTCCAGGTCGCTTCCCAGATCTTCCATTCTTCTCTTAGTGGAAAGCTACTAAGAACTTGAGGGGAATCGGGGAAAAAATAAATAATTGAATGAGATGATTAGATTTAGGGTAGTTATTGAACTATGTATCAGATCAGGCTAAACAACAAATTATATATGATATTTAGAATTTCTGTTGATTGCAGTGCAATTAGCAGTAGCCACTGAGGCAGGACAGCTAAGGCTAACGCTGCAGAAATGAAGAGAAATGTCAAGGACACATGAAATATATAAGGCAGAAAAGAAGTGACAGTACTGGTGACAGTAAAGTTGAGTTATTATGAGGGATGGGCACAAAACCTGAGAGGACTTTGAGCAGCAGAATGTGCCATCAGTGTGTCCCAAAGCACTACCAAAGGCAGCTGGAGACAATGCAGGCCCCAGGAGCTGAGGAGCAGAGGGACAAGGGAGGTGAGAATCATGCTAAAAAGAAGTATGAGCAGTTGTGGGAAGTGACGTTTTTAAAACAAACCAGTGTGGTTGCTGCATTGTACAAACCTAATAAGACATAGTGAAAAATATTGGATTTATTTTTACAAGTTAAAAGTGACCTTGCTGGCCTTATGAATGGATTCACTTCTCACAGTACCTCTTAAGGGCATTAGGGTTATGACTAACTCATAAAAATAAATCCAATATTTTCCCCTTGGCCATGTCATATCCAGTGCTGGAATTCAGCTGTGAGAACTGGTGGGGCTCCGACTTTCATTTAGTTTGACCTCCCATTATGAGGAGTACCTGGCTCTCAATCCTGGTGGGCTGCAGCACAGTTCCAGCGGCGGTCATATCACATACCGTGTGGAAATAGAGGAAATACACCAAGAAGGCCTGGAGAACGGAGGGTCCATCAACATAGCAGATAACTGAAAACAGCATATAAAAGGAGCAAGATTTTCAAACACTGGCAGTTTTTTCCTTTCCTGTTTTTCATTTGACCTGCATTGCAGATCACGACTGGACTGTCAGTTTAGGCATGTAGTGTATATGGGAAAAAAAAAATCTAAGCTGATGACTTGGCTCGTGCAGATGCTCCTTTCTACTGGAGTCAGAGGAGCATTAAAAAAAAAAAAATCCAGTCAAGAAAATAAGCAGAGAAAAAGCGGTTTAAAAATGTACGTGAGGGCTTTAAATGTGATAGACACACCAAACTGGTGTTTGTGATAGACAAACTGCTCTACAGAGCAGTGACCTAGTCCAAAGCAGTTGGAAAACACAGCAAGAAACTGTTTTCTTCAGTACCCTTAGATGTCTACAGCTACAGATCTGAGCTTTGCTCCTTTACCTTATTGGGCTTTACCACTGAAGGCCTATATTCAGTTCATGCATACCTGTGACTTCAGCATGTCTACCCTCCCCAGTGGTTACTGTGATGTGTAGATGAGGTTCACTGTGAGGGTATAATAGTTGTGCCCTTTTTATAACCCATGTATTCGGCATATCTGCCCTGCCTGATAACCACTCCCTTTCTGACAGGCTCAGGTAAGTCCATCGTTCTCTTGGCTGAGTAACTTCTGTAGGTCCAGTGCATGCCTCTGGACATGGTCCGGTGCAGCTGGTTCCAGCTGGCCCAGCCTGAGCGGGGGTTGGACCAACTGACTTCCGAAGGTCCCTTCCAACCTTAGCCACACTGTGATTCTCTGATACTGTCGTCTTAAATCCAGGCTGTATGGGCTAATTTACCTTGTCAAGAAATAGAAGGTGGGCAGAAAACAAGTTAATGACATATGAGATGATGTTATGGGGTTAACAAGAGGGCTTGCCAGTTAAGATTAACTACACCAAACTAACACAGCAGCAGCATGAGATTAAAGATTTCCTTCACTGTGACTGTCCTCACAGGGGTAAACCCTTGGCTAGTGTAATCTGTGTCAAACACAAACTCCAGTGCAAAGAATGTATAAATCCATTTTTCCGTGTTTATCTGAAGCCAAGTTGGATTCCAGCTTTGGTTGCTGCAAGGTTAATTTTGCCATTGTTCAGTGTTGCCCTTTCTCCTTACAGGTTTTCTCCCAACAACTTGAGCAGCATGCTGAATTAGAACTGTAGAAAATCATGAATGACATGCATATGCTGTAGGCATTTTTGAGGTTGCAGGGCTAACAGTAAATATTCACACTTAAAATATTGAATTTAGGTTTATATGCCATGGAAATGTTGAGTACCTTCTTTGCTTTGTTTCCTCTGCTTCTGCTTTTCCCATGGCTCTTTTATTACACTGAGCAAGTTCCATATCTGTAACCTCCAGAAGTTGATGAGTTCTCATGTTGCATTTCCTTATTTTCCCTGAAAAGTTTCAATGAGTGTTATTTTACCTGCATTATTTTGGTGTCCAGAGCATTCCCATAGTCAGATCAATCATGGGAAAACTTTCATTCCCCAGAAACCTCCAGGATTCAGAGATGCAGGGTTCCAAGAGCCTGTGCGTGGGGCTGCTGCCCTGCTCCCTGCTGCCAGGTCGCGCTCTGTGCAGCAGAGGAGTTTTCCTTGGAGCGGTCTGTGTGCCCCAGTGCTGGGGCTGTGCCCTGGGCCAGGCAAATGTCGTGCTGTGAGCACCACGGTGACCTCTGCAATAGCCACCGCGCACTGCAGAGGTGCATTGGCAAGCACACCGTAACGACAGGTTTAGCTTTCTTTTATGAGATGCTGTAGTCAGGGTTTAAAGGTGTTTTTCCTAAATGTGACAAATAAGCCTGCTGAAGCAGCTAAGAACTCTTATTTATATAAACTGGGAGTGATGTTACCTTGTATAAAATACGTTTAATTTTAACCAATGCATATTTGAGTTATAGTTTCCATAAATATTTGTGAATACATTATGATAAAATCTAAAACCTTGGCAACAGTTAAAAGCAGAGAGTTTGTAGATAAAAATCAATATTGCCTGCAGTATCCCAGGAGAACATACTGCTAGTGAAGTTTAAATTAGCTTTGCCCTAAAATCTAAGACATTCCTGCAGCACACTTTAAAGCATCTTAAAGTGTGAAGGAGTTAAGCTAATTACTGTGGCATTTGAAGACAAGACATTTGTAAAATTAATGGGCTAAAGTTTGTAGTCTTACATTAAACAAAAATTCCCACTGCTGTTGTGTATTTATAGAAGAGCTGCAGAACTTGGTCCTCTGCTTTAAGCAGTGGCATCTAGCAAGAAAATACTCCAAATACCTTTTTTTAGCAAGTCCTGCAGCCCAGTCAGAGCAGCTCGGTAATGCAAAAGGTGGTGCTAACCACCCGAAGACCACACTGTGGGTGTTTTGTGGAGCCATGAGTGCAGTGACAGCGCTGGAGCCCCCAGGCCACCCAGCTTCTCCTTTCCATGGGAGCCTCTTGGGGTGTGATGCCTGAATCCTGCAGAGCTGCTCTTCCTGTGCACTGGAGACAAGCAGAACGAGCTGGTGCGAGGGCAGGGGTGGTGTTTACCTGGGAAACACAGAGCCCTGTGCTTGGTTTAGGCATGAGCTCTGCTCAACAAATTCATTCTTGCTCAGTGCTGAAGTTCTCACACGAGGACATGAGTACAGAATACAGATAAATAGGGAGGAATCCAGTTAAGTTTCCTTTGTGAAGTGTTAGAAGGACGTAGCCTTCTGTTAAAGTGTTTGTAAGGCAAAGCACTGGTCCGCTGCCATCCATTGGCTCCGCTCACTGTTGAAAGCACAGACCTCTGAGCTCAGGCTCAGGAAGGCAAGTTGTTTGCTAGTCAGGTTGATCCCTCCCGTTTCTCCTCTGAACCAGTCCAAGGCAGTGGTGCAATCACAGAAAAGACCGCAACAGGTTGTGTTGCCCCCTTAACGATGAGTAGCCTCGTTCCTTCAATGCTGCAGGGACGTTTCTCCCACATCTGGTTTTTAGCTGAAGGTTTTACAAGGCATTCACAAATGTGAAAAAAAATGTATATTATGTGAACATTCACCCAGCTGCATCTTGCCATGCTTTATTTTGGCTGTGGAAGCTGCTGGCTGGAAAAAGGTCAGGATAACTATAACAGACTTCTGGGTTCTTGCTGCTTGAGAGATTCCAGGCTTCGCTCACTGTAAGAAAACCTTGGTTTGGTTTCCTGACAGGTGGAACTCAATTAATGGAAATTAAAAGTTGGTTTGAGATGGAGCGTGGGTAGCTGGGTGGAAGAGAGGTGCCTGAGAATTTACTGCACAGACTCTCTGCTCTAAAAAGCTAGGATACATGTTTCACATTTTTATCTAAATATAATTGCAATTCTGAGTGTTGGCCAGATGAAAAGAAACAGTGCACTGGATGCAATACACACACACACATCTCTTTCAGCCCTTTATCTTTACAGAGAAATGTAGTCCTTCCAGTAGCTTCCTTTTCAGATGAGGTTGCTTCTCCTCTTCCAATTCAAAGATGGAGTGAATAACTGAAGTTAGGCTGGCAAAGATAGTACAGAAAGTTTTTCAGACTTGCAGGAAAAATGAGATAATTGCACTTCTTACAGCTATCAGCCAATACAGTTCAGTTTCTGGATTAACAACTGTTAGCGTTTGATTTCTTTCCAATTGTGCAATGAAGAAGTTTTTAAAATAAAATTCTCTAAGTGTTCCTTAGCCTTTCACAGTGTTCTTATAGTTTGCTGCAATTTCCCAAGTAACAAGCATTTATTATTGCAAAACCTGCATTAGAAATGCTTATAGTTGCTATGCAGCTCGCCAGCTTTTTGCAGGGCCTGTATGCCTTCAAGTTTATTGATTTCAACCACATTCAGAATCTGTCCCCTGATTTTTTTTTATTTTATTTTTTTTAATGCATCAATAACCTGTGAGTCTTTTACCTGCTTTATTGCAGCTGCTTAGTGTCTCAGTCACCCTTTTGGCTTGTAGCAGGAGCCTTTAGACTTCCCCTGTAGATGCTTGTCTGCAGGCAGATAATAGCAGTGCTGAGCCCAGGTCCTGGCACGCAGGACTTCCCCTGTTCATCCGCAGCAGCTGCCCCTTTAGAGCAGGCTGGGGAGCTTACAGTCTCCTTGACAGACTCCAGAATGTCCTCTCTGAATTGTTTCTTCCCTAGGGCAATCTGAAGGAATTTGCCTCAGATGACCGCATTCAAGCAACTCTCACCCCTGCATTTCACTTTAGTCAATTTAAATCTCACACTTTATGCTGTAGCCAAAGCCATTAGCCCACGTCATCCTTCACTGTAAAACGGATCTTCTCCTATCTCATTACAGCATGCTCAGCTCTATACTGAATTATTAAGGGTTTCACTTAAACCTGCAAGGCTTGGGAAGTTTTGGAACTCCATCGTTAATGTGACCTGCAAGCTTTAGGTACTAGAGAAGTCTCTCAACTGTTGATGCTTTTAATACTCTCTGTGCTGTAGCACAAAATGGGAAACTGGAAAGGATGGCACTTCAAAGCTGTAGCAATTATATAGAATTTGAGATAGATACACGTATTTTGACTTTGGACAACTTTGACTCTATTGCAGCTTGGCTGCAACAAAAAATTAAAGACCTTTACCTCTTATGTACATAAACAATGAAATCCTTAAATCTTCCTTGTCAGACAAAAGCCTGGGCATTCCATAATAATATTTTTCATGTGTCTTGCAGTAGGAATGATTTTGAGTGTTCAACTTTGCCTCAGTAGGTCAGAGATGATATTCTTTTTATACAGATCTTTAATATAAGCAATATTCTCTCTCACCCCTGACTCATAATACAGCAGTTTTCCTTCAAAGCATAAATTAAAGTGAAGCCACGAAAGGGTCATTAATGGACTTAGTAGAGTCAATACTGGGGGTATCAGGTACTGCCTGTTTAATATTAAAAGCAAAGTCAATGGAAGTATGGCCTTAATATATGTGGGCTTTGTGAATACCAAAGAGATTGTGCAGAAAGTTTAAACTTAGTGTTCAGAGAGATGAAACAGCTTGAAGTGAAGCATAATCATGGGGTTCATTCCTGAAAACCCAGGAAAATACATGCCTGCAGTTAAAGGTCAGAAACTATTAGTGAGGATTAGCATGGTGTCATCCACTGTATTTCATACTTGGAATTTTAAAGAATTCTATGGAAGGAAAAGATTTGCAATTCCAGAGCTGCCATTTAAACAGTAATATCCAAATCACAGGCTAATCTTATCCTTCAGAGTAATGAATGGAAAGGCCAGAACGCAATAGCAAAATCTTCTACAGGACATGCTTTGCAAGAGAACTAATAGGACACACAGTATAACTTTATTCCACTTAGAGAGTGTGAGACTTGTAGAGGACAAATTAAAAGTGACTTAAAATGCAATTAGAGGAGAAATCACTTGGCAACAAGGCATTAGCTATCTTGCAATCAGCACTGCATTAGCAAGCCTTTAGGAAGAGATTTGCTGGTGGATGAAATCTTTGTGAGGCATAACAGCATGGCTGTGCTACAGCAGGTGGCCAGGTGAAGCTGGCCTCGGGGAAGGGCCAGGGCTGCATGTTCTTCTTGCTGTGCTGGATGTGAGTGGTGGCAAGTGGTGGGAAAGAAAGCAGATTCACAGAGCTGGTTGCGACCTGTGGGACATCTGCCCCCCTCAGCAGCCCACAGTGGCACCCGAACGCTGTGCAGCAAAGCACCAACAGCAGGGATGTGCTGAGCACAGTGCTTGGCCACCAGGCAGCATGCTCAGGGCTCGTGCCAGTGCACAGCACTCTTGCTACTTGGCCAGGAGTTTTGTTATCTTGCTATGTAATTGCACCTTTAGTCGACTCAAATGTCTCCGGTCAGGTGATGGAAGGTGCACAGATCTGGTGTTACTGCTTGCTGGACCAGGGCCTGAGGCATCCCTGAGTCAGAAAATGACCAATTTCAGTCTTTGGGGTTGGACAGTTTGACCCTTCAGGGTGTTTTCAGGGACGTGGACTGTGCTCTTTTCAGCAAGGAGGCTCCGGGTCTTGCCATGGTGATGTTTCAAAGGCCTCTTCTGCTTCCTTCTGCATAAGGGCTTGTCTACACAAGGGGCTTCTCCCAGGCTTTGGCTGCCCCAGCTACCCTGCCCAAGTTTTCTCTTTGTCAGTGTGTACCAACAAAGAAAAGAAGTCCTTTTCCTTTGCCAACATTCCTTGTGGTTGAGATTTCCCTCCAAGGCTATTAAACCGTAATTTCTTTTTTTTATGGGGAAGAACCAAATGAGAAGAGGCAAATGTACATTACTGGAGAATCAGTGCCACACCAAGGATGGGAACAAGTTCTGCTGTCCTGAATCCTGCCTCTCCCTCAGCTGGCATTGCTGCATGCTGGTCTCACGTTTTCTGGTAACTGTGCTTCTGATCCAAAGTTTGGATGGGAGAAGGACCTGGGGAACACGCTGTTTGCACCTGAGCAGGCCATTCTTCAATCTTGGGGAGCGCATGGATGGGTTGGGCTCTGTTACCCCTCTGAAAGACAGTGCTAGGGGTGGAAGCCCATCTGTTTCTACAGCTGCCCATGCAGGTTCCTTTTGAATACAGTCTGTCTGTCCTTGGGAGATGGCAGGCACTACTGCCATGGCTCAGTTCCACTTCAGTGGGCTCCTTAGTAAAGCTGCAGGGGAAGAGGAAGGTGGGGAGGTGTTATCAGCATGCCCAGCTGCTGCATGATGGGCTTATCCCTGAAGAGCACCTCTGTGCTGGGACAAGGTGATGTTTCTGAGATTACTTGAAGTTTCTGTATGTTGGATTCTGAGCCTGGGAGCCATAAAACACAGAAGTCTGCAGAAGGTAAGAACAGCTCTTGTACTAAGAAAATGCCAGTGGCAGAAGAATGTTGGTTTTTTTTTGTTGTTGTTGTTGGTTTGTTTTTTGTTTTTTTTTTTTTTTTTTTTTTGG
>VXAV01011009.1:10359-22028 GCA_013399715.1 Alectura lathami | reverse complement strand
TTACAAAAAAAAAAAAAAAAAAAAAAAAAAAAAAAAAAGAAAAACAAAAAGTAATGTTATCTGCATCTTCCGTAGTAGTCAGTCCAATGCAGCATATATTTGAAATCTTACACAAAAGAAGAACATATATGCTATGCATACATCTGTCTATAAGAAGTCTCTCCATGATGCTGGACTATTTAAAGAACAAGTATTTACCATCACTTTTGTTTGTTATCTGCAGANTGTATACAATTTCATTTTATTTTTTTCAGTGGTTAGTCACACCTGTCTTCAGCTGTCCAAAGGTGTATATCTTATAGAAGGCTCTAGAGTGGGTTGAATTACCTTTCAAAGCTGCTCTCTACCAACTAAGTAGAGACCTAAAATTAATAGCACAATCCAGGCTCCTAACTTTTAGCTGATTAAAAATTATTTGGAATTAGTTTCACTGACGTACTGCTCTTGAACTAAGAGGTCTGAAATTGTTCCTACTTATACATTTGTGAAGTGCCAAGTACGTTTTTAATGCAAGTGGTGAATAAAAACTAATTTAATCATAGAATGGCATTGGTTGGAAGGAACCTTATAGGTCATCTAGTTCCAACTTCCCTGCCATGGGCAGGGACATCTCCCAATAGAACAGGTGCTTAAAGTCCCATCTAACCTGGCCATGAACACCTCCAGGGACAGGGCATCCACAGCTTCTCTAGGCATCCTGTTCTAGTTCCTCACCACTGGCCAAGTAAAGAATTTCTTCCTAATATCTAATTTAAATCTCCCCTCTTTTAGTTTACAACCATTCCCCTTGTCTTATCAGCATCAGACCATGTAAAAAATCGGTCTCCATCTTTTTTATAAACTCTTTAATTACTGAAATGATGCTATAAGTTCTATATGAAGCTTTCTCTCCTCCAAGTAGAACAAGCACAACTCCTTCTGCTTTTCTTCATAGAAGAGGTGCTCCAGCACTCTGATCATCCTTGTGGCCCTCCTCTGGATCTGCTCCAGCAGCTCCATGGCTTTCTTGTGCAGGGGGCCCCAGGTATGGACACAGTACTCCAGATGAGGCCAGATTAGGGGGAACAAGGGCAGATTAGAGGGGAACAATCACCTCCTTTGCCCTGCTGGCCACTCTTCTTTTGATGCAGCCCAGGATACAGTTGGCCTTCTGAGCTGCAACAACACACTGCTGGATCATGTCAAGCTTTTCATCCACTGGAATCTCCAACTCTCAATGAGTTCTTCTCCCAGTCTATACTCATGTTTGGGATTGCCCCAACTCAGGTGCAGCATCTTGCACTTGGACTTGTTAAACCTGATTAGGTTCATATGGGCCCTCTTTTCAAGCTTGTCCAGGTCCCTCTGGATGGCATCCCTTCCTTCTATTGCATCAACTGAACTACTCATGACATCTGATGGTGTCATCTGCAAACCTGCTGAAAATACACTCATAGAGACCCCACTCTCTAGGTCATTGATGAAGATGTTAAAGATGAAGATGTTAAAGAGCACTGGTCCCAAGACAGACCCCCGAGGGACACCAACCATCACTGGCCTCCACTTGGATATAGAGCCATTGACCTCAATGCTCTGGCTGTGACCATCCAGCCAATTCTTTATCCACCCTTCAAATCCATATTTTTCCGATTTAGAGATAAGGATGTGGTATGGGACAACGTCAAAAGCCTTACAGAAGTCCATAAAGATGACATCGGTCAGTATTCCCTTGTCAGCTGATCAGTCACTCCATCATAAAAGGCCACCAGATTGACCAGGTATAACTTACCTTTGATGAATCTTGCTGGCTTTCTCGGATCACCTCCTTGACTTGCATGTGCCATCCAGGACCATGTTCCATGGTCTTCACAGGCACAGATGTGATGCTCACCAACCTGTAGTTTCCTGGGTCTTCCTTTCTACCCTTCTTAAAAATGGGAGTGATGTTTCCCTTTATCTGGTCATTAAGGACTAGACAGCCACTACTTCTCAAATATGTTGAACAGTGACTTGGCAACTACATCAGCCAGTTCCCCAGACCCTGGGATGCATGTCATATGGTTCCATACACTTGCACATATTCACTTTCATCAGGTGGCCTCAAATTTGCTCTTCCCTAACAGTAGGAGAGGTTTTGGTGCCCCAACCCCCTCCTAGAGACTCAGAGATGTGAGAGATGGTGGAAGCCTGACTGCCAGTGAAGACTGAGGCAAAGAATTTGCTGAGTACCTCAGCCTTCTCCATGTCTGTTGCTGCCAGTTCTTCCTTCTCATTTAATAGAGGGGGTACACTCTCCTTCCCCTTTCTTTTCTGACTAATGTACCTAAAGAATCCCTTCTTGTTATTTTACACATCCCTTGACAAATTCAGTTCCATCTGTGTCTTGGCCTTCCTGATTCCACCTCTGCACATCCCTATACTCTTCCCAGGCCACACATCTCTGCTGTCAAGACCTGTGCATTTTCTTCTTATCCCTCAGTTTGACCAGCAAGTCCTTGCTCAGTCATGTCAGTTTCCTGCCTCTCCTGATTCATTTCTTACACGTGGAAATGAAGAGCTCTTGTTCTCTCAGAAAGATGTCCTTAAAGAGTTGCCATGTCTTTTCCATTCCTTTGTCCCTAAGGACATCTTCCCAGGGGATCTCTCTCACTTTAAACAGCTGGAAGTTCACTCCTCAGTAGTTCAGGGTATTGACTTTGCTCATTGCCAAGCCCATCTTTACTCCTCGAGATCACAAACTCAGCCAGGGCATGGTCGTTACATCCCAGACCACCTCCAATCTTAACTTCTTTAATGATCTCCTCTGCATTGGTGAGCTCTAGGTCTAGTAACGGTTCTCCTGTGGTTGATTTGTCTAATGCCTGGACCAGGAAGTTATCCTTAATGCACTCCACAAGTTTCCTGGATTACTTACAGCCTGCTGTGTTGCATTGTTTTATTATGATAGAAAGTAAAGATATGCTTTGGAAAAAAAAAAAAATGTAAAATTAATTTGGCACATTAAATAACAGTATATAAAGCAAAGACCTTTTAACGTTTTGTGGTGGGCTAGCCTTGGCTAATAGCCAAACTCCCATCCACCAGTTCTCCCCCTCCCTCCCCTCAGTGTAGCACAGAAGAAGATAGGAAGGGACAGTTCATAACTCAAGATAGACAGGGAGATGGTTTACCAGTTACCATCACTGACAAAACAGACTTGACACAGGGAAAATGAATTTACTTTATCATCAATTAAAATATACTTGTTTAGTGAGAAACAAAAGAAAAACATTACAACAACTCCTTTCCTCCCTCACTTTCCCAAGATCAACTTCACTCCTTTACTTCCAACTCCTCTAAAGCCCACTGAGCAGCACAGGCTGGGTGGTATGTTAACTACATAGTGTTTTTCCCTGCCAGTCCTTCCTCTGCTTTCTTCTACTTGCACTTTTGCTCAGCTCTGGTATATGTTCTCCATGAGCTGTATGGTGTACATACACCCCATGATGAGATTTCCACAACCCACAGTCCTGTCAGAAAGAATTTGCTCTGGCATGAGATCTTCCACTGACTGCAGTAGATATGTGTTCCAGGACCTGGAACACCTCCTTCTCTGACCTTGGTGTTTCCTCTGCTGTTCCTCACTCTTCGCCTGCCCTCCCTCCCTTGTCTGTCCAGCATTTTGCCCTTTCTAAAATACCTGAGGCACCACCATCTTGGCTGCTGGGCTCAACTGTGCATTGAGGTGGGACTGTTGTAGACAGCTGCAACTGACTGGAATGGGCATTGGCCAACCCTTGCCCTCTCCTCACAGAGGCCACCCTTGCAGTCCCTCACACAGAGTGTATCTTCTTACAGGGACCCAATACACTGTTATTTCACTACCTCTTCAATTTATTTTCCTACTTTTATTTTTCTTTAGCTTAAGAATGGATAGAGAAGGCTTCTGTCATATACGCCATGGTGCTTCTATTTAAACACATACAATATAAAATATTGTAATTAAAACCTAAAAATAAGAGAAATAGAAAATCACTTTACTCCTATTCAACTTTTTCTGTTCAACACTGTGAATTTTAAAAAGATTAATACTGTCTCCTATGACTGGCTCTGATGTACATGCGCAGCTAAAGGAGATCTTTGCAGGTCTATCAGGCAAGATTTTAGTCCTAAGAAGGACTAAATAGATAAAAGTGTTTTTCCTGTATTTATAGTCAAGAGTGAGTGGTGTATGGCTAGCTGGCGAATGACAACTGATGCATTGGATGGCATTCCCAGAAGACATGAGAATATATTCTTAAACTGTGTGCATGAAAAGTAGCATTAGATTGAAAGTGTTTTATCCCTTTACTCACCTTAATATTTTTGAGTTACTGAAATTTTCTATCAGGCTGATACGTTTTATTTATTTATTGCTATGATATTATATATGATCAGAAGTCTTTATTATTTTATTATTCCCAGAGTGCTGATGCACTAAAGATGAAATAAAGACTCTAAAGTTTGTATTCCAAAGTTTAGGTTGGTCCAGTAATATAAGTTTTATTTCTGCAGCTTAAAATTTAAACATGTTGGCATCTTGAGACTACTTATTTCTGTAAAAGAGTAAATCAGGACACCGGCCACTCAGATGTCATGTTTAATTTCCCAGCATAGTTATAAAGAAATAGAAGGACAACAATAGGCTATATTATCTTAATTTTGGAATTTAAAGTTTTCAATTCTTATCAACACTATTTTCAAATTGAAAAGCACTAATGTATATATAGTTTCTCAAAAAGAAAAAAAAAAGTTCAATACATCAGGTTATATATAGCTCACCATTTATTATCAGTGCATCGTTCTGTGGGGATAATATTTTCCTTCATTTCTGGTTCCTTCTGGGCTTTGAGGTTTGTTGTGTTCTTGTGCAGACTGATTCTCCAGTGTCATTTGTAGGATTGAAACAGAACAATGATAGTTGTTTTCTACAGGCTGAAACAGAATAAACACACAGTAATTTGGCAAACAATTCGATGTTCTTTGTGGTGCCATTTAAAACATGAAACCTAAATTTCATGTGTGTTACTTCAGCACAAAGTACTTCATATTCAGGTCACAAAGATATTCCAGATAATGATAGTGATAAAGATAATGATGTTTTAATGAGATTTCTTTTCACTAAATGTGTAATGTGCCTGATCCTATTCTCACTTATGCTGTATTCGCATTTGTTCAGCAGTTTTTCTTTTATCAGTTTAGCGTCTTATAATACTGCAATGCCATATTTCTAATTCCTTTCACAGAATATCTATTAGCATATATGAAAAAATTATTTATTTTTCTGCCTAAAATTTACAAGAAATATAGTAATGCATAATTTTTGAAATGGTTAATGCTGAAAACAAATCAAATGTGCAAGGCAAGACAGTTATGTTTGAAAGGAGATTGCTAAAAGCCTACCTAATGCAAATTTTATCCAGATAGCCATTTATAAAAATTTACTGCTGAAATGTGTTATTCAATTTTGGAAAAAATGTTCTTAATTCTGAACTGATGTTATGTAGGCTTTCAAATTCCAACTAGACTTCAATACTTTATTTCTAAATCAAAATTTGTGGTAAGAAAAATTAAAGCATCTTGATATTTTTATAAATTAACATTTTCTATTCCAAATCTAAAATGAATTTTTTGTTTGTTTTTTTGTTTGTTTTTTTTGTTTGCTTGCTTGTTTTTCATAGGAGATATTTCAGAAATATTTGATTGCCTACAGCCTGATGGCAATCTCATCATTATGTACCACATTTATTTAGCCTGATTTAAAATTCCCTCTGAAACTAAACTCCCATTAGAGATATTCAAAATGATCCTTAAGAAAGTTTAGGACTGAAATGATCACTTTTTGCTGCCATTGGTTTTAAACTTTAAAAACAGTAAGCAATAAAATATAATCTATGTCAGAGTGGAAAAGTGTGAGTATTCACAAAGAAAGGCTGCTTCCTTTTACCTGTCTCAAAAATAAACCTTCAAATGCTAGGAAAAGGCACAGCTCCCTGATGGCTGCAGCTGGATATAAGGAGCAAGACTGAAAGAGAAAAACAATCAGTTCTGAAATACAAAAGTTTCAAGATGTTATTATGTCATCCTTCAAAGCGGGAACAGAATTTGCACATGAAAATAGGGACGTATCTGAACCTAAGTGAATTTAAATGTGATAAAATTTGCTCAATTGAACAAGTGGAGAAAACAGCAAGGAGAAACCTTTAGAACCTTTTGCTGGTTGCAGTGCATCAAAAATAGATTGCTGTGTACAACTATATTTTAAAAGATAACAGAATCATGGGTTATGTCTATAAAGCAACTCAAGGCCTCAAGATTGGCCTCCTAACCAGATTCATTTTACATTCAGAGCCTGTTTTATGTCACCCAACCACACTACCTATAGTATTATATATTTTAATGTTCATATAGACAAACGTTCAGAGGTTAACATACCATCAAACACGGCCAGATGGACAATCTACAGGCAGCTCATAAGTAGTGTATGGATGTGAAACAGTCATTGAGATAGGATGTGATCACAAGGCAGGTGGACATGCTTGAAATGCTTACATCTATCGCTTCTAAAAATTGCTATTCAACCAAGCACAACCGCGCGCCTGCTCCTGAGTTTGCCATAAAAGAACATAAACTAATTATATTTGTCATTATTTGACTTTGAACTTAACTGAAATGGAGCTAGGAGATCTTTGTTCCTTTAGAAAAGAGAGAGTTTTGTTTAAAATTTATACACAGTTCATCTACTTTATAACAGCATACTTGCATATCAGCTAACTGATAATTACATTTGGTATTGTGAAAATGCAAAGCTTGCACAACCTGACATGTCCTCAGCTAGTACCTGACTGGCCTAATGATTTTGCCTTCTAAAGAATTTACACTGATTTCTGAAGACAATTTTAAATCACACTTTAAGACACATTGTGTTTGTTCGTGCCTTTTGTCAGTTTGTTACTCCTGGTCTCCTTACTATTGCTGCAATTTTAGTTGAAAGCAGAAATGTGTTTCTCATTGAGGAAGCATGCAGTTTAGGAAGATGCACCATAGGTCAAGTCCCTAGTGCTTTTACTGTACTCTAATTTTGAAAGCAGTCCAGAAAAGAAATGATCTCAGTCAAGGCTTACTGAAATACTGAACACTATTTTCTTAGTTTATAGTAGTCAGTATTTCATCTGCTTCTTACATTATAATGACATTTTCATAAGAGCTCTGGAAAACTAACAGTATTTCAAAACTAAATATTACTGAGATTCGTTTGACTTATTCCTTTAAAAAAAATATTTATGGAATAAAACCACATCTGCAATATAAAAATCCTATTAAAGATCTGTTCCGAATAGATAATGTACTCCTGCTTCCCCAATGAAAGCAGAAAATATTTTCATGCTACACTTGTCTCTATATGTATCTCAGCATTCTGCTCTTTTACAAGAAATTATTTCTAATGAAAAAAAAAAAAAAGTTTAAAAATTTGTTAGTGCTATCCTTTTGTATTTTCTCTCTCTCAGTTCACTAGAGTAGAGTTTGTACAGTTGCTTTAAAAACAGTTGACCATTAACAAGACCTAATCACGCTCTTACCATTATTCAATAATAGTGTTATGTGTTAAAATACTTTAAAACACAAAAATAAAATCTAAAATGTTAAAATATTTTTTTAAAATACATTTCTCCCAAAGAGAGATCACAAGCATGATCGACAAAGTCATAGTCTTAGGCTCTCTATGGAAATAAATGGAAATACTGATTACTGGCATAAGGATATACACTCACTGTAGCTGAAATGTCATTGTCCTCTGCATGATGCCCACCTTTAACAGCTTGTCAGTCTGCCTGACATCTAAATTTGTCTTTATATTCAAATAGCAACAAAGACTTTTCTGAGTCTATAAGCTGCTCAGAGAGTTCTATCAAAACAGTACAAATGTGCAGTGACCAAATTGTTCCAGTTTCTGCTGTAGATGTATTAACTTCACGGATGAGTCTATACAGACCTCTCTTGGCACAATGACCAGAGGAAAGAATTTAAAATAATATTTGATTGCACAGTCGTTACATCCCTCAGACCAAGACACTGGTGATAAAGCTGGCATGGTAAAGCAAAATTGGTGTGTGTGTGAGAGAGAGAGAGAGAAGGTGAGCTATGTGTGAAACTGGAGGGGGATTCTCCAAAGGCCCTGTAGGAGCTTGAATATGTAAGAAGCCTTGCCTTACACAAGGAAGTGGTGTAGCCTCAAGTATTTTGTTACTATTCATTACTGTTGTTTAAGTAGTATGTTATTCAGTAGAACTGCTTTACCGTTGTAGTGGGGTTTTTTTTGTGGTTTTTTTTTTTTTCTGTGTAGTTTAGTTTTTAACTTTTTTTTTTTTTTAATGTATAATTAATTTTAAATAGCAAAATAACTATTTGATTTAAGCCAGGGTTTATCTATTTCCCCGGTATAGCCACACCCACAGTAACTGATAACTGTCACAGCCCGCTGTGTGGTGCTCAGTATATGGGTGTCACGGCTGGACACACTTGGTTATTTTCTGCACAGAGGGTAAGTTTAAACACACTCATCCCACTGAGCCATGAGGCTCAGAGTGTACCCCCTTGCTTTCTAAACTTGAACCACAGAGGGAAGAAGCCTGGGTGTGGCCAGATCCACTCCTAATCCTGGACTTGGTGAGCGGTTTATGTCTAAGGGATTATATGTGCACAATCAATCTAAGATACAATCTTAACAAAACTATCAAAGCTTAAACAGACTATTAGTCAATAACCAAGGATCTATATTGGGAAAGCGTCCCTCATCATCAAGATGTGAGGGAACTCTGCAGCAGGTGTAATCTTGAGAGGTGTCCCTACTCAAAGGGAGAGAGATCCTGTCATGCAGCCAGCTGCCATGCAGGACAGTTCAAGGGGCATGTGGGCTGTTCACTATTTATGGGGTAATATGATTGACTCATAGTCATATATTTGATGTATGCTTAATTGGCCCTCAGCTGTTGACAGACAAGGTGTCTGCCATCAGTTCTTTCAGCACTCAGTTTGAGACAGATTCATGGTCGCTATCTGTCTTAGAGAGGCCTTGAGTGTCATGAGTACTGTGCTCATTACCTGCCTGAGCAAGGCTTTGTGTGTAATGACAAGGATAAAGGAGGAAGATGGGGGCAAGAGGAGGGGAGAAGCACACTGTCACAATGGGTACAAGGCACTGAAAGCAAAGAATTCAGAGAAAATTAGATCTGTAAATACCAGCAGAGTCACCACAATCAAATCTCTTCTTTAAGGATGCTCTTCAACATCTTTATCAACGACTTAGGCTGTGGGATTGAGGGCATCCTCAGCAAGTTTGCTGATGACACCAAGCTGAGTGGTGCAGTTGATACCCCTGAAGGAAGAGATGCCATCCAGAGGGACCTGGACAGGCTGGAAAAGTGGGCCCATGAGAACCTGGTGAGGTTCAACAAGGCCAAGTACAAGGTGTTGCACTTGGGTCGGGGCAATCCCAGGTATGTGTACAGACTGGGAGAAGAACTCCTTGAGAGCAGCCCTGCAGAGAAAGACTTGTGCGTTGTGATCGACGAAAAGCTGGACATGAGCCAGCAGTGCGCTCTCGCAGCCAGGAAGGCCAATGGCATCCTGGGCTGCATCAAGAGAGGGGTGGCCAGCAGGGACAAAGAGGTGATCGTGCCCCTCTACTCTGCCCTTGGAAGGCCTCACCTGGAGTACTGTGTCCAGGCCTGGGGCCCCCAGTACAGAGGGGATGTGGAGCTGTTGGAGCGGGTCCAGAGGAGGGCCACCAAAATGATCAGAGGGCTGGAGCACCTCTGCTATGAGGAAAGGTTGAGGCAGTTGGGATTGTTCAGCTTGGAAAAGAGAAGGCTCCAGGGAGACCTCGTTGCGGCCTTCCAATACTTGAAAGGAGCTTACAGGCAGGAGGGGGACCGACTTTTTACATGGGTGGATAATGGTAGGACAAGGGGGAATGGGCTAAAACTGAAAGAGGGGAGGTTTAGTTTGGACATCTGGAAGAAATTCTTGACTGAGAGAGTGGTGAGGTGCTGGAACAGGCTGCCCAGAGAAGCTGTGGATGCCCCATCCCTGGCTGTGTTCAAGGCCAGGCTGGATGGGTTCCTGGGCAGTTTGATCTAGTGAGCTAGTGGCTGGCAGCCCTGTCCATGGTGGGGGGGACTGAAACTAGATGATCTCTGAGGTCCCTTCCAACCCAAGCCATTCTATGATTCTATGATTCTATGATTCTATGATTCTATGAAGAATGCGGGTTTTCTGATTCATCAGAACAACCCTATGCATAATCTTTTGGAAGCCTGAGCTTCCAAAAACTGTAAGGTAATGATATAAAACTTTTTCCACTTTCACTCCATGCTCCAAAAATTTAAATTTATTTCCCTTGAAGAAAGATTTTGCTGTTTACTATTAGCACATCAGTGCCAAAAATACTGCAATTTTTTTTTTATGTTCCCTCCATCTTCGTCACCTGTCCATATATTAACTGACAGAACTGAATCAGCAATAATTATATTTTCTAATAAGTGCAGAAGCTTGCATTATGAATTCTGATTCAGTTTTCATGGTTTTAATGGCATATGGAGGGAGGAAAAACAATAGCTTATGAAAGAAGTACTGTATGAATCAAGGGCAGCTGCTATGCTACTGACTATTATTTAGTTGCTCAAACATTCTGTTGATGTATGATGACAAAGCTCATCACTGACATAGTAGGGCAGTATTAATGAAAGAACAGCACAGTCTAACCTAGGAAGCTTGAAAAATATTGCAAATATCTGCCTACAACTCAGCAGCCCATTGCAAGGTCTTGGAGAACAGCTTTCACTGGTTTCTTGTATTAGCATTCCAGGCTGTGAGATGGGTCAACTGAAATGAAAACATCTGCCTCATTTTATTTTTTCAGCCTCCATAGAGCAGCCTGTTAACTACAGGAGCAGGATGAAGCAGATGAGGGCAGTGATGTCTTAGATTGCCACAGCTATGTTTTCCTGGGGTTTAAGACACTACTGTTACCTGTCTTCCTCCTCTTGCAATAGATATGGTTTAAATTTCTGCTGTTGTGACTCAGGAAATTAATTCAACTATTTCAAATACAATCAAGGAAGAAGATAAATTCCGTTGTTTTTTTTCAGCATTGCCATGAAGCCAAATTATCATCATTTGAAGATAATGTCCTATTGATTGTCATGCTTTTAATATCAGATAGTTCTAATGTTTCAAATCACAAAATGGCATAGTTATAAAACTCAGGCATTAAAAATTCTAACTGTATTTTATTTCATTTTAGACAAATGACTTTGCAAATCAAACTTGTAATTTCAAAACAGAATGCAATCAGTTTGAAAAATCTTTTTCCATGAGAGGAAGCCAATTGTCATTTCTAATAATGCTTTATGTTTCCTTATTAAATAAATCAGACATAAAGCATTTCCATAATTTTCCCTATAAAATAGTTCCTGCTTACTAAAGAGTTTCCTTGACAAGTTCACCTGCCTTTTTGATTAGCAACCCATTATTAGTAATGTTTATGTCCTGCTGTATGATGCAGAAATGTTGTTTCTATTCTGGGTCACTTGACAAGATTATACTCATGCTTTGGATTCTATTCCAGTGTTAAAATATGTTTGTAACAAAGGGAAAAAAAAAAAAAAAAA
>VXAV01011005.1:240839-262348 GCA_013399715.1 Alectura lathami | reverse complement strand
CGCCCCGCACGCCTCTGTCGCCGCTCCGGGCCGGCTCCGCGCGGGGCCCCGTCTCTCCCGCCGGGCTGCCCTGCGCGGGGGAGCTGGGTGTCAAAGGGAGGCGACGGCCAAGGGGCCGATCGGGAATTATGAAAACTTCGGGGGGTTCAGGGTGGAGAGGGACCTGGTGACCCTCTGTGTTTTCAGAGCTCTCCGTTTCTCAGCGGAGAAGAATTTCCTTAAGGTTTGTTGTTGTTCTTGCATCGCTCTGTTATCTTTAAACTACTGTCCTAGAGGTATTTAAAATATTTGAAACAATATTTATGAATGAAGTAATGTCTCTTCAAGCGCTGGGCTTTATTAAAAGGAAAATAAACCATCCGCACTGATCTTAAACAGGAACCTGCATATGAAGCTTACTCGCACAAATACACTTTTTCCAAAAGAAAATAGTGCCGGGTTATTTTCTGCATCATTAGGCATGCAAATGGGTGTAGTGAGAACGTGTAGTTCAAACAAATGGTTGCAGCAGTAAATCAGATCGAGGAGCGCTGTGTTACCGGGTTCCTTATCGTTTGGTTTCACTTGACGCACTTTGTTCCTGGTGATTTCTTGCCTTAGTTGAGAGAGAATAAACCCGGCACCTTTGATGTGCCCAAGGGAAACCTGCGTCTTTCTGAAGAACAAACATGGGGAGAAATGAATGAGTTCTTGCTTGCGTTGGTACCAGGCCATCTCCTTTTAAACCATATGCTGTGTATTTTTGTAAAGGCTGTGCCAGGTTCAGTCACCTTCATTCAGTGCTGCAGGATCCTTCTGGAGTTTAACTCACTGCTTTTAGCGTAGTGTATTAAGGAGCAGGAATGATAGTGCACTGGGAAGATGTTTTACAGACATAGCTTTCAATTTTCCTGTGATTAGGGAGCAAAGTTTCCCATTACACTGAAAACGGGAATATTTCTGCCTTGCACAATACTTTACCATAGAGGCCAATTACTAATTACCAGATCTGTTGGCATTGGTTTAATATTTTTGGAGAGCAGTGCTTCATCATCACTGCAATTAAAGAAGCTTTCACAACAGGGAAGGGGTATGCAATACATGTTTCCCCACTGAAGGCTGTTTTGGACCAGACAAGTGCACTACTGCTAAAATCTTTTTCCCAGTGAACTCAACGGAAGGCTTGGCTGTTGTTGTGGAAGGGCTGGATCTGAGCAGTAGGATTTTAAAATACTGCATTTTTTTTTTTTTTTTTTTCTGCATTTGAGTCAGTACTCTGTAGCTTCCAGGGGATGGGGTTTTTTTTTTTTTTTTTTTTTTTTTTTTTTTCAAATACTCCTGTGTAACAACCACATGCTCCATTTTTAAATACTACTTTCAAGAAGAGCAAAAGTTCACATGGCTCCATTGCAGGAGATTCTAGCAGACAAGCGGAGCAACGGCAGGAACTGAATAAACCAGTGGATGTAGCAGAGGAGAGACATTTATTTCAGAAAATAATTATTTACCTCGTGGCAAGTGTTAACCAGAGGATGCATGACCAAAAATTGAAGAGGTCACCCACAAGTTTACCATTTCATTTTGCTGTTTCCATGCAATTTGTCAGTTTAAAAACCATTAGAGAAACGAGACATACATATTTTACTATTTCAGCATGAAACAGTAATGCCTTAAGACATGAACTCAAAACAATATTAAAAAATAAAATATTCAGCCTTTCACCCTGTTCTTGCTTGTGTGAGTGCTCCATTTCCACGCATGCCGAGCCTTATGCTGAGCTGCACAGGCAGGACTGGATCTTCACAGACAGTAGCTGCTCCTTAGTACCTGCCTTTATGTTGTCTGGGCACGGTCCTGCAGTCTTTGCTGTCGTGAGTAATTCTTACTGAGGGGTTATCAGAGTGAGTAACTGACCGTTGAAATTGCCATGTTTTCTTCAGTGAACAGGATTGGGCCTGTTTACTATATGTAATGCTTGCTTGGGTGAGCAGATCAGCTGTGTTCTACCTGTCACTGGTGAGATGGTATTTCTGAGGTATATTTCTGAAACATTTCTTCAGGGCTGCAGTTGCGTTTAGGGAGGGACTAGTTCAGTGGGGGCTTGTACAGTAGCTGTATTTCTGTTTTATAGCGTACACTGATTTAACTCTAGGACGGGAATAAAAACACTCCAGCGATGATTTTCTCCTTCATTTTAGTGCTTGGTGTTGCCAGTCCTTTTGCATGTGAGTAGCCCTGTTTAAACTCAGTGGGTGGACTTGAGAATTAAGAATGATCTTGTAAGGGAAGAGTTTGCAGGATCAGGCATGCATGCAGAAAATGTCTGATATTATTGAGTAACAAGGCAGAATCTTGTGGAAAATGAAGGAAGAACAGTCATTTTCTCTCCTGCAAGGCAAGTTATATATTTTTAATTGGGAAAGTAAGTTTTGTAAGTCAGAGTGGGCAGGTTTTTCTTGTATTCTGACAGATTTGGTCGCTATATTGTAGCGCAGAGATGACTGATAACCCCCTTCATAAAATTAGAAACCACACCCCCAGACCATCTGGCATATTACTTAAAGAAAAACACTACCCAACATGGAGCTTATCATTGTTTTCATAAAAAGAAAATCCAGGCCAATTTGTCACAGCCCGGTGCCGCATGTCTGCTTCAAGGAGAAATCCCTATACAGGCAACACGAAAATGCTCTGTTCGTATCAGGAAACAGGCTGTTATGTTAGTTTGCTGCCATTGGGATCCTCAGTTGGTGCTGGGGTTTCGCTGGCATGACGGAGAGCAGAGGCTGACCCTATTTAAAACAGAAAGCACGCGCGATCCCAGGAAGTAGGCAGCTGCAGCGTGTGGAGTTCAGTTTTACTACTAGCAGGGTAACTCACCGAAATGGGGGCATTTCCTCTATTCCGCCTCTGAAAGTTCTTTTTGGCTGAGCAGCGTGGTTTTTCTCATCGCGCTTCACCTCTCCCATCTGTCCTGTGGGAGGTACAGTTCATTTCATCACCTATTATGTTTGCCTCCCGCTGGGAACAAACTTCCCCCAGTCATCTCCCTGCGTGGGGAAGCACAGGGCTGAGTGTTTCATTGCATGGTTTAAGGGCATCAACCGCAGGGTCACCTTAGGCCATGTGAATTTAACAGCCTGTGATTAAGAACTAGCAGAGCAGCTTTCTGTTAGGTGGAGAAACTTCTGAATTACCAGCGTGCACTCGTGGAAGAGCGCTGGATGGCTGCATCCTAGGGCTCAGTCTGTTGGAAAACCTTCTGTTGACTTTGTGGCTTTTGGTGTGGCACGCAAATTAAAGATGTTACAATGCGATGTGTTAGCTTTCCTTGCACCTCTTAAACATTACGAGAGGCGGGCATCTTCTGCCGTGTGTGCCCTATGTTCTCGGAGACAGGAAGGTGGAGGGGATCCTCCTCCTCCTTTACAGTTGGTGGATCGCATCTAGGTAAGGGGAAAAACCCTAAACAAAACAGCATCTTGCAGGCTACTACTTATATTTCCTTTAACAGATCAAAGTTGAAAACTTAATGACATCTATTTCTGCATTTGGATGACAGAAGGGCATATTTTGCATCAGGCAGAGAGAAGATCAAACAAACAGATTGACGTTGCCTTGGGCTTTCTGGCTCTAGGACCGATTTGTGAGACAGACCATTTCACTTTGTTGTACCTTACACTGAATTCCTGGAAGAAAGAGGATGAGAATTTCCTTAGCTCCTGCAGCTGGTGCTGGAAGTCTTGAACCTACGCTACCAAGTGACATCTAGAAGGGTTTGTGTTAAGGCTGCTTATGCTGGGGACTGTACCTCACACATGAAGTGGTTTGGGAAGGAGGTGGCAATGTGAAAATATAAAATGATAAAGTAACAGTAGTCTGAGGATGCTCTCCATGTGCTTTTTTTTTTTTTTTTTTTTTTTTTTGGGGGGGGTGGGAAGAGTAATCACATATTGGCAGAATGTCACAGGAACTCTGTGATTTATATGCCATGACCTAGTGGAAAAATGCCAATCTGACAGAAAAGAACAATTTCAGCTACACTAATGGATTGACCAAGGCTAATTGCAAGAGTTTTTCTACCCAGCATTGATATGTTGTCAGTACATAAAAGATTGCAGAGAAATTTCTTGATCAGCTGCCATGAAAACATTTTTTTATTATTAAAACGTTAAAAAAGAGCTGCTTTAATCTGGCTCTGTGCAGCATCCTCCATCTTCACTTAGTGACAAGCAGTATTCGATTTCTAAACTAAGAACCACCCGTTTCTGAGCTTGCTGCTCCAAGCTTCATTTCGTGAGGCGCTAAGTGCCCATAAACTCCCATTTTTCTTTGCTAAGAGCAGCAGCACCTTATCCTACAGCTTCATGCTCCAAAGTCAGTACATCTGTGGGAAAGACCAATGCAAATTAAGACATGATTTGTTGAGGAGTCTTTCTGCCAGGTTGTAAATTAGGCATCAGGCTTCTTTAAAGTCAAACTAGAGGGAGGTAGGTGTAATTATTGTAGCATCATTGTTCTGTTGAAGCAAAATAAAGTCTTCTGGCCACACATCCAGAGGCAAATGTGGGTTCCAAACCTGACTTCCTGGCTTTTCAGCCCTGCTCGGGTAATTCTCCTGCTGACATCCAGATTGCTTGAAGTGCAGTGATTTTTCCTGTGACTTCACTGAGAAGTGGAATTACTTCCAAATGCCAGTGGGGATCAAGAAGAGACCAAGTGCCTTTAGCATTACAGTGTTTGTCTGACACCAACTATGTGCTCCATAATTCTGTTTATTAAAAAAAGAAAAGGCAACATCAATGGTTTGGTGATGGAAATACAATTTGTGTTGCATAATGCGTTGAGGTTTGACTGGTACTTGTTTTGCAGTCTGCTGCGCTAGCTGTGTAGATCTTTTTTTTTTTTTTTAGCCTCCAAAATGAGACATGAACTTAAGAAATGATATACATGCCTAAGATATGTAGTGAGACAGTGAGATACAGTATGAGCCAGAGGCCTTCTTCACCTTAGAAATCATCTTATAAGCAACACATGCTCCTCGACGTGTCATTTTGCTTTATAAACACGGTGATGGAATATGGCTAATTGCAGCCGAGTTGAGCAGCTAGATATAAGCACATGGTTAAACATATTGGTTAGCTGATCGTACTATTCCTTTAGTCTTCCCCGTTTCTTTAAACAAGACTGCAAGAAATCAGTCATGTTAAAAGGGAGCTATGCCAGCGTGCTGAATAAGGGATCAGGGCCTGGGGCTCAGGCTGGCATCATCGGCGGTTTCTCTTTTCAGCAAGATGGCTGTGCCCACCGAGCAGTTAGGATTAGCAGCATTAGTGTTATGTTTAATCTCTTTTAAATGCTGCTTGTGTGCGGACAGAGATGCTGCTTACTCTGAGGCTGGCTTGAATCTTGCACCGAGCAGAATTCCTGCTGCTTTCTTTTGAGTATCACTTCATTGCCTCGAAGTGAGGGAGAGGTTGTGATAACCCGAACTTGCCAAGAAGGACGTCAGTATGAAGGTGTTGGGTGGCTGGGTGTTAGGAAGCGGAAAAGGGCTGGAGGAAGATCAGAACGGATCCTCATTTTGCATAACACCGTTTGGGGTCAGGTGGATGGCCCGGTGCCACTGGAATGGGATGCAGGAGACCTGGCTCCACTCCCCAGCTCAGTTGCAAACTTCCTGTGGGATCTCAGGCAAGCCATTTTCTTTACCTCACGGATGAGTTTTGTGGAGTATGGGGTGCAATAAAAGCAGGAATATAATGTGTTAGTCATTGCAGTGTTACATTACAGGACTGGGATTGCAAATAAGGCCCACAATCAGCTAATCTGTTAGGTTCCAGAATTCCCTGTTGAAATCAATGGGTAGCAAGCACTCTACGTAGAAAGAAGGAGCCTTCTTACTTGTGTAGATAGAAACTCTGGATTTCACACTGACTTCTTTCAGACAAGGCTCTGTTCTGCTGTTGGGGAAAAGAGGACCAATGTGTCTTCCTGGCCCTACCTGTTCAACACCCCATTTCACCTTCTTATAGCTGCCTACAATGTTGTTTTCCAATAGTGAAGGTATACCTTGTGTTCTTTTCAAGGTGCTGAGGGTCTCACTGTCTTCATGTTTTACTAGGCTGTGCAGATGGTTTCACATGTTGCATGCTCTTTAGGGCAGGATTCTTGGAGGGAAGAGGAAAGGAGCTGGTTTATTTTAGAGTGTGCCCTTACGATGTGTTCTAATAAAGCAGAGAGTAAAGCAACTTCCCGAGTCACAGTCAACTGTGCATGCGAAGCGAGCTGAAAGCAGGGAGCGTGACAGTGCAGAAGACAGAGAAGTGTAGGCATTGCTGTAGCGTGGAGAGAGCGTAGCTGAGTACTGTGTAACAACCATTTACATTTTTTTTGGTGTACATTGTAGTTTTCTTTGGAACCAGCAATGAAACCTTGAAACCTCCAGTGACGTTACAGAGGGCACTTCCAGAAGCAGAGTGCTAAAAATTTTGGTTTTGCTATACTGGAATCTGCACGCAGTCCTCAGTCTGCTTACATCTTCCTGATCCGTTGTTTGCAGATGGTGCTTGCCGTGTTCAGAACCCCACTGCAAGGGACACGACCTGGACTGCTTCACTTAACAAAACCAAATAACTGGAGCAGTTATTTTGTTGTTTTTTATGATAAATGAAATGCCAAGTTTTCCATCTTTGCTTTTTCTCATGGCCCTTTAACCCATGTGGTAGGCTTATTTAGGGAACAAGACAAGCCTGGATGCAGTCCCAGAGTTTGCAGTAGCTTCAGATGCCCCTCCAAAGGTTAGGATACTTCACAGGGGATTTGTTCTGCAACAGAGAGGCTAAAAGGAAACCCATGCTAGTTACTTTTTGCTTTTGATTCTGTCCTAGTACTGTCCTGAAAACCAAGCAAGAGAAAATTTACAGAGGCAGCATTGTTGCTGTTGGGTGTGTAACACCGTATTTTCTACTGTAGCCTCATGCCAGAGCTTCAAAAAACTTCTCGTTAAGAAGTGTTTCGTATGAAATATTATTGTTCTTATTTCTACACCTTCCCAGTAAGAAAGGTTTTATTATGCCTTTCACATAAAAATGCAACTGTTTTGCTTTAGACACGGTTCTGTGTCACAGAGTACGTACTGTTTCTGGGGACTTCCAGTAAAATGGATATTAGAATGATGTGATGCATGCTTGTACATGACACTTCATGTTTGTGTCTTCCCTGCCTTAAATCTGTGAAATCCATTGATAGAAATTATGTTAGATTAATTGCAGCAGATTTATATGTATGAAACAGCACTGCAGTGACATTCGTGTTAATGGCATAGCTGAGGAGTAATACTTTGTTTCCTCTTTCAGGGTATGATGATGTTTCAGAAACAAACTTGAGGTCTTACAGTGTTCATTCTGCTAAACATGTGCAAGAGAATCGTCCTGTGCCCATTCGCAGAAAAAGAAGCATTGGTAAGAAACAAGCTATTTGTACTTTGGAGGAAAAACAGAGGGGTTGCTTTTGGTCAGCCAAGCAGGACATTTCACTGGAAAAATGTGACATGCACAAAGGAAAAAGGCCATTTCTAGCTTCTGCCTTTCTTTTTGCACAAAACAAGCCGTTGCCTGAGAAGCTGTCTGGTGGAGGTTGTCCACAGCAGACAGACAAGCACAAATTCTTTACATTCACTTTCTTGTTGCAGCATGTTAGAAAGCTAGACCTTGGTTAGAAATTGCTGCGATATTCAATGTATAATTCATGTTGTGGGGAACAACTACAGCACTGTGCTTTAAAAAACATCAACAGTTGGTAGCGTTTTCAGTACAGAAGCTCCACAAAAGGAAACAGCTTGACTCTTTATTCAAAGGAAAAAAAAACAGTTTATCCAAAAAATTAAAAGCTATTGATGGAAATGCTGGAGCATTGATTTCCATCATCGTGTAGAGCACCAGACATGTTTACAGGGGATTTTTTTCCTATTAGGCCCTAATGATGGTGATCCAACAAAGCCCAAATGCCAGATTAAAGGGAAGCTGAGGAATTTTAGAACAAGTTTTGTAAGCAGTGCTTGTTCATCTGATTAGATCTGTTTTACCATTTTACTTGATGGTGGAAAACATCCATGTTCCATCTATTATAGGTAATTCAGAGTCAATATATTCCAACTGTAAGCTGTGGTTGTACGCAGTAGATAGCACAGCATGCTGTCAGCATGGATTTGCAGTGTGAATTGGCAAGCGCGCTCGTCACACTGAATGCCTCTAGAGAACAGCGGTTCTGAAACAGTCTGCTACACTTGGCACCCTGCTCTGCAAGGTGCTGAATGCCTCCCCATAAAAGTCAGTGGGAACTGGATATGCTCAATAACTTGTAGGAGTTGCTAGCTATCTTGCAGTATTGGATCCTTTAATTTTCTTGAGTTCATGGCATTGGGGATTGAGAAGGATAATTTTCACTCTATTTAGGCAACCAGAATGTACCTCTTTCAAAACCAAGCCTAGATTTTCATGTTACAGATGCAAGCCAGGCCTGAACTTCTTGTGCTCCAGGAGTAACTGAAGAAGTGCAGGCAGTATTACAGTTCCATGCCCCATATGACCCAAAGCTCTCAGTGCTTCCACTCAAAGGCACAAAATCCAAGCTGCCCTCAGAGAACTTATCACCAAACAAACTGTCCCTGCGATTGCTATTATTTTCCAGGCTGTTTTAAATTACCAGCTTGACTTCTTAGGCAGTCCCTAGGTTGAGAACGATGCCTGATTTAGCATTAATGGCAGCAATCATGCACTGCAGTGAGACAGAACTACTTGTTTTGATGCTCACATGGCTGGAACAGCCAGCTACAAGCTCACCTTACCTCAGCCCAGCAGTGAATTTGTTTAGCTGAAAATTACACTGCAGGTTCTTCAGTCATGCTACTCTTGTGGTTTTGCCTCATTGAAAAAATAACAAATTAAATAAAATCCAGCGCGTGCAAAGCTTTCAATTAGAGAAAAAAACAAAAAAAAGAGGCAATTGCCTTTGGGATGGCCGGTGGACCAGACTCTCTGACATGAGGATATTAAGGTTGTGGAAGTGGAAACCCAAGACTCAGAAGTTTCAAGCTGGCATGGATTGTTTCCCAGCTCAGTCAGTTTGGGTGTGATAAAAATACCCTCGGTGCAGCTTCTGTGGTGGCATTTGCCAGGTGTTGCATGTTCATGTGATAATATATGTGTGCAGTGGTTGCCCCAATACTGTAAAATAACAGCTGCTGTTCAGCAGTCGCTTTGAGGCTGTAGGGGAGGATTGTCTAAGCAGGAGGAGCCTCTGGCTTGCTGTCACTCCTAAAGAGCCAGGGTTGTCTTATCTAGCAGTTTGTGCTCCGAGCCATGTTGGGAGCCAGGCCGTTGTCATCGTGCATTTTAGGGCTGGGCTTTTGGGAGCAAGTCCAGCTTTTCCCTGGGGCAGCACCCATAGCGCAGTGGTAGGCAAACAGCACTCGGCACCAGCATGTTGGGAAGCGCTGGGAGCTGAGAGCTCTGTCCCACCCCTGGTTAAGGGTGCATAAATCGTAAATCGGCGGTGTAAGGGATCTGGGTGCTCTGAGGTGAGGGCAGCTGTTCACCTGGAAGTGTGAATTTCTTCTGTTCGCAGAGGAAGCCATCCCGGCTGTCTGCAAAACACGGACGGTTATATACGAGATACCTCGGAGTCAGATTGATCCCACCTCGGCCAACTTCCTGATATGGCCGCCTTGCGTGGAGGTGAAGCGCTGCACTGGCTGCTGCAACACCAGCAGTGTGAAATGCCAGCCCTCGCGGATACATCACAGAAGCGTCAAGGTGAGCAGATCGGGGCAGCGGAGCCCCAGGAGGCTCCTCCTAGGTCAAGAAACTTCAGGTACTGTGGCAGTGCTGTGTGACCTGGATCTTTAACATCCGTCCTCATAGCAAGGGGGTTGGATACGATGCCCCGCTCTATGTTGACAGAGCTGAGGGCCTTTTCAAATGACAAGATCACTGGAAAATCTTGTGTTGGGATTTCATTTTCACAGGATTCCCTTTAGGTTTTCCTTCTTTTGTGATGAAAATAAAGTTGTTTGTGTCTTTCCCACGATCTTGCACAGTACAAATTCTAGAGTTAAGAAGATAAAATGACTCAAGGGGCATTGGACTTAAAAATAAATAAATAAATAAATCACAGTATGGAATGCTGTTTTCTTAATTAAATATTATGCAGCCTAAATTGGGCTTTTATATTTGACAACATAACACTTTTGATCTGAAAAAATGTGTTTCAAATTATCTTACCCCAGGGATAGAATACTCAACAGCTTCATGCTGTATTTACTCATTAGACAAAATCCCTGTTGCAATTTTCCAGTAAATACTACGTGAAATATTTCTTATGTTCATTAGGCTTCACTGTGTTCTAATTTTTATCAGTGTTTAAACAAGTGATGTTGATTTACATCAGCGTGTAGGAGATTAGACTTCCACTTAGCACTTACACTGGTAAAGCTCTGAGTTCATGTTGGTTGAGTATTTTAAGAGCAGAATTTTTTTTTTTTTTTTTTTTTTTTTTTTTAAATCAGAATACATTCTTGAACACAGAATTGCTTAGCACAACATACTGATCTCTCTACTTGGAGTGGATTTCTGATTGAGAAAGGTGCTGTTAACCCACGTAGCGCTGTACTCTGTAAACAGAAAGTGTGGCATGTGTGCCAGTTCAGTTTATCATACACACAGGCATTCATCTGAGCAGAACTTATTTTTCTTTTGCTTTTCTGAACGTCTGTAAAATGTTCTCACACCCAAATAAGCTGGAGAAACATCTGAATAGATTTCTTCACTTTTTACAAAAACAATTATATTTTACACTTGCTTACTGTTCATCCTGTGTGGGACTTGTTACACTTCGTAGAAACCATGGAAAATAAGGAAAAAACTGAGATCAATGTACTCATCTAAAATCTTAGAACAAACCAGGGAAGTTGAAGCGTTGCAGTTGTAAGCCATTTAGAATAGGAGCTGAAGAGCAATGTGCTTCAGGGTAATAATATCTAGTGCTGTTACTTTTGGGTTTGATACGTCTTCCAATTAATTTGTTGTAGCAACTAATAGATACAAAGCAGGTGGAGTTGGCCAGTAGAGTTGGCTAGGGTATGGTGAACTGCCTTGGCATTTGTTGGTATGACAGAGCAGCCCCATAGTTATCTGCCCCTGCAGTGATGGGGGAGAATGACTGTTGCAATCTGCTGTTGCCTGGGGACCCCAAGGGCTCTGTAGAAGCCTGAAGGTTGCAAACTACAACTGGCAGCACCTTTGTGGGTCGTCACTGCTGAAGCTGCTTCCCCAGCATGTAGTCTCTCCCTCAGTCCTCTGATAATGCTTTTAGTGCTTTTAGATTTGCATTCATTTTAATAGGGTGCAAGCTAAAAGTAGGCTCAGCTGAGCAGCTGCTTTTTGTGGCTGTGTAAATATATTGCCACCAGCAATATCAATATATGTTAGCCAGCTTTGGAGGACTTTTTTTTTTTTTTTTTTTTTTTTTTCCCCAAGCTCCAAGACTGCTCCAAACAGTCATTAAGTAGAAGGAGAAAAAAAAAGGACAAGAGGTCAAGCAGGAACAGGATGTTCATTGTAAAGGTTGTAGGCTGACCCCACTGTCACACCAGAGATCTCTGAACAGAATCCATATTTATGCCCTCCAGAGTCAGATCCTCTTGTAGCTTTGATATAATTGATGGTTTTATGAGCTTTTTGCCAATCGACGTTCTGAGCTGAATGTCTGCTCATGCCATTAAGGAGCTGGCCCCAAGTGAGGGTCGCTGGAAAGGTAGGGGGAGCGGTTTTGGAGAGCCTTCTCAGCTGTTCTGCAATGCGGTTGGAAAGCTGTCTTGTATTTTCCCCTGATGTCAGACTGCATAAAAGCCCTCTTTTGATTAAACATTGAAAAGGCTTTCCCCACTTCCTCTTCATTGACAAGGTAGTGAGATCATAGCTGGCCCATTCACACTAGAAAAATGTTCACCCAGAAAGGTCAGCAAGTGGGTTTGCATCATCTAACAGACTGAAGCAAAGGGTGTTTTCTTTGTCTTACTGAGAGCCACTGTAGTCAAGGTTAAGAGACAGCCAAAGCAGTGTGGGAGGAGCAGTGGAGGGGTTTGTATCAGGGCATTCCTTTCTTGGGGACGTGACTCAAAGGCTGTAGGGTTTGGGAATGTCCTCACTTTGCCCTCACTGAGCTGTGGTCAGGTGCCTAGCGTACTGTTGACAGGGCTGTGGAACTGGAGCTGTAGGGAGGCTGCAGGCTGGGGGTGTTGGTGACACAGGTTCCTGACACGGCTTCCCCAGAGCACGTCCTCTGAGGTTTCCCCTTCATGGGGTAGGGCAGTGGAAGGGAGGTTTCCCTTGCACCGTAGCACAGTGAGCCCAGGAAAGCGCAGCTTTCTCTACTCAGCAAGCTGTACCTGTACAGCGTTGTAAAACTGATTGAAATAAAGTAGCTGGCTGGGAGTTGCTCTTTGATAGGAAAGAATTGCATTTCTGTTTTTCTGATAGAGAAATAGTGACGAGAACTGGCAAGGAGGGGTGTCGATGTCTGTTACAGATACTTTTCTTCTTCTGCCTGCAAAAGCGTTTCAGTAACATCTGCAGATCCTGTTGCTTCTGCACAGTGAGAACACATATTTACCAAGTACTAGATTATTGGGGGGTTTCTGAACTGAGTCTTCCCAGGAGGTTTCTTGTAATGTTCGGCATGATTATTTGCATTTTTTGGTCAGGGCAGCAGAAAACAGTTAATATTACAGAGCAAATCCTGCCTATACTGCTAATATTGAATAGCCAAGCTGAGTATTACTGTTGTTTGCAGCAACGCTTATTTCCAAACTCGGAAATGAGCTAAAATCTCAGCTCTGCCTTCTGCTTAGCCTTGGGCCGTAGCCATACCATGCTTTAGCCATTTCTGGGTATTCAGTGTTGAGCTGATTTGGGAAAATTTATCCTAGTGTATTCCTACAGTAAATTAGTATGAAGGAAAAGGAGCAGGAGGGGAAGGAGCTGCTCCTTGGCTGTCGTTTGAGTGGTGTTGAGAGGTTGTGAAGAGAAGGGGCAGAAATGCACTAAGTCAGCACGAGTTGTTCAGAGTTGCCCAGCACCTGAAAAGGTTAAGAAGGCCTTGCAGAGCGGATTGTGTATGTAGGTAAAATGGCTGTACATCATGTCTGCAGGCTTGAGGACATTTTTCCTCAGTGACTGTTTCTATCAGTAGGATAAGCAGCACTTTGATTTTAGCTGTGACCTAACAGAAGATTACTGCCAGCACTCGGTCGGGTCAGCAGGCAGGACCAGCTGACGAGTGTATCAAAGGTCGGTTTAGGAATGCCAGGAACAAGGGAAACCCCGGTCCCGGTGAGGTGAAGACCAAAAACCAGATAGAGGTGCCCTCAGCGTGAGCAGAGCCCTGCCATCCAAATCGCCTGCTAGACAGCACGGCCTGGCTGCTCCTGCCTGGGGTAAGAGGGCAGGACGAGGAGCCCCGC
Organism: Alectura lathami; assembly: GCA_013399715.1. Lineage (NCBI taxonomy): Eukaryota > Metazoa > Chordata > Aves > Galliformes > Megapodiidae > Alectura > Alectura lathami. The sequence goes on along the minus strand of VXAV01011005.1, from coordinate 248,847 downwards.
TGTGGGGCATTCCCCCAGGGGGGCAGTGAGTTGTGGCAGCACCCCCTGTCTCTGCCCCAGCCCTGGCAGTGTCTGAGTTGGCTCCCCCCTTACTGTCCCCCCCGTGCCTTCCCAGCCGCCCTCAGCAGCGTGCCTTGGGACCGCGTTTCCCGGTGTGCCCCGTGACAGGCCTGCCCTGCCCGCTGTCCCCGCAGCTGTGGCAGCACCCCGGGGGCCTCGCTCGGTGCAGGGAGAGCTCTCCCAACCCCACCCTGAGCAACTGTGCGTAGGGCTTCCCTTGGGGATTTTGCTGGAGGAGTGCCCTGTGCATGTCTTTAATTAAGTTTTTAGCATGGGTGGAAGCCAGGCTCGGCGGCTGGCCTCCCTGTGCAGGGGAGGCGCGCGTGGCTGGCACCGTGTCTGCTGGAAGGCACCGTGCCCGTCCTGCTGTCCCTGGAGCAGCAGCTCTTGTCCCATGAAATGCACGGGGACTTGCCAGGGTCCCTGCTCAGCCCCTCTGGTGCCTTTGCGCCCTGTAGGCCTGCGTCTTCCTCGCGGGTCGGAGGGCTGTAAAGGGATCACAGCCGTAAGGTGAGGGTAGGTTTTCCCTCTGGCACGTGCTTACGTTAGTATGAGGGAAATGGCTAATCCCAAGAAGCATCCACATTCAGTCATTTTTGGTTTATTTCCCATCCTCTGCTTAGCCATCAGCCACGTGAGTTTTGCTACTCAGTGTGTTACGAGGGATTTTCTGCACTGAGATTTTCTTGCATGTTCCTGCCCACGATAAATATCGGCTAGAGATGTTCTGGACATTTCTGCTTACAGTGTTCTTTTCCTCCTGCTGTTACTCCCTGATTTCTCTGCTGCAGAAGCTCTAGAGGAGGTGTTTCTGTGACATTCCATAAGGCCACTTATATTTATCATACTTTTTTTACATTTCATTTTCATTTTAACCTAGCTACCACTCCATACTGCAGGATAGTACGTAGGCTCTACTGTGAACTGGATACACTGCCGTTGGTTACACACCTTTTAACTAAGCTAGTTTTGTTGCATTAGAAACAAGTATAAGAGGTAGTTTGCTGAGGACTGGCCATCTCAAAGCATTTAGTAATACACATGGCAGTAACTGTACAAGATATACACCAGGGACAAAAATACAAAGAAGAAAAAAGGTGCTAACAGAAGGCCAAATCCCACGCTATTAGCATAGCCATCCCTGTTTATAGCCACTGAAAATCTGACCTGCAACCTTTATCGTTTTAGATTAGCATTAATTACAGATCCTGTTTGGCAGCAGATGCCATGAGGTGAGACAAGCATGACAATTTAACTCTATTTTGTGCTGCTTTAGTGTGAGTGTTTACAACATAATGAAAAACATAATTCCTTTAACTTGCCTAGCATAAAGTAAGGCATTGGAATGTATGCAGGATTGTATTTTAATTACAGTATAGCAAAAACCCCAGAGATTTAAATGACTTCTTAAATGCTTTATGATCCTGTTCTTCAAAGCATAATCTTTTTTTTTTTTTTTAAACTGTTGTTTGATACCAAGTAGCCACAGGAACTACATGTATCTTTCAGTTTGGAAAACAAAGCAAAACAGGGACTGACTTTAAAATGCTTGATTACAGTTTATTTTTATTGCATGTAATTTTCAATAAGGCTGGTTTATTCCAACAGCTGTAATAAGCATGGCAGATCTGAAAGCTGTTTCATGATTGCTGGGTCTCTTTCTTTGTGGTAATGAAGGTGTCTTAATTACTGTTTGTTTTTGTAAATTTTAAGGATTAGTCATCCTTTGATGCCGCATGACTCAGTCCTGCCATACATTTTCATATCTCTGCATTCAAAGAATTGATGGAGTTGGGTCCTGAGAGGAGATTTTGAAACATATTGCTTTGACCCATAGTTGTTCTTCAAGCAAAAGCATTCTTGTGTGTCACGGCCAGCTCTCAATCTGTTTATATGGAGATCTGAGAGTTTTGGAAGATACCTTTTAATGTGGACATTTTAGTTATTGCATCTATCTGTCTGCAACTTTTGTTTGCTAGGTAAATGAAAATAGTCTCCAGATCCTGTTGACAGAAGAGGTGGTGGCTAAAATGTGGATTTGAAATCCTGGCTCTGTGCAGCCAGTGGCAGGTCTCCCATTGAATTTAATAAGGCCAGGATTTTGCTGTAGCTTCTGCTACTGTCATTCAGAGGTCCCTGGTAGTTTATGTATGTCCACAGAGCCAGAAGAGTGTTTCTGGGAACTGGGGATGTGATGTTTTTTCCAGCCACCACTTTCGTTTTGTGAGACTGTTGTTCCATGTTGAGGAGGGCCAGGGAATGGTTTTCATAGTTTGAAGGTTGATTTGGAGCATTAAAACCCTGCCAAACACACCAGTCAACCATTACTGGGAGAGTCTAGTGCAACTGTGAATGCTTCATTTGGTAGCTGGGGGTTTTACTTGGATCAGACTTTTTGGTTTTACTTGGATCAGACTTTCTGGCTCTGTCATTTAACTTCTTTATAGGCAATCAGCCTCTCTTGTCCTTCTGCTCCGTCATCTATCTCATTTATAATGCATACCTGTGGTATGTTGTCTTTCTGTTTGCTGGGACAGACACATTGCAGTCTCTTTTGTCAAACAGTAGATAAATCATTAGGAGGACTGAGGAGCCATGATTTTGTTTCAGTGCTTTCCATTTCAAGCAAATGGTTACCATCTACTCACGCAGTGTTCAACACAATTGTAAACCAAACATTAATCCCCTCACACGCTACCTAGCACTCTCTTTTCCCACACTGTCTAGCACTATCTTTTCCCACTCTGTGCCATGTTCTGTTGCACATGGCTATCATGCCTGCTACACTTAGCACAACTTTTGCCTGGCACCCTGCAACCCATCTCAGTGCCCCAGCTCAGCAGTGTTCCTGTTGCCTGCACTGTGCCTCCTGCCCTGTCTGCTGCCACTGGGCCGGTCCAGTTTCTTTACATTCAGTGTCTCCCCAACTCCAACGTCCTTTGCTTCTGCATTGGTTTCCTTTGCATCAGAGGCCTGCTCTCACTCCAGCGTGCTCCTTCCTCCAACCTTACCTTGCCCTCCAGACTTTTCTCTTAAGGATGCCAGTGCTTTGGCCCAAAGTGGAGCAGTGCAGTTGGAAGCAGTTGGATGAGTCAGAGAGGAATAGTGTACCTGTTAGCCATCCACCATAAAGCCAAAGGCTGGATCCAGTTTGCAAGTGGTCGTTCTCTTGGACCTAACAACAGCGCTTGGGAACTCTTGTAAGCAAGTCCCAAGGCACTGCAAGAGATAGTAGGACTGAGATTACTGCTTTCTAAGCTGATACTCATATGCGGGGTCTTTTGAGTTGGGTACTGTACATTCAGAGGTCTCAGAAGACAATTTGTGAATTAGAAAATGTTGCAAACCAACCTAATGCCTTCAGTGTTAGCCTGCAGCTGAAGAACGGTGGTCAACATGTATAGAACAGCATGCTAAAAGTGGCAGTCTACAAGAACAAACGCTGACTTGAATCCCTGTATAAGGTTTTTATGATGTGTGTGAGAACTGAGTTGGTTAAAACTTCAAAACAAAATGAATGGGAAATTGTTTTATCTTGGGGGAAGAGAAAATTGTTTCGAAGTGGTGAACTTGAGTAAACAAATAGTCTGTGCAATAAATGGTTACATGATGCACAATTAAGATAAAAGATGATTATTATGCTAACGTTTTGTATGGGTTTGGCTTCATTCAAAAATAGGGGTATATAGTTATCTGTCTTCAGTCCTGAACTATGTTAATGTGTCTCAGTACATACCTCATCGTATTTTATAGGTGGCAAAAGTGGAATATGTTAGAAAAAAGCCAAAATTAAAAGAAGTTCTGGTGAGATTAGAAGAGCATATGGAATGCACCTGTACATCATCAAATACTAATTCAGATTATAGAGAAGAAGAAACTGGTATGTTTTCCTTTTATTTTTGCATTAATGCTTATTTCATATAGACCATGTTTTTATATTAGTAAAGAATGTAAAGCAAATTTTGCTTCCAGTGAACTCAGCAGAGGAGCCCCCAGCTACTTCTCTGTGTGTTGAAGATGCGAAATTAGGGACAGTTTGTGCTGGATAAAGAGTTTGGACTTGAAGATTAAATCCTATCAATTCTCATTAGGTTAGCCTTTAAATAAAAGTAAATGCCCAGTATTGTTCAGATCTTGCTTAACTAAGTTAAAGGTTGCCCTGTTGCAGCTTATTGGTGAGCTCTGTTGCCTAATTTCTTTAGACTTTGTGGAGACAGAGTTAAGGCTTAGATTTACTTGACCTTGGGGAAAATATTCATGAAATGAACATAAAGCACTTAAGAATAAATTTTGTATTCAGAAGTGAGGAGTTTTGAAACAACAGTGCCTCTTCCTGTTGTTTTCTTACTTATACACAGTCTGGAATTCATTGGCAGTTGTTAGGTTAAATGTGTGTTTGCCTTCTCAAGACAACACTTAAATTGTCATGGGGAAAGATATGTGGGGAGGAATACTTATTTTCAACGTGACTTTCATAAAACCGCCTAAAATTGCTAGCTCAGATCCTCTTGCTAGGTGTAATCAACGTAGGACTTGACACGTATTCAGGAAACCCACTAAAGTAGAAGTAACTCTTCCCTTACTCCTGACTTGGGCTGAAAGTAGCCTCCAGAGTTTGCTTAGACCTCTGCCAGGAACTAAGAGGTGCAGTAGACCCAGCGCTGAAATTGAACTCAGTGAGGAGCAAGTAAACATAGGAGGAAAGCTGCCCAGTGGTAATGGATTTCTGAAGTGTCTGGGCAAGGAAGGATTTTCCGTACTGCCCCTGTCTAGCATGGAGACGTAAACCTAGTCTAAGTGAATGTAAACTTCAGTTGCTATATACAGAGCTGACGAACTAGAATTGATGTAAAAGCAAAGGTAGGCCTCTGCTGTGATTTTTATTGGACATCAATTTATAATCAAGCTGAGTGTTCTAGTTCAAACTGGTTTGAGTTATGAGTGGATGAAAATACATTCAACATTTTTATTTTTGTGTATGTATGGTTTAGTATTTTTTCTGTCTTGTATTTGGAAAAAAGTTCCATTAGATCAATTATGTGTAAAAAATAGGGTAGAAATGTAATGGAAGAATACAGTTTTCTAGGATTTAATAACTGATAGGAACAAAATTTGTACCAGAAGTGGATGGCGAGCTGAAAATAGCTTCACTACAGAGCTGGAAGCGAGTGTTGAATACAGCATGGTAACAGTAATTATAGATGGATCTTGGAGATGACGTATGCAATGCCAGCTTCGTTTATTATTTCTTTACTCTTGTATAATTACTTTGTAAACGGAATGTCAAATCAGATGGTACGAAGTTATTACTTTAATGCAAAGTATAATGAGATTTCTTTGAAATGTAAACGGTTTGAGTATTTATTACTTCAGCGTTCAACGAAATGCATTACCTTAGGGCTTTTTACCAGCCCTGCCCTTATGTTAACAGGAAGGCCTAGGGAATCAGGTAAAAAACGGAAACGAAAAAAGTTAAAACCAACATAAAACCTACTGGAACTATTTGATATTCAGGTAGGACCTATATGCTGAACACCCTAATAGCACAAGTACTGGAAAATTTAATCAAATATCATCACTTCAGCTTAATCACTGTTCAAAATCTTGACACTTGCTACCTCAAGGCTGCAAAGAGATTAGATTTGATTGGCTTTGATAATTCTACCTGCTGGTATTTTTCCTTTAAGCTCCACATCACCNTTTTTGGAGGGTGCTAATATTTCAGCTTCTGAAATCTCAAGTTCCTTTGCCTCTGCTTTGTTTCATTATTATTGATTTCTGAGGTCAAAGCATCACATAATAATGCATGAATGAATTGCCAGGTTACAAATCATTGTGTTCCCAGTCATTGGCTGTAAAACATTGAGTGTACATATATAGTAAATATTATTGTATGCATGACCATCAAACTCTTGATTTGGCATGAACTGGGACTGATTGCACATGCACCTGAGGTGGTCTGTGGTCTGATGGTCTGCCTAGCTGAGGAAGACGACACTTAGAAATTCCATTTTTGTATTGCAAGGCCCTGTGTTACTTACACCAAAAAACTGAGACTTCTTTTGTTCTGTTCAGTTTCAGTAGGATGATGACAGTCAGTCATAAAAATTCATGGGTTTTTCAGTGCAGTGAAAAACTAACACCCTCTCAATGCAGAAATGACTGAAATCCTTTGGCCAACGTATTAGCAATGCGTGATGATGGTAATATACATTCCAAATTGAATACAGAGTGTTCATTTCTTAATGACTTGAAATTATGTAGATTGCAGCACTTGCAGTTGATTCTAGTATTTGGAGTGGGAATTATTTGGATTTTGCAGTGTATGTGCCTAACGCCTATATCATGATGAATTTAATTTCAAGCACCTCTTTTTGCACATAAGCTCCCAATGGCAGTTTTCATTTATACTGATGCATGTTTTCTCAAGAATGCTAAACTTGATATCCTGTTTCAGATTAACAGGTATTTATTGGGAGTAGTATGATAGAAGCAAAGATTTTCTAAAATTCAACTTAAAGTGAGCATGTAAACTCAATCAAAACAGCATTTAGAACTTCTTGTCCCAGGTTAGTGACTCTTCATGCAGAACAGTTTTTTTTTTTTTTGTGTGTGAAAATCATCTGCTTAGAGGATAGGACCTTTGATTCTAATCATAGAGTTATTGTATCTTTTTTCTCTCCTGCAGATGTAAGGTGAAAATAAGCTAGAAAAAAAACTTCTCTCTGGGACATGGATGTACATGGTTTGTTACATTCCTGAACCTACTATGTATGGTGCTTATTGACTGTATACTTTATTTGTTCTCCTATGTGAAAAAACTGGCTCAAAGGAACACTTAATGAGAACAAAGAGACAATGTACATTTGTTTAATGTGACATCAAAGCAAGTATTGTAGCACTCTGTGAAACAATAGGAAGCTTCCCTGTCCAAAAAAAGAAAAAAAAGAAAGAAAAACAGAAAAGAAAAAAGACAGTTGAATGAATGGAGGATACCAAAAGTACCCAAAAACATGACAAAAATCTAAGTGAATAGTGGATTTCTGTCAGAGCAGTCAACGGTGCTTTACGTCAAGAAATGTGCCTGCATTCTTGATGAAGACGGATGGACACTGATGGACTTCAGGCACAAAAAAAGCAGGAATGTATGAAATGATCAAATGCCACGCAAACACTATAGAACAATACATCCTTGCTTGGTGGTGTTATAAAAGTCTATACAAAAAAACCTTCTGGGGAGCCTTAAGTGGATTTTTTTTTTTTTTTACACCATAAAGTGATTATTAAGTTTTCTTTTTACTCTTTGCCTAGCTTTTTATTATCTCTTGGACTACATTTGCCAATAACACATATAAAAGACTGGTATAACAATAAGCAGAACACAAAACATTATGGTATTTCTCCTAGTGGGATGCAAACTAATGAGATGTATTAAAATAAAAATGGTATACCTATGCATAATTTTCTAGACGTTTCTTGGTTTATGTTCCCCAACCTCCCCCGTAATTTAAAGCATTACATAAAAAGAACAAAAAAAGAAAAAAAGAGAGATGTGCGTAAACAAATCATAGGATATCCATGCAAAAATCTTTTTTTTTTTTTTTTTTTTTAAGACTTTTGCCAGTTGCCTACTAGTGATATTGTGTTAGCAATTGTCATTCTTATCAGTATACAGATACTTTTATTTCACATGTTGGAGCTGTGTGAAATGTACAAATTCTTGTATCTGCATTGTACAATGTCATGGTGGCATGGGAACTACCTTGCTGCAAATATTTGAACAAAACCTAAAATTCTTTATTTTTGGTAAAATGTTATGCTTTATGTGTATTCAACAGAAATATGTGTTTTTGTAAAGGTGAAGTTTGTATTTTTATCTAAAAATTAACAGTTTTATATACCTGAGAAAGCCTGCTATGTTTTCTTGAACCAAAAAAAAAAAAAAAAA
>VXAV01011005.1:207059-240643 GCA_013399715.1 Alectura lathami | reverse complement strand
TCAGCTCCCCATGGATTGCAGTGGGAGCCACATGCCTAAATCCTTCTTTACTGCTTTGGAAATTTAGGGCTGTGCCAGATACGACATGGCTACTCACTTGGCCAAAATCACTGCCCCAGCCCAGTAGTTTGGATTATGTACCCTTTGTTTTGTTTGGATTATCTCACTGGAGATGTAAAATGAACTACTGGATTCTTTTCTTTGTGAAACATCTACAAAGAGATGAGAGAGTTTTTTCCTCTTAGTTTGGAATGACAAAACAGTTTGACGTTAGACAGTGTTTCCACTCAAATCAAAAATATCTTCAAGTGTGAATGAACTGCAGAACCTTAAAACAACAAAAGAGAGATTTTTAAATTTCCATTTATTTAAACATAGTTCCAACATTCCCCCCCGGCCCCGTTCCTGTAGCTATGTCCAATTTCAACCAAACAAAGCGATGTTAGCTAACAGGCAGTGTTGGTTTCAGATGCTAATGCAGAGATAGAGTTAGTCACCGTTCTATTTTGTGATCATTTTCCCAATGTATTTGTTGAGCACCAAAACTGGAAATACATTTAACTAAGATTGTCTGTGCTTGTTTTCCACTAAGTGTACTGTTCACAATGTTATGCACATGAATGTATGTGTCTGCGTTTAAAAAAGTGTATAAAATGTAATTTATATATTTATGTTTCAGTGGGATGCCAATAATGTTGCTCCGTTCCTTTTTTGTCTAAAAGATATCTAATGAAAAAAATCATATATCCATTAAAATCATGTAGGTGAAAGCATTATGTGACCCACTCAGACACTGTGCAGGTATGAAAGGATGTCAAAGTCACTTAAGTGGAATAATTTGCAAAACAACTTTTTGAGAGTCCTATGGTTGCACTGGCATAGGAGGTTGCATTCAGATCTGTGGGCCAGGTTCCCTGGAGTAGCTCTGCTGAGTATAATGGAGCTCTGCTGATTTACACCACCAGTGAGTCTGGCCTGTATTAAATTATCGGGAAAAAAAGTAAGCTAGGAGGCATGCATTTTACTGGTGCCAGCAAAAAAATGCGTTATGCCAAATGCAGGCAACCAAGGGAGAATGAAGACTGGACGGAGTCTTTTCCAGTAGCCGTTTGTTTGAAACTTGTAGTGTCAAGTTAATTTTATTACCAGGGATGAAACGCACATGAGTCTTTGCTCTCAAGCACAGTGTTTATATGGCACGCATCAGAAAACACAAAAATCTCAGGGCTATATTCTCAGCTAGTATAAATTGGCAAACGTTTTTGACTTCAGCCGCCCCTAAGCTAATTTACATCAGATGAGGATCCAGTCCACAGTTGTAAAATTCAAGGAGCAGTGTCATGACATACGCGCCATTTACTGTCGTCCAGCTGAGATATCACCCGCCAGCCTTTTGAGCATTACAGGCTCTGGTGCTGGTCCTTGTTTGAGGCGGCAGATACAAGCAGAAGGAACAGTAACGTGAAAGGTTGTGACACAGGCGACATTAATTCAAAGTTAAGTTGGACATTTCAAGGACCGTGTCCTCAGCTGGTGTAAATCACCGTCGCTCTGTTGCCTGCAGTGGAGCAGAACCACCTTACACCACTTGAGGGGCTGGTCCCTCATTCTTGCTCATCCCTTTCACTGCTCGGTCCTGCAGGGATCTCAGATTGTCGTGTACTGTTAATGTAATCCTGTGTTCTCTAATACTTAAGCACAATAAGTGAATATAAGAATGAGTGTCAGACTTAACTTTGAATGTCCAAGCTCTGAAATGGTTTGTTTCACCATTGTGGCTGTAAATTAAACAGTTCTCTGTGCATTTGTGAATGCTGTGTCATACCTTCTTCCGCTGTCTATTGGAGCTGAGCTCCATCTGGGCTTCTAAAGTGCAGCATTTGCAGTGTTAAAGGGAAGGGTGTCAGCAATTGGAGCCGCCAGATACGTGACCGACAGCACTTTTGTCTGTGGGGTGGGGGGGCTAGCAGGCCTCTTAAGGAAGGACCTGAAGATGGTGGATGTTGAAAGTCCGTGCAGTACTTAAATACGTTGTCATTTTTGTCCTTGCACAAACCTGGTAGAGATCTGGGGGCAAAATATTGTGGCAAAATGTTATTCTGTTTACGTTCTGCAGTCACATCCTCTGTCCAGAGATTCAGAAGTTGGTGGTCTGATTTTATCCTTTTTGTGGTCTTTTCTGATCAAAAAGCGTACTTGGAGGGAATTGCCTGGAAACAGTCTCAGTGCTCTAATATGGTGCATGATTGCTGGTTCTCTAGTCAATTAATTACATTTAACTCTGTGCTTCATCTTTCCAGAGCTGCCCTTCAGTTGCTTTTATTGAGTGAAATCAAGGATTACGTGCCAGTTTCCTTTCCTTTCCTCCTGTCCTCTGTCCTGCTGGTCATCTGCTTTGTTAGACAGTGCGTGTGACTACAGGCAGTTGCTCCTCTCCAGCCCTGGAGATTTCTAGGCAGCTCCAGATCTTCTGTGTCTTTGAGCTTAGGCTTTTTACTGTGCTTGAAACAGCATCTCACACATCTTCTCCCTCCAATGGGCTGCAGCATTCCAGCTGTGAGGTTCTCTTGGCTCTTCCCCTCGGTCCATATTCCCTTTCTGTGGGCTGTTTTCCAGCTATTCTCTGCCTGACTTTCCCACCACTCTGTTTCTCGAAAACAATTTTCCCTTCCTAGGTTCTTTCTCATCATATATCTCTTCACTCTCCTTCTGCCTGAGAGAACAGTCTTTGATCTGTTTATCTCTAAATCGATTGCTTTATCTAGGCATGTGCCATAAGATCCTGTCTCCCAGGCTTACAAGCCCATAACTGACCCCCCACATGAAAAATAAATCTCCTTATATAGACACGTTTGTGGAGAGAAGATTCGTCTTTGGATTTGGAAACATATTAGTTACTGCAGGTTCCCTGCTGAAGTTCTGTCCAATTCCAGTAACTCTGGATTAGTTATGTTGAAGCTATTCCACACATATGACAATTACAATCGGTGTCCCCATTTATAATCTAATTTGAAAGTGTACCCAAAAGCAAAGGTGAAGTTTCAAAGCTACCTCAGGTTTGCATGCTCATGTTTTACTGTAAATTGAAGGAAATCGTGTTTGTAAGCCCCTTTCATGACTTTGAAAATCTTACCCTGAATATTTTTCAGACCCTCTCTTGGGCTGGAAATCTTGGTTGCTTTCAAACAGAAACAAAGCAGAGGTACATATCTTTTTTCAAGGAATTAGTTTTCTTGGTATTTCTAACTCCATAGCTTCTAGACTAACAGATCTTAGAAACAGATAAAGTTGTTTAAAGCTGTGAGGATCCCACTTAAGTGTGCTCTAATTTCGGGTAAAAGAGAGAAGCTTGTCAATATTTTATTCCCCAAAATTGGGCCTATAGTTTGTATTTTTTATTTTATTTAAATAATTACCATTTGTTTTCCCACATTTTAATAGAAGGTATTATGTCACAGCTTTTCTGTGCTGCTCTTTGTTGTTGTCTTGCTGTGGCACAGCCTTGAACAGGTTTGTACTCGTATCCCCTCTGAAATAAAGAACTATTGTTATCCCGTTTTAGGCGAGACCGAGGCATGGAGAAATGACTGTGCAAGGTCACACAGCAAGGCTATGGCAGAACCAGGGATAGGACTCAGATCTGAGTGTTCATCCAGTGCCCTAAATCACACGACCATCTTCCCTTTCCAAGAATGAATCCTTGCACCCTTAGAGCTAAATACTGAAAAGATTGAGGGTAAGTCATTTTGCCTAATTGTTGTGCATTGGATATGTGATCAAAAAACACTGCCATATCAAAGAATGTAGTGACTGATGAAAATCCAGCTTTCTGCCCATGCAATTATGCAGCCTTCCATGCTATCATGGGCTAGTCATTTCCTGCATCTCTAAGGCATCAACCTTTCATGACTTTGTAGTGAAAATTATTCACATGGAACGAACTAAGACTCAGATTTTATGGGAATTTGTGAAAATTCAGTAGACAATTTTTCATTGTCCTTCCCCTCGTTTCATTGTCATTCATTCCGTTTATGGTGTGGGTAACAATTCCTAAGGGAGCTGTTTTTATCATGGGCCCAATCCTGAATTCTTTTCCCAGGCCCTAATGTGGAAAAGCACTTTAAGAGGTGCCTGTGTTTGCCCTTCTTCGAACTGGTGCCTAAGCATGCTTGTAACTTTGGACAAACATCCCTCTGACTTCAGGCAAACAGAACACCGTCGATGTTTGTTACTGTTTTTGGGCAGGGTGTGCTTTTCTGACACAGGATCCCAGTTGCGGGGTGGGGGTCTTCTTGTCCGTACAGCATTGCAAATAACTCCAAAGATGAAGTAACAAGACTAGAATATGCGTACAGAAAAACAGCTGGGAGGATTCCCCTCTCTTCTGCTCCCGTGGATGTTGCCATTTTGAAGTTCTTTTTTTTTTGAAAAACTGCTTTCTTGGCATGGGTGGATTCAGATCTGTGGTTACTAATGCTAGTGATCCCATTTAAGATGATACCTCAGAGAATATAATTTGAAAACTCACCATCATATCCATAACACACAAATTTGAGATGGGAAATAATGAGGTAAAATTTCATGTGAAATGCGGTACTTTTTAGTTAAAATAAACAAACAAATAAAGTGAACAAAAGCAGAAGGTTGATCATTTTTTTTTCACTTCTGGAATGTTACCTATCTATTAGTCATTCCAATTATTTGCTGCATCAGGCCAAATTATGTGCTGAAGTAGCTCAGAATCATCACAACACATAAAAGTTATGGCTGGTTCTCATTGAACTGCTACCTATTATCATGGTATATGACTATAAGGTGGGGCCTGCAATCACAGTTGTAAATCAAAAAACGAGTCATAGGTTAGGTACTGTTTTCCTTGGATATTGTCTCTAAGTTTGTTGTCTGTATACTAGTTTCTTGGGTGATGTTTGGTGAGCTGTTCAGTTAGGTGTGAAGTCAAGAGTAGGTAGTTCCCCACTTGCGGGCTGCACACTCATCTTTCCGAGATCTGGCCTATTTTGGCCTCTGTAATGTCTCTGTAAACAGTCTTTGACCACCTGTAATGAAAACATCTAGTTTTACTGTGCATCTTTGAAATTCAGAGTAGCTGTTAAGGTCAGGTGTGCAAAGAATAGAAGCAACTAGAGATGTAGGTGAGCCCATAGCGCTTGAAATCCCCTGGAGATTTAAAAACCAACTTGATTTTTGAGAACAATAAGAAATTAGCAGAAGAAAAGCAGTTTAGGCGCTTGAAAATCCCAGCCTGTTTTGTTTGGCAAGTGAAGAATGAATCAGGAAATCTGCTACATGAAAAATGATCATTCAGTGACAAAGTAGATGTTGATGGAAAATATTTGTGCTTAGATTTTTCAGCAGTTAATGATCATCTTTACAGACCATAATACCTGAATACTTCACTTATCGATACATCAGGGCTTGGATGGACTTTGAGACGTATGAAAATGGGACACTCCTTAGGCCAATGGTAGCTGTGTGTTCTAGTAACTTATCAGCCAATTACATAACTACCTTGCAGAAATAGCTACAACTCCGTTGACTTCACTGGAGATGACAGTTACCTGAGAATTGACCCGAAACTCTTGACATGTGGCAGATAATGGTTGCATATTTTGCTGTGTAGTGTTGTTGTAAAAATAGGCTCATTTCCTGGAGCAGTTAAAACAAGAAAATCTGGAAAAGCAATTTCCCACAGAGACTCATCCACCCTGGAATTTGCTGAGGTCCCCGGATGTGAACATGTGCTGTTAGAAAACATAAAACAGCAACTTTGTTTAGGGAAGCCTCTGACCTGTCAAAAATGCAAAGCATTCATTACCAGACTTTTCCTTGGCAATTAGCGGGTAGAATTACTCATAGAAATTGTTTGGTTTGCTCACGAGGAGAGAAGCAAGACATAAATTCAAGATATCCCCTGTTTGACCACAAGAAAGAAGGGGGCCTGTTCAGAGGGGGCCTGTGGGTGAAGTGCTGAATGGCCTCAGCTCCCCCTGGGGATGAACTCAAACTTGTAGACCTCACTGAAGTATCAAGAGCCCTCCAAAATTTCTGGATGTCCCTGGCTGTGATTTTTTTTTTTTTTTTTTTTTTTTTGTCAGCAGTCTAGGGGATTTGGGCATCTGATCCTAATTCTTTTTTTCAAGACTTTCAGTAAACCCAACTGGTTTCAAATTCCCTCTGTTTCTGTTCTGCAGAGGCTAATTTTGACCCAGGGGTGTCATGGTGGGTATCACCTTCCTTGTCTAGGTAGTGACACCCACTCCTGGGGTTTACTTTCTGCTGTTTGGTGAAGATATTTTGCAGCAGTAACTTTTCAAGTAGCTGTCGCATGCCCAGTTCACTGCTGGGACAGCCTGACTTTTCAGATTGGATGTCCTCCTTACAACTGTGCATCACCTTTTCCTTTGCACTTTGCTTTTACCTGTCTTTTCCATATAAAGGTGATGCTGATTTAAGCTGAAGATCAGGGAAGTTGTAAGAGGCCAGATTTTCTGCACTGAGCCCTGCCCTGCTGGAGCCTGGTGCCCAGCTGTGCCTGCTGTGTGGAGCCAGAGACAGAGGGAGAGATGCTGCAGCACTTCAAGGAAGCCAGGATATGCCTCCTCATCCTCACGCTATCCTGCCTGAAGATGTGTCTTCCCCGGCTGTCACCAAGCCCTACAGTTTCCCCCTTCTCCTCTTGCCTAGGGGGGCGATGTTCCCTGATGCAGACATGTCCCTCATGCAGGGGAGGGTCTCATGCTGCACAGCATGGTTGAGGAGAGGTTGTGTGTGCTCAGCAGTACGATTCCCATGGAAATTGGGGGCTTATGCACTTGGGAGGGAAGACTCTTCTTGGCCCAAACTCACCCATAGCAAAATGAGGTGCTCAGAGGTCTCATTGGAGCCAGGAAGCTACTCAAATATGTCTTCAGGATCTGAATTCTACCTTGACTGCAATGGGTTTCTGTAGCAAAAGTGACAGGAGTTGGAATGGTTTCCTCAACAGACCATGTACGAGTCCTGCAGTAATGCTCAGCTTGTGTGCTTTACTGATGGCCACAAATGCAGCTTTTCCATCACGTTGTCACTGTGTATTCAGGGATATCTGTTTCTCTTACGTGTACTTCAGAATGGTCTGCCCAGCAGCTTGTATCCATTTCTTGTAAGAGCCTGCTGGCCAAACCAAACTGTTTAGGCTATGTCTGTGCATCTAATGGGGGCTTGGGGACCTAGCAGCTGGAGTTAGCAAGTGCAAATGTTTCACATTAGCTCCCTGCATTCCCCTCAGTTGTGATTCAGCAAGATACACAGAGGAAAGCTGAACTTGAAGCACACGCTTCATTGCGATGTTTCTTTGAAGTTACTCATGCTTCAAGTTAGGCGTGATCTGAGCTGGCTTGCTAACCGAGACCCTGAAGAGCCTGCTGAGGTAACACAGTGTAAGCTTGGTGTTTTCCTCTCGCGTGTTGCCTGGAGTGATGCTGGTTTCAGAAGCAGTCTGCAACCTTTCAGAAAACCATTCCATAGCATTGAGGGAAAGCTTCGACTGTTCCATGGCTTTCTGTCAGCAAGCTCAGCTACGGTAAAAAGCCCATAGCAACAACTGCCTTCTCTGGGCCTCTGGGCCTCTAAAGTCTCTTCCTTCCTTATTTTCTTCAGCAGATTTCTTGTCTAAGACAAGTGAAAAAACTCTTAAAATAGTACCTTGAAAAGGTGGGAAATTAAGCAGATCATATCATCTTTATTCCTTTATCTCGCTTAATTAAGGAGAAGTTTGCCAATAGCAATCTGGTATTTCCTAAAACAAGCATACATGAAGAACACTTTGAGCAACTTCAAAAGGATTTGCAGGCTAGATCAGGAAAAGATAAAACCAGAAGTGGAAACTTCTAATACACTTTATAGCTCATTACTTACAGGAAATACATTGTTGCATGGGATACTAATGAATTTTGCAGGATGAGGTTTCCAAAAGAAGAAAAAAAAAAAAAAAGATACCTTCAGTATCTTGGAAAAAAGGTCTTAGATCTTTTAGAATTATGGTAGACATGCAGTGGATGTGTAATGTCATTCACTGGAAAGATTGTACTTCTGTGAAAAGGCTTTTTAAGGTCTTAAATATGTAAGCAAGCCCCTCAGTGGTGACCAGAGAGCTGAGCGGTTGTGCTCCTGGCTCACCTCATGCTTTCAAGTGCAGATGTGCTGTCACTGCTTCAGCATTTTTTTGTTAAATACAGACAAGAGATTTAAATACTAGGTTAGTTGCTCTTCCTATCTTTAGGCATTCAGGTATTTCTAGACTTGTGGCCACTGGAAGTCTGTCTTATTGAAAGTCAAGAGCCGTTTGCCCTTGTAAAAATTTCTGCTCATGCTTGCAAGTAAGATTTGGGCTCCTAACTCACGAATATGCTTTTGCAAATGTTGTATCTGTCTTCCTGTTTCCCTATAGATCAACCTGCTTGGCCCGAACTGAATGTATAAATAATAAACAGCTGAAGGACAGTCTGATTGCTTCTTTTTGAGTGTTTCCCTTATGGAGTGCTTGAGGTCACATAGCATCTGCTGTTTTCCCAAGGACTTGCTTTCTGGAGGCTTTTTTTTAAGACACTAACAAACCCCTCTTTTTAGCTAGCCGTTAGATGAGCCAGTCAGTGGTAACCATGCAGGTCAGGCATTAGGAGAATATTCTTGCTGGGATACAAGATGGCTCTGTCCATGTGCTGGCCAGGGATGAAGGGCTGGAAAACTGTGTGGTGGAAGAGACTATTAATGTGATTTTCCACAACTTTCCTTGCAGCTGCATTTTTGAGGAGAGAGAGAGAGATGGCTAGGCTTGCAGTAACATGTTGTGCCGTCATAAATGCTACAGCCACCATCTGTTTCCAGCCCACGACTTGAAAGAAAACTGAGCAGTAATCTCATAATTCACATGAGCATTTTACACTTGTGAACCCTTCCCAACCTTTGTCTAATACTGAGGGGAGTGCATGGTGCTAAGGTTTGTATTTTTCCTGCACATATTAGTGTTTATTTGTATGTCTCTTTCTGTATATTTTATTTTATTTTTTCCACGGGCCCATGAAAAAAAATCTCTGGAAGGAAAATCAGACCAGTTCTGCTGTCAAAAGAAACATAATGAAGGCGGAATTCCAATTCCATTGACCTTGCTGGCAAAATTCTCCGGGAGGAGGTGCGTTTAACATTCCTCACTCTGTCTGTCTTAGTTATTTGTTGTTTAAAAGAAAGAAAGACATTAGAAAGTGAAGAGGCAGGTTGCTGAGCTGCCCTTTCCCTGCAGAAACAGAGCTGCTAGAATAGCTGGACATGCGCATTTTAAACCTGCACCATCAGATAGGATGGTAATGGTAGGTTGGATTTTAATGAAAACAAATTCTTCTGCTAATCTTGGCTTGGAGCTGGCCCTCTGTGGGATTAAGGATACCACCTGCCGTGCCAAAGACGTGCGCAGGTTCGAGGCTGCTGGTGGGTGGGAAGAACACAGACATCTGAGAGTGACTGGTGAGGGATCGCAGTCTGTCCTCTTGCAGTGCCCTCAGGGAAGGCAACGAGTTGAGATCATTTAGTTGATGGAAATACTGCTCCTCTTCAGCCTGCAAAGCAGGGCTAACGTCATTAAGGATTTCCTTTCGACTGTTCAGCAAAACCAAGGGCTGCTGCTTCTCTGGGCCTCCTCTCGTCTTTGGACCCAATTTGCACGCCTGCTCCTAGCACAGCTGAACCGGCTGAATTAACTCCTGCACTCCTCTGGCCTTAGAAACAATGACTTCCATCATCTCGACGAGACTGCAGAGCAGTTTAAGGATGAAAGGGCTTCTCATTTCATATATCCCACTGCTGCTAGAACCGTAAATCCTTGATGGACTGAATTTATAGCAAGCTGCTACTGCAAGCAAGTGAAATATATTTTGTGTTGTCATATGTATGGTTAAACTGTTCAAAAAGTTGCCAAACAGAGAACTGAGCTTCTGATGGAAAATCAATTCAATCTCTTTCTGTTTCATTGAAAAATAATAAATATCAATCAAATGAACTTATTTTGACATGTGCTACCTGTTGGGCGATCCTCAGTATCTCCAAGATGTGTCAGTAGGTGAAAGAAAGCTGCCAGCTGTTGCCAAGTCCAGCAGACACGGCATGAAGTTCCATCACAAGGTTTGTAGGCTCACTGGGATTGGGGACAGGTTAAGGGAGTAGATCTGAACAGTCCCCTTTTTAGCACTGCTTGTTGTTCTCAGTGTGTTTGTTAAGGTAGCAAGGGTTCACCCACACATCTCAGCCTTTTGGTCCTTTCCTCCCCATAGAGGCCATGTTGACCTCTGCTTGAATCGATGACAAAGCTTCATTGACCCGAATCTTCTAACGTGCAGTTTGATCAAATATGGTTGTTGGTGGATCTTTGGGATCTAAATGATGACCCACATCTCTTTTGGTGCTTCTTGATGGTTGATGAGCTAAAAAGTAGACAGTAGAAACTCTTCAAGCTGATGGGGATCTCAATCACATAGATTTCTGTATCATTTTCTTACAGAGTGAACCAGCCTGGAAAGTTACCTTATTTCTATTTTTATTTTTATTTTTATTTTTATTTTTATTTTTATTTTACCAGGGTTAATTGATTGCAGACAGGGGGTACTGGGAGCTGTCAGATTAATGGACCTCTCCCATCCTGCTGGGTTCAGTCCCTGCTGCCTCCCACCCCCTCGCCTGCACCTTGCAGCCCCATCCGAGGTGTCTGCCCATACGCGTGCTGCTCAGAGCCCTCTCCCCACCGTGCGCCTTGGTGTCCTTGGAGTTACAAATAATCTTCCTGAGGCTGGTTTTCATGTGAGAGAAGGCACGTGAAGGGCAGTAGCAGGGAAGGTCTCCGACATCAAATTCCCAGGAATAGGATTTGCACATTTTATGACCGTTCAGATGGAAATGCAATGGAGCTGAATTATTACTCCTTAATCCTGCTTTCTCACTTTCTTCGCAGCAGCCTCCTCCCCTCAACCTTAGGTAATACAGAAGCTTATAAACAAATCCCACTGCATGGAAAATAGCTAAGGGGGGAAGAAAGAGACCTGAGTTAGGGCTGTGATGGATAGACAGGTGGAAGGCAGGCACCAGAAAGGAGGATGAATGGTAAAAGCCTTTGATGGAAACACTAAAGAGCTATTGAAAATCCAAGGGGTGGGGGGAGGGAGGAGAAAGAATAGCAGGAGGAGGGAAAGCAAGGGAGCCGTGCCCCCCTCCCCTCCGCCCTCTTTCTCAGGATGTTGAAAGTATTTGTCCTTCGTTACAAAATGATTGAACTGCCGCCAGGCCAGGCCACCCTTCCAGCCATTGCAATGGGAAGCTGGCACTTTTGAAAGCCTTGTTGCCTCTCAAATTTTATAGCTTTCCCTTTTGTGGGAGTTTTTGTTTTGTTTTGTGCTCCTTGCAGGGTTGTTTTCTATTTTGCTGCATATAAAAGAAACTCTATTTTAGTGCTCTGACCAAAACAGAATCCAGGTAATGAACAGAAGAAATAAAAAATAAAGGCCCATTTTTATCAGAATACCCAGCTGTCTGCCTTTTATTGAATCAGAATTTCATGCACTTGGTATTCATGTTATTTCATTAATATTCCTTTGGTTCATCTCTAGTGCTTTTTGAAGGAGGAATTTCGTTCTGTAAATAAAGCTTGAGCCGTATTGGTGCCTCAGTGTGTACAAAAGCAGTGCCTGTTCTTATAGTTGTGCGCAGTAAGAAAGAAGATTCTGTTATATCGTAAGTAAAGTTTTTTTTTTTTTTTTTTTTTTTTTCCCCATTAGATGTGCACAACAATGGGAAAAGGTAATTTTTCCCCTTTTCACAGTGGTCCCTGAGCTTCTGGGATCTCCTTTATTTGACTTGGGAAGGACTGAAGCCTTGTGTGTCCTCCCAGGAATTAGGTCTGGATACCTGGATGGCTGTCCTCCACCCAGGGCCTTGCTGACCAGGGGATGACCCAGGGCTGTGGTGTTCACGTGATGCCACTCACACGCCACTGCCTTCAGGGTGAACTGGATGTGCTTGGTCCCAGCGGGCTGTGCAGGGCCCCAGCTCCCCGTGCATCGCTGTGCAGGGTGGGCGCTTCAGTTGCATCACCCTAAGCACAGCCCCAAGGACACTCCTCTGTGTAAACAGCACTGACAGTCAGCTGTCCCTTGTCTCCAAGATTAGTTTGTGGGATTAGGTCTGATGAGCTGACCATGCTGTATAATTAAAATAGGCCCAGGAGAGGCAACGTGCAACACATACACAGCTGAATTTTGTTTTGGGGGGGAGGGGAGGTGGGAGTTGTGCTTACTTATAAACCCACTGCAGCTAGAAGAAAATCTCTAATACAACAACTTTGCAGTAGCACTTCCCACCTGCACATCTTTAGTACATCCATTGAGGTTTGCAGTGCCCTTGAGGGAGGTTACACTGTTATCCCCACCTCCAAGAGAAGAGAAAGGGTAAGTGATTTGCTCAAGGTTGGGTGGGGAGTCACTGGAGATGGTGCTTCAGTCTCCTGCCTTCAAAGGAATTTGATGCGGTGACCAAAGCAAACAGCCTCTGCTGTTACAAGGCCGGACCGTGGTGTGTCATTAGCACTTTCTATCTGAGTTGCTGTGTCCGGGAAGGTAATCTGTCCTTACAAACTAACTGTCACTTCTTGAGTGTGGGTGAACACTTGTCATCATGCCAGGATGACACAAAGTCTAGAAATTATGATGGCAATTAAGGTCATGGCATAATGGGGGAAAAATGCTGCCTCAGAAGTGTCCCTGTCTAGTGTCACCACTAATGATTATTTAACCTGCAGGACATGACAGATGCAAAGATCAAGTTGTAGCTGATATGACTCATGTCTTGAAATAACATTTTACTTCTTACATTGTGAAAATTACAGCACTATGGGAAGTGAGGGAAAATGGGATTTCCCTGGAGGTTAAAGATTTTCCTTTAATCAGCTTTCATAATGTTAATTAAATGTTTGGAACAATGGCTTGGTCCTGGGATCCGCCCGCTCTTGCGTAACCATCTCACAATACCGTTTTCACTTTCGTGTTTATTTGCCAGCATGATTCAAAGCGAGAGCTGAGCAGGACTCCTGCCCCAAGGAGCTCCTTGGGTTTTGGGAAAACTCAGCTCTCTGTGTTATGTTTCCTAGAGAGATAAGGTGCAGACTCTCCCCTTCTGAGAAAGGGCAGCTGGGAGGGCTCGCAGCACTTGCTGTACCACTGTTATCCCATCTGTAAATAAGGATGATAAAAACTCACAGGCTTTATAGGGGTGGCTGGTTGCTGGCACATATAAATATATACCCACCCCTGTGGAGAAACAGGTGTGTTTATAGAGATTAATACATGGATAGATGTATTCTGGGTAGTACAGTGTATTACACTGTCACTTGTTCCCTGAAGTTCTCATTCTATGTAGTGTACTTTGTCCCCATGGGAGCCATCACTTCTGGTCCGTCAGGCAGTGGGTCACGCGTTTCATGTAACCCAGGCCTGCATCACGTGCATGGAAAGCTTGAGGGAAATGAGAATTTAGGTTCATAGGCATGTGGTGACATTGATTTCCCTAGGGACCTCACCCCATGGGAGCAGGAGCTGTGCTGGGCACATTACCACAGCCCAAGAAGGGCCTGGTGCCAGCCTGGGATGGCTGTCCTGGTGGTCTGAGATGTGCCTGTGTGCCCTAAAGCTGCAGCAGCAGCATGCTCAGAGCACCCATAGGTGTGCACAGGGGTTTGAATGTGGGCAGAATCTTTCGTTCTTCAGTCTTTTTTTCAAAAATATGGTTTTAAACTTACAAACATCAGGCAATATCACACACACACACAAAAAAGAATGTCTTCCATTTTAGGTCAAAGTGTTATCTAGCCCAAGACTTTTAAATATGTGCAAAATGCAGTTTCTGCAGGAGGAACGTTAATCAGCCACTGGAAGAACTGCCTTGTGAAGCTGGAAACAAAAAGCCGCAGCTCCGTTCCCTGTGGTGGGGACGGCAGTTCTGGGTGCAGGAGGGCACCTGCAGGCTCCCCTGCCCCTGGCAGCAAGTGCACATCTGCGCAGGAGCTGTTTCAACACAGCCAGCCGCTTGCCACGCAGGCTCTCGGTGGCAGTTTCCCTGTTGACACAACGCTTTTGTCTGCTCAGAGGAGGTGCTCTGCAAACAGGAATGCTGGATGGCTTTTATGTTACTTATTTCTGATTCATGGGTTCTAAATTAGTGGCTTGAAGGCACGTACCTTTTGTACAGACAGGGGAGGGATTGCCTCTCATCTCCCCACCTTTGATAACTTTGACCTGCTAAGATCACAAACTGAAGTAAATCTCTGAGGAGAAGTCCCAGGTACTACCAGCACCGAAGGGCTGAAGAACAGATTAGGTGTGTTTGGAAAGCATTTTAAGGGAGTTTGGAGTACCTGGCTCAGCTTACATCAACCTAACACAGCACAGGCAAGATGGATTTCAAGACTGATTTTGATAGCGTGAAGACTTCTTCCTCAATACAGGAATTGGCTGTGCATTTAGTGTATTAAATACATGTTTATTTTCTCCTTGGCAGCGCGGGACATGAGAGATCGAAACTTCCTCTCCACACCCCTTTGATTAGTAGAGGAGTGGCAGGAGGAATTTTTCCTCTCTTGGTCATTCTGGGCAAACTTTGAGCCCGCTTTTCCTGCCCTGTTCCCATTGCAGAACTGCAGAGGCCACGTGCGCAAGCCCTCAGCCAGCTGGGAGCCGTCAGCTGCCCCCGAGCCTGAGCCAGCCCTGTGTGATAAATCCATGCCGAGGTGTGCAATGCGTGTGGCACCGGCCCTGTAGCCCACACAGTTCCCATCCGAGCAGGGATGGCATTTTTTTTATTTTTATTTTTTACATTGGAATACAAAAGGGGAACCCATTTCTGGAGTTTATTTTAGATAGCTGATGGAGTCATCAAGGTTATTGGGGCTCGGTCTTTTCATGCTCTTTCCCCAGGGCTGCTGGGTTTTCCACCCTTTTGCAGGTGTGGGGTGGCAAAACCCTGAAAGCTGAGTTGCTCCCTTCTGAATCCTCCCTTGCAGGTGGCAAAGGACATAGTTAATTTACACCCAAAAGAAATACATGATCCTGTCTGCACGCTTTCAGCGGAGGCAAATGAAAGTTTTGCCATCAGCCTGGCTTGGCATCACCTTCCAGTTCTCTATTGTTTTCTCTTCCCATGAATCATTTCTCCATTCCACTTCTCTTTTGTTTGTTCCATAATTGCTGGCTTAACCTGGAGGCACAAGCTTCCCTGTGGGAGCATCACCGCGCTGTCAATCAGTGGTGGAGAGGTGGTACAGCTGGTACAGTCCTTCCTCCCGCTCAGGAGTGAATGAATCATCCCTTGAATATGCAATATCATCCAGGACAGGAGCCAGGATTCTCAACAGGCACATGAATTCCAGCATCTCTGGAAACATTATTTCCGCATTTTGGGCAGACTAAGACACAGTAAGTAAATAAGCAAGCTGTGGCATTTGCAATCTCTGTAATTTTATTTAAAATGACTGCGTGTGCTCTAAATGCCTGTATAGGTATTAAAAGTACAAGGAAAAAAGCATGTATCCTTGATCTGATACTGCCCAAGGCAGCTTGACCCTATGGCCCATTTAATGCCATTGAGCCGTCCATTGAACAATTAAGAACCCACCAGAAACAACTACCTGCTTTCCTCCTGAAAATTCACACCAACTGATGGATCCTAAACCCCCTCTGTTGCTGGACTCTGTGATGACCCCCCACTTTTGCTATTTTTCCATTATTTCAGTTCCTGATTAAGACACAAGCCTGCAGATACTAATGTGTCTGTTGAACATAAAAGCACTTTGCCTGGGAGCTCTGGTGCTCCTCCACAGGAGCAGGTGGCCCAGCTGCCTGGAGACCTGCAGAGGTGACCTGTGTGAAGTCTTATCCATGTGGATGGAGCTGGTGTTAGCCAGGGCTCAGGCTGTACAGTTCAGGCTCTGGGGGACATGCTAGCAGACACATGGGGCATGTGGACAGTGTGTCTCAGACACTCTGACACAGGCTAGACTATGGGTGAGTGACATGAGATTGAAATTTTGTACCTTGGTTTCCCAACTGGAAGTTAGCTGGGCTCCTGCCATCCCAACCAATCTGCCTTTCTTTGCCTGCAATTCCCAGCTTTCCTTCTAGATCAAGGAAAGCCCATTGCCTTTTCTCAAGCTGACTTCCATATAGTTTTGCCTTTAAATAGAACAAAAACATGCATCATTTTCCTTCTTTTCTGCTCCGAAATGCACATTCTTCCAGAAATCTTCATTTCTCCTTAATTTTTTTCTCTTTCTACAGAAACAGTGGTGTCAGTTCTGTCTCTTGCTCCCATATGGAGATGTTTCCCAACCTTTTGTTCTTGCAAATGAGCAGCGAAAGGCACATGCAGTCCTTCCCTCATTCAGGTTCTATTTCAATGATCAGGTAGTCCGTGAGACAGCATTTTTCAACATCTCACAGTTTTCCTAATGCCTTGTGCTGTGCTGATCAATTCAATAAAACTGCTCATGAATAAGTGTACATACACATTTCACTTCAATGTGCAAGAAAAGGGTGAGAAACACTGATCCAATACAGCAGAGAGATACTGGTCAGGAGGGCTACGGTATTGCTTTCTTACTCTTATTAACACAAATAACTAAGATTTTTTCTGCTTTGTTTTAGTGCCAAGGTTATAGCTACATGTTAACCTTCATCTGTCCTTCTGACAATAATGGTGAAAGTGAAATACCATTAAAATTATCTTCCTATATGTTTAAACCACTCTGGCACTTCTCCAGGCAGTGTTTGTGCCCTTGTTTATGCTGCAGAACCTGGTGACCCTAGAATACTTTTATTTATGACAGCATAAGCATCATTTCCATGGCAACATGCTTTTCAAGCTGCAGATTGAGGATTGCAATTTTCTAAGCAATAGAAAAAGCAATTTTTTTTTCCCAATCAGCTAGTAGCAACTTTCATGTGCGAAAATGATCAGCCACGACAAATCATTTAAAAGCTATATTATAATTAACACAATGTCGTAGCTCAGCATGGTTAGCCTAAAAATAAAGAGTTATATCCATTTTTTTAAATGTAAATGAAGATCATGCAATGACATCCTCACTGCTACTCCAGTGAATTGGCTTCAACTTGCTCTGAGATGCAGCCTAATGAGGAGCAGAGCAGTTTGCTTCACTAGAATGAAACATTATTTACAGAAGGACTTCTGCATGATTATAATCCTATATGGTTTTGGACAATGCTTTCCCATATTGGAGGAGATAACCAAGCCTATTTGAAAGCAGTCCAAGCTATCAGGAAAGGAATGTTATGAACAGATATGTTGGTTAGTGGCTTGTGCGAAACTGCACTTAGTGCTTTCTGCCTTCAGAGTGCACTGGGGTGGAGCTGAGCCCTGAGCCGGGGAAGCCGCCTGTGCTCACACACACATAGCAGTGGAGCCTTTCCTGCTGTTGACGGCATTGAGAGCAGAAATACAGGACTGGATCTGTAAGGAAATGCTGCTCAGCAGTGCCACAGCATTGCTTCCCTCCCCAAAAGTCATTTTTCAGAAGAGCAGTCACCCCACAAACAGGAAAGTTGAGGTGCAGAAAGATGCAGTCGTGTGTCTGAGGTTGCCAGCCTTAGTGTCCTCTCCTTAAGCTGGTTGTTAGATTTGATATGGAGTCCAGGCACCTGGGTTCAAAAATCAGGGAGCCACCAAATATTTTCTGCCCTAGGGAAAAGTGCTCACCTTCACGTTGGCTGGCGATGGAAAAAGAGGAAGGCTTTTCAACATGCTCTTATGGTTTCAGACTTGAACTTGGAACTGTTTGTTTTTGCTACGCCACCCCTTCCGCCCTAGTTAATAGTCAACTTTGAAACCCAGCTTTATGTCCCATGTGTTTGATTTACGTCTCAAATGCAGGGCCAGCAGGGCAGGCTGTCTAAATCACTTGTCAGCACAAGGGAAGGAGGTGACACAGGGGGAGAAAATGCTATGGCACAGCATAAACTCTCCAGCAGCTGGAAAATGCTGTTACTGGGAGAGTCCCCAGCAAGAAACAACTGCTCACCTTGCTCAGAGGTTGAGGTCTAACCCAGGCAACACACAGGGACTAGCTTGTCTTGTTTGATTTATGTCTGATTCCTCCAACACTGCAACCCTGCATCCTGTTTTCCTTGTCTACTGCAGCTGTACATGAAGGTGAGGGCTTGGAAAGACCTAGCAAGAAGAATTTCTTTTGAAACCAAAAATAGCTCATCATGATTTTATTTTTTTTGGTCAGCATCTTGCAATCTGAAATTTGTCACCTATCTGTGGCTGGATTGACATACAGGAAACCTATCCAATGGCAAGTTGGAGGGCACAGGGCAGAGCAAGTTCACCAACCACTTTTGAAAACTGTCTGGCTGGAAATAGAATTTTCAAGTGCTCTTTGATGAGGTAACATCAAGGAGCAAAGCAACTGCACACACCAGGCAGGCCAGCGCTGAATGGTTTGCAGGGCCAATCAATGGAGCATTGAGGGAAGTGGAAACATTTGCAGAATCAGTCAAAAATGGGTTAGATGTGTTTTAAAGCCATTATGTTCCAGACTTTTGACTCTGAATGGCACGAATATGATCAGCCGGTCCTTAGTGACCTTCACAGGCTTGGCCTGCTGGACATGATGGTGCCTAATGCTGCCCTCACTGGTGTTGCCCAGAGTTAAATGTGCGCTGGTTTTGACAGCTCCTGAGCAGTCTTGCTGACTGCCACGCTCCACCCTGATGCACTCATACAACAGGACGACCTGCTCCTTTCATCTTTTAAATTAAGCACTAGATCCTTGGGCTGCAGAGGGAACAACCATCATGGAGACAGCAGGGGACGGAGCCAACGTGGAGCCTCAAGTCCAACACCGTCAGGGGCTGGCGTGAGGCTTGTGCCTCTCCAGTAAGCCCACACCTGCCACAGTGTACCAAGATCTTACTGGAAGTAGCTACATCTGCTTCTTGCAAGCATGGTAAAAAACACCTGCCAGGTTCAGCTGAAGTAAAATCCCATAAATTAATTCACCAGCCTTATTCCCGGAGAAGTGCTTAATGCCCTGCTTCTCCATAGCTGCAGTTTCTCTCTGTTTTTAACGATGGTGCCTTGCTCTCAGTTTCACCACACACATCCTCTATATTGCTAAAAAAGTACTGATGAACTTGAGCTGTATTACCAGAAATCACATTTCTGTTCCTGTTCCTTGGCTCATTTCTCCCTCATTTCCCATTTACCTTCCTTTTTTAAGACTGCATGCATGACATACCTGTCAGCCACTCAAATATTTATCCGGTAATTTAATCAGTGAATTTCATGGTAGTTTGCTGACTGCATTGATGATTTTTTCCTCATTCACATGGCAGCACGTTAGGGAGTTGGAAGGCTGCAGGTTCACAGAGACGTGTGAACTAAATTACATTTATAAATTGTAGGGAATTTCTCCTTTTTTGTTGCAGCCTCTGGGGCCTGTGAAGTGCCTTGGCTCTGTGCTGCACTAAAGTGGGAGAGGAAAGCACCTGAGATGGACCATACTTGGGCACTGATGTGACCCTGTGTCGGTCTCAGTAGTAGGCCAGCCTCTGGCACGTGGCACAGAAGAGAGCAGGGTCCACTAAACCAGTGTGAGGGACTTTAGCTTTAGATTTTATAAGACAGCCCTTCTTTTTTTGTTTTCTTCTTAATCTCCAACCTACCTAAAGCCAGTCACTCATTCCACCCAAAGTCAAATTCTTTCTTAAGCTGATCCCAGTTGCCAGACTAGAACAATGTTATAAGATATACCAGACCTCCAGACTGTGTTCCTGAACCTCACCATAGTCCCAGACTGAGGCACACCTCAACTGGGCTGAGTTTCCAGCCAGAGGGAGCCCTCCAGAGCCAGGCACCAAGACTGAGCCCCCCAAACCATCCTGCTGTGGGCCCCAGGGTTGGTGAGCCCCAGGCTCTGGTGGTTTGACAAATCATCCCTTTCTTCACCTCAAAAGAGAGGAGAGAGAAATGGCACACTTTTACAGTGTGGGTAACAGCTCAGCAGTATATTCCCCCAAGGCAAGGCATGCTCCACACTCAATGATTTCAAAGGAAGTTTAAAAAAAAAAATGGAAGAAGGAATGAGGAACCAACTCAACACACCCTGTAGGTAGGTTCTGGCTTCTCTGAGCAGGATTAGAGTATAAACTTCTAATTCTGTATCTGTTTAATATGTTTTAAAGAGCTTTTCGTTTTTCTCATTCCCCCTCCTCAAACCTGAAACCACTGCTTCTTTACCAGATAATGCTCTGCCTTGACAGGATGGGAGAGATGTTGTGTATGTATAGATACAGATAGTCTATCATCTGTTTCCATTAATAGGCATTAAGAATAAGGATATAAATGATAATCTCACTTTGTTGCATCCTGTGACCAGTCTCCAAGAATCCTGTTACTTAATGTTTGAAACATCCTTTGGAGGTAGATGAATACAATCACCCCCCACTCATTCCTGGCTCTGGAAGCAGCAGCGCTCTTAGATACACGCTTACCACAAGCCCTGGCTTTGGCCACAGTAATTCTGCACTTAAAATGTGTATGCTTAAAGGCTTTGCTGGACTAGCTGAGCTAGTGTGCTTGATATCTTGCAGAATAGGGTAGGAAGGCAAAGGGAGATTAAGGATTTTATCATGTTCCCAGGAAAGTTCACTATGGTTTCATTGATTTCTGCAGAAAAGCAGCTGTCCCCAGGGAGTTTGCACAGCTGGGAAAGAAGCCCAGGAGATCCCAGTGCCTTGTCCTTTCCTCTAACCATTATGCCATACTTCTCCTGAAAGGAAAATGAGGCATGAGGGAATTTACACTCTCTCGCAATTATGCAGGTTGCTCCAAAAAGAATAAATATTCTTATATAACTAATGTAAATTTGTACTAATTAAATAATGATATAACTAATCCTGCACAAAGCCCTGCAGAAAAGCTGCCTTAAGTGTAAGTACAAGGCTGGAGACTGTGCCTTCCAGAACACCTTGGCAGTCTTACCAGAACAGCAGACAAACAGAGATTCATGCAACCTTTTCAGAAGTACGGATTTTTCTTTTTCTGTCTTAGCTGAAATTCCAGACATGACTGCATTTTACTTGGGAATATCTTCTGCAGAAGTGGCACAAGCTAGTAGGAAATAACTTCAAACTTATTGAAATTCACAGCATTTTTAGTATATCGGTAACCTCAAACAGTTAATTGCTGAAGAAATACTGCCTTCGCTTCTCAAACAGCATTGACTGATTTCAGCCAAACTAGGGATATGAAAACATTTCTCAGCTGGAATATCTTCTCTCAAGACTTTCATAGATGCAGTCAGGCTAGGTAGTTCAGTACGCCCTGATTTTCTCAAAGGTCTCTCAAGAATTATAATAATAATTGCAGTATGTTATTTAGTCCTCAGGGATAGCTCCATTTTCCATGCATGTAACCTTTACTGCTTTGGGATGCAGGCTATTTGTTTTGGCAACATGAAACAACCCATAACTTCACCATGATAACCATTTTTAGTTTGGCCTGCATTTTTTTCTTCTTTTTCAAATCCATCTGTCCTGAGAATTCAAATTCCTGATTTTATCTTGCACCACCCACTTACAAAGGAGAGCTCAGAGCAATCCCTCTTCTCTTGCCTTGCTCTTTGGCTTTCCCTTGCCTTTTCACAATGAGGTTCATGTTTTTGTTTCACTATTTGTGTGTTAAATATGTCTGTCCTTGAAATTTCTGGACACTGATGTAGGGAGGTTCCATGTTTGTTACCTTGCAGTAACATCTGAATTACATTTGCTGAATTTACAGGTTTTGAGAACAAGAGAAACAACCCAGAAATCATTTTCCCACCTGCCAGACCTGAGTATTACATGTAGAATTTGAGTTGTTAGGTCTTGCATTGCTACTGAGAAAAGAGGTTCTGTTTTTTAGACTTAACAAAGCTGATGAAGATGGTTGCATGCACGAGGGATGAAAGCAGCTCTTACTGACATCCTGTTCTACTGCTTTCAGAAGAGAAAACAGCAAAAACATCTCTGCAAGAAAAATTCTTCAGTCTAGCTGGCAATGGTTTGCCATCCAGCAGGTTCATGCAGGCTGTTTTTATGGGTGATTCTTTTTTCAGATGTCCAGTACCCAAATATAGCAGATATGAGTGTTTTCTCTATTTGGAAAGAGGAAAAAAAAGCCATTATTGCTGAGGGCAGTGGGGTGAGTGCAGAGCACATACAATGTGGGGACTGAGAGTTGAGTACCTGGTGAGGGCCCTCAGCTGATTTTGATCTCCACATCATCCATGAGGCAGCTGTAGGGAGGCTGTAATTACATTATAGGGAAATGTGGGGCAGTGTCACATTGCACCAAGACCAAGTTCAGGTCAAAGTCTGTGTAAGGTAGAAGTGCCACAAGCCTATCTTTGCTCTCTTCCTTTGGAGTGTGTCCTCCATGAGCTACTTGACTTTTGCATGGCATGCTCTCAGCAGCTGCACTACTGCAATTAGACCTGAGCCAAACAGGTAATGGGGGGAAGAATTATGTTGGAGAATTACTTTAGGAGTGAGTGCTGGAACAGCGGCAGAGATTTATGTGATACTGGAAAAAATGTCTCCAGTAAAACACATATTTCTTCACTAGTATTTTAGGTGTAGGATCAAAAATATTTTGAGTCTTTCTTGCTTCCCATAGATTGAAAAGCTGTTCTTCCAGGTTCATCCCATATAATGTGTGACTAATGCCCTCTTGGAATTAGCAGGGTTTGATGCTTTGGCCTGTTGCACCGGGAGTAACCAGGGATTACTTGGTTTATCACAGCTTTCCTGCACTCCAGAGCTGTGCTTGCTCCCAGCCAGATGTTCAGAGGTGGGCACAGCATCTGTGCAACGCCTCACCAAGCCCTCTGAGTCCTCACTGACAAATACTTTCAGAAGCATTTGTTATCCACTTGGTTTGTTCATGGGAGCCATGCAAAACCGCCTCACAGGCTGGATTCAGCTACTTGGACTCCTGAATGTCTTTCTATGGCAAGTACTCATGGACTTTTTGGGTTTTGAAGACATATCTCCTTGAGGGACTCATGCAGTCACCCCAGTTTTGCTGACAAGATTGCACAACAAACTGTGCTGTTTATTGGCAGCCCCAGTATAAAGATACACTTCAGTAACACTAATGGATTTATTTTCATGATTAGGAATGGGTGAACTTTGAAATAATTAATATTAATATATTAGTAGTAGTATGTTTTATATTTTAATATTTTTTTCAATACATATATTAATGAGATAATGTTAATTCCTAGCTAATTAACATCAGCACTTTCTTTTCCTTGATGAATCACATCAGTAGTAACTGGTTTGTCCATAGGGAAGCTGAGCATCAGAAGGGTCCCAGTGACCCCCCAAGGCTGTACAACATGCTCGTGAAACAAATGGGACCTGGGCTCAGGATCTAGATCAGCTCCCAAGCGGTCACATAGGGAATTTGCTGCCTTTACTTGTGTGCTTTACTCAGTCAAAAAATCTGTTGCTTCTGGGAGTTGCGTTTGAACAGACTTNTTTTTTTTTTTTTTTTTTTTTTTTTTTTTGGTATTTACTATTGTTTTCAGCATCCTAGGCTGAGGAAGTACCAGATGGATCTCTCTGACCCATAGCTGGAAGGTGTCCTGGGTCATGTCAGGGTGGGAGAGTTGCTGGTGAGTACAGACATGCCACATCACAGGCTTCCCTGCGTGCCAGGGGAAGGGGTTCCATCACATGCCTGATGGCAGAGTGGCAATTAGCACAATAAGAGGGGTGGAAGCAGTCGATCCCGCTCTCGGGCACAGGGACGCAGCATCCAGAACCACCAGCAGAGCAGCTGGCTTTGGGGCTGTCCTGTTGTTTCCTCAGGTCCCTGCATCCTTGGTCAGTGACCACCCCTCCACTCCTGCCCTGGCTGCTTCTTTTCTCTTAGGAAAAAGTACATTTCACCCCTAATATTTGAAATGACCCCAGTTTTATTTAATTCTGTCCATCCCCATGGCTACTCCTAATTCAGTGCTGTGAAGAATTCACCTTCCTGATGGTGCTTAGGAAAAGTCTTTGTCCAAGCCTGCTCTGCCAACCTACTGCCATAACCTAAGCTCACAGATATGTTTCCTTGCACACAGGTGTCATTCCTCTGCATCATTTCAGTTCTGCTGCTAAGCTGTAACCCATTTATTCTAGTTATCTAGAAATCCTCCCTTTCCCTCCAGCCCAGTCTACCTTTCATCCCAACCATCTGGAAAACTGCTGTTAGGCAATGCTATCTTGGTCTAATTTGTAAGAAATAATTGATTTATTTTATACTGCTACATACCTTTCCTGATTTTCCTGGGCATGGCAGAAATAACAGGCTGCTCTAATCTTAAAGAACTTTATATAAATTGTATTCACATACAACATATCTCAGTGATAAGGGGACCTGAGTTCAAAGGAAGCCGCATCATATCTTTACTCTCTGGAGTTTTGGGGGGTTTATTTTAATAACAGCCTGACTTTAGCATATACAATCCATGGTATTTGAAAAGCTTAAAACAACAGCCACAGGAGGATCCTGTCGTACGTTTTGCAACCCGTTCTCACATCAACAGAGTGCTGATCCTGCATGGAATTCATTCCACATTTTATTCATTATCTGAATGAGTTATCAAGACAGCTCTCTGCCTGGCTTGAGGTACCAACATAGTGCAGACAGATTTTTTCCCACAGAACTCTCTGAAGCGATACTGTCAGCATAGCTATATTTAATGGGTTCTACCCATGCAGTCAGTCTCTCAATGCAGAAGTAGTTTATAGTCTCTGAAACCCTACACTCCTCTGCCACAGAACAGGAAAAAGTAACATCTACCATCATTCCTTTTGCGTTTTGCTGGTTCTGAGGGGAAGGGAAAGCTAACAGGACAATGAGGACATTGAAAACAATATTCTGAAAGGCAGAGCAAGGCAAAAAATGTATGTCAGTAGTCAACATCTGCAAGCAATCTTTAACCACAGCTAAAGACTGCTTTTAAATCCACACGTCATGCCCTAGTTACCTTTGCTTTAGGCTTAGTACTAGTTTAGAAATAACTTGTTATCTTCCATGTATCATTGCTTTTGCTGAACAAAGATTTAGGACAAAAAACTGTTAGGCACACAGATTTTTCTCCAAATTAAATGCCATTAAGCGGACAATAACTGACATTTTAGAAAGATACTATAAGGCAGCCTTATGTACCCTCTGAGTTTTCTGTGATGTGCCCCTGCAGGATGCCTGAAAGAAGTTTTTGCCACGTACATTAATGTAAAGGTCATCTGTCCTGAACGACTTCAATGAAATTGTCTGTTTCACAATTTTAAAAAAAGCTTCAGTACATGATTATGGCAGAGAAATGTCATTACACACTAACCAGGGGACTGAGTGACGGTAACGGTGTGACCTTCAGTTCACATCTGAAGTAAAAGCTTCTTGGGGAGTGGAAGAGGGACCCGTGGGGCTGAGGTATGGGTCTGCTCCACACTATGTATGACGTAAACACCATGGGGGGAAAATAGTAATTTCAGCGTGGTTTGGCAGGATGGAGTGTCAGAACAATGATGCTGATGATACATAAAATGGTCTGAAACAACCTGGCGGCGAAATCTGCGTGCGGGTGAGCAAGTGAGTGCCTGGATCACACAGCCCAGCACAGGCAGTGGTGCCGAGTTATAGAGCACGTCTGACCTGGGAACCTGGCACAGCTGTGCTGGGCACCTTGTTGGGACTGAAAATGCAAGATGGCCATGGCAGGGAGAAGGCCAGGAGCTTGCATGAGATGTCTTCCAGCTCTGAAAGTCCAAAAAGCCTTTTCCTGTGTGTTGTTGTTAGAATTGTTACTGAGCTGGGAGGTGTGGAGGTCCTGAAATACAAACATTTAAAGACTAGCTTCGAGCTCAAAGCTTCAGGACCGGTGTTCATTACCTCTCCTTACACCCTGTGTGGTATATAAGTAAGTGCCTTTTCTTAAAGTCATAAATCACATCAATTTTAATGGCCCAGCTCAAGATTTGACTTTCTACAAGGCATATGAATAAAGCTGGTTGCTCTTGTGACACAGTTTAATTCTTAATGCTTTGGTGAGGCTGCAAAAAATCCACAGTCTCCTTGCCCACTAAGTACTCCTCCTCCCCCTTTGTTACAAAAAAATACCAAATGCACAGGTTATAAATAACAAAAGTTATCTAACATTTCACCATATAAGGAATGAGCTGATTTCTTTTTTGCCTTTAGCATTCAAATCAAGTGGACACTGCAGCAAATTGAATATTCCCAGCAAAAATGGCTTTTCTCGTCATACTGATTGTGCAGGTTTTGTGTTC
This sequence comes from Alectura lathami, assembly GCA_013399715.1. Lineage (NCBI taxonomy): Eukaryota > Metazoa > Chordata > Aves > Galliformes > Megapodiidae > Alectura > Alectura lathami. Next base: position 214,205 of record VXAV01011005.1, on the reverse strand, counting down.
TCGTGTCTTGCTTTGAGCTTTGTTGTCACATATGCTGCTACTTTGACAACCAAGAACTGTAAGTTTGACCTTGCATTACTAAAACATACTGATCTGTGACCAATTTGAAAGCAAGAGAAACAGAACTTACCTACCATGTGAGGGTAGGAAGCGCACAGGAAGGGATGCTCTGTTACAGCTCGTGCAACAAGTGTCTGAAGACTATCACCAGCTCAGTAACGCTGGCTTCAACACCATTGCTGTCTTTAGCCAGAGAACAGATATTCTAGGGGAAAGCACCGTCATTTGTCTCTTCTCACATAGTTTAAGCTTGGATAAAGGACTGATGCTAATCTAGGGCTAAAACTGAAGTTTGAAGTAATGGGTTGGTTTGTACCATTTTTTTTTTTCTTTTCAAATAATGCATATCCTTCCAGACCCCTTTTCCCCATGAATAGGAACTGATTCAGTTTTGGCAAGCAGTCCCCTTCCTGCTGCGCTTCTCTGATGCCTGAACTGGCCTCCATTAAATTCATATGGAATTAAAGAAGGGGATTAAGATATGAAGCTGTTCTGAGCCTCTCTGTCTTACACATGGCGATAAATATCAGTTACTGAAAAGCAGTTTTGTATCCCCTGGTAACACTAGGCTTCAGAAACATTTCATGAATAAAGAGTCTGGCTACCTGGTTATTGACAGTCCAGCACTCACTTTCACTTATCTCCTACCCTATTTGCTCATAACCACGTTCGAAAACATGTGTGTAAATAACTGAAAATAATGGAGATATTCACTGATCTTGGAAGGGCAGTGAGTTCAAGCAATGAACTGCAGTACGTGTTCTTTGTGCATGTACAGCAGCATAAGGAAACTGTGGGAAGCTAATTTGCAAGCCTGTTTACTGAATACCTGGAACAACTCCCATTTCCCATTTAAATTAGCTACAGGAAGCTGAATGTCTAATTTGCTTCTTCAGTACCTGCTTGTTCCACTCATTTATGTCCGTACCCATGTGCATTTTAGTAGTCTGTGTCTCCTGGCATTTCAGGCATGTTTATTACTGCATCTATAGTCTGTAGTAGCATCTCCAGGGAAAAATAAACACAAACTGCTAGCACACTGGCCTGGCTGGCTTTGTACCTGCTCTGCACTGCATGGGCACTAGGAGCTATTTGGAGTTCAGGGGAACAGCAGGTCGGGTTCATAATATCCAGCACATTCCCAGGCCAAAATCAGTATGCAGCTCTTGCAAAAACAGAGCCTTAGAGGAACAGATTCCTTACTGCAGTTTATGCTAAACCTGTTCTGCGCCTGGAAATGTCTGGACAACCAGCGTTAAAGCAAACAACACATAAGCAGTGTCATAATAGTATTCAAGGTAATCGCTTCCACACACTGCAACATCTCAAAGCTTTTTTCCAACCTCATCTGCTCAGGGCTAATTCAAACTGTGACGAAAGCCTCCAGTGTCACCAACTTTGGCCTCTGCTTGGAAGAGGGGTGGTCATGGCTTTGGGTATGAGAACTGCTCATGGAAAATGTCCTGGTTTTATTCCCTGTGCTCTGGTCTCCAGAGCCTAGGAGCTTGAAAGCTCAGCTGTGCGTCTCTAACCAATTAGCTGTGTTAGCACTGCTTGCTTTCGCAGAGGTAGATTTCTCAATGGAAAACTGAGAGAAGTGTCAATAAATAATGGCACTTTGAAAAACAATGGATCGTTTTCTTCTTGCCTATGGGCAGAACTATACGTTGGTTCATCATCTGTAGCCTTTCTTAACCACAAGTCAGCTTGGAATATGCTTGTAACCGTCAAAGTGGAAGGTAAATGCCTCTCATTTAGGAGCTGATATCAACTCAGGATTAAGTTTTTAACAGCACAAAGCATCTCGAGCAGTATTTTAAAGTTCTCCAACCACTTCTGGTAAGATACTTTGACCAGCCAGCCTCCTGCTCAGATTAAAGGCTTTTCCATAGAACAGGAACTGCCACCGTCATACATTTTCTGTATTTGTTTGCTACTGAGAAGAGAATTCCTTTTTTCTTTTCTCTCTGCTCTCTCTAGAGAGGTCAGGATTTATTCCTAAATGATTACATGATCTGTTTCATGCTAATTAAATAGAAAGTGAGTAAGAATTTTCGTTTATGGCATCCTTGAGCCCAGAGGTCTTATTTTACATTTCAGTACAAGACTGGAGGAAATTGAAAACATTATTCCTTAGAGAACTGAGACATAAAAACACTGGGAAATATTCATTGAAGCAGTGCACACAGAAATATCTTTCATTTATGTTCCCGTTTGTTAAAACAAAACGGTACTTTTTTAAGCAAATGATGAAAATCAAATACTTTCCTCACAGTAGGAATGTCAGTAGTATCAGTCTTACAGTCAGAATGGCCATCTCCTCCCTTGCTCTGGAAAACACTCTGTACAATACATTGAAGTCATAATTTGTCTTAGTAGGTGACCTGTCTTCCTGAAGCCATTGTAATTTGCTCAGTGTTGTTCTTTAAAATAATCGTTTAGAGTAGGGTTGGAAAAAGAACTGTCGTTCTTCGAGTATCAACATTTGATCCACTGTTTTGACTTTTATTAACATATCATGTCCTCCTCAAATACCATACACAGTGAATGAAATGCTTCATCAGTAGTCAAGAATGACATATTTTTAAATCAGTGCTGAACACTAAATCGTTCAATGGAGTTATAATGAAAAAGTGTGCACACAAGAACAGACACACAAAATAAAAATCCAGCAAGCAACCTGGAACCTGCAAATGCTATTTTTGCTTCCTCAATGATTTACGCTTCGTTTTACAGGTGTTATTACCCTTCATGATCTCATGCTCTCCATTCTCCAGGTGGATGTGATGTTCATTGAAACGATCTTCCCATGAAGCCACAGAGTTCAGTTCAGTGGAGGAAGATCAGGGCATAGGTGGCAAACATTTCTGAAACTGAATCACCTAACTCTTGTGCTGGCTCCTAGTACTGCTAAATTAAATCACGGTTCCTATATAGTCTGCATGGAGAGAATAATTTTACAGCAAGAGTCATGGTAATCAGTGGAAGGAAACCTTGGGATGAATCAATATACTGCTGGAAAAGTGGAATGATGGAAAGAGTTCATCTTTAGTTGGCTTTGGATGGAGTCATAAGTAAAATTCCACCCTTAACTAAAGTCTTAGTCCACCAGCGATTCAGTGGAAGATGTATAGGGAAGGCAGCAACAACCCATGAACACTATAAGAAATTGCCAAGGCCATTTATCTTAAAGAGGGTCATTGAGGGAAGATGAGAAAGCTTCTTTCTCCAGTGGATGTCTCAGCAAGCTTTGGCATACCAGTGCAGTCACCCATATCTTCACCACAGAGCAAACGAAGGGTGTTTTTAACCATAGCACAGAGTCAAATGAAGCAATTACTGCGAAATTTCGCAGAATCTGGAAAACTAGACCGCGTGAATGTCCTTTCTTCAAATGTGGGAAACACTAGCTCAGCCATACTATCCTCCGTGGCACCTTCTTGAAGGATTGTGTGTGTACCTATCAAAATCCCTTCGATTTCATGGTTTTTCACTGGCTACTGATACCAATGAAGTACTTCAGGAATCCTTCCATGCCCGTAGCAGCTGTTTTGCACCTGGTTTTATGGGAAACTGTGAAATGAGATTTTCTCAAGATTTTTTGGGGGTTGAGCCTGGGTCAAGACCTGATGAATTTAAAGCAAATAAATGAAGCTTTATTACACAAGGAAAATCATGCATTCTGGAGGAATTCATTACTAGAAGTCTGATGAACTATCAGGATCTCATATTTCATGTTTTGATGTTTTATTGATTTATAATGATTTTTTTTTTTTTTTTAATCAGAAAGGCTAGTTCTGGTGACTAATCTCAGAAAAATCTTTCATGTTAAGAGTAAATTGCAGAGGATTTGCTTTTCTGTACATAAATAACTCAGAGAATAAACATAATAATGTCAAATGTTTTCAGTTGTACAAAACACCAAGATGGAAACGAGATTGTTAGTTGAACATTTTTATTAATATCTGCTTTAGTTACATTTCCTTTTTTTTTTTTTTTTTTTTTTTTTTTTTTGTTAGGAAACAGATTTTTTTTGGCTGAAAGTCCTTCTCTCCTCCATTTCCAAGAGCAAAAAATGTCCAACCATTTTCAACTAAACAGGTTTCTGGTTTTCAGGTTTCCAAGAAACAAGGCAAATACATCCACTGTATCCCTTCTCTAAGCCACTTGATTTTAGCACAGCACTGGGCAGATTCACAGCTCAGTAGAATATCGGTGTGCAATGGATACCAGCAGATCTGTGGGAGAATCATGTCTCTGCCCCCCAAATTGCAATATAGGGAGAAGAAAGGGACAGAATGGAGAAAGAGGAAAGATGTGCATAAGCAGACTTCATTTTATTTTATGATCCCAATCATTCTTTCCTGTAAAAGATCTTCAGTGAGAAGATAAGCCCTGGGGCTAAGTTTGGAAAAGGATGGTATGGGTGAAGTGGGAGGGAAGAATGGTGGAGAATGTGTGGAAGGAAATATTTGAAACTGATGGAGAGAGGAGAGAGATGACAAAAGGGAAAAAAATAAAAAAACACAAGTGAGGAAGAGTGACGATATGTGGTGGTGGGACCTGAACAGATAGAAAGAAGCAGGATGGAAGGGACCACCCATTGTCACTGCAGAAAAGAAGAGCAAAGCCTGGGACTTTGGAGCTAAGGAGCTGGCAGGAGAACGTGGCCTTGCCTTTCCCCATGGATGCCGTTTTTCCATGTGCAGGGTCACTTGACATCATGTCCCAGGTGGGCTTCTCTAGGCAGGGAGGCTGGGAACTACAAGGCTGCGACTTTTCACCCTCCTCAGCCCCTAGCACTGCCTGGGAGAGCCGCCCTGATGCTGGGGCATTGCTTTTGTGGCAGATCAACAATGGGGTGGCTGGGAACTCTTGGTGGGCTCCCTGGGGGGAGCAGGATAAAGTGCATGGAGTTATTAACCTGGTAGCTGCAGATAAAGTATTTACTGAGCGGAAAAAGATACAGAGAAGCATTTCATTCTTCTGCTTTTAAATCGGTAACAGGCAGCACAGCTGAGCAAGCTGGCGATCCTATTAGATTTCAAAAGGTAGCTCTGAGGATTCATCTTCCCCACAGTGTACGCTCCCATATTCTGTGTGAACAAGATGCCATTAGTGGAGCCACTATCTCCTACTGGCAAGATGGGCATATTCCGGGAAAGCCATTAAGTGAAACGTCTGAGTCTGATGCTGACGGTATTTCCTCCCCACAAGCAAGATTTCTATCTTCTCTCTGCCTGTCTTGTGTATTAGCACACATGAAAACTTTGCTGATATGAATTATATAAATCCACCAGAGAGGCTGTTCTGCAGTAGCACAGAATTGGGAGGCTCAATTGTAACACAAAAGCACATCATGGATGAATGAGTGTAACAGAAAAACGGAACATCATTAACAGTCCGAAGGCCAGCTAAGTGTGCTGGCCATGATTTATTCATATTTGGTTAGATTTCTCTTTGGATTCTGACTAGACATAAATTAGAAAACCTGTTCAGCCATATCATGGATCCCAGGGAAAAATGCGCCTTGAAAATCCACGAGAGAAGCGCCTTCACTTCGGCACACCCTACTGGCCTTGGAAGGCTAACAGATATCTTTAGGTGAATCGCATCCATATGGTGTAAGATATTAGCACCTCCCTGGTAACAGAAGGGAACAGCACTGGTCAGGCAGTCCCCAGCCCTCCAGTGAGGGCTTCCTTCATCACCTTGTGCATACCGATATGGCTCAGCAGTGGTGGAATAGTGGAGTGAGGAAGAAAAGTGTGTGAGGGGAAGACCCTTGCCTGGCAGATCCTAGGGTGCCTGAAGTCTAGAGGTCAGGGCCCAGATCTCCAATGTTCCCTGGAAGAGTTGAGGCAGCCTGAGAGGACGTTCACAAGCAATGGTGGAGGAGAGCCCCATCCTGGGGGGTGCAGAGGAACTGGGCAGGTGCCTGGTGGGGACATTCGGGTAGGGTGCCTCTGCATAGCACTGTTCTTCCTGCAGAAATATCAGATGTATTCCTTGGAATGACAGTGAGTAAAGTAACTGAAATGCTGAGGTCTTTTTGTATTCACTGGACACTTTAGTTAGCTGGGTAAGACCATTGAGGAGAACCTGGTTTTTATGTGAACATGCTGAGCAGGCTGCCACAGAACCCTTTAAAATTAACCAGGCTATGGTTTCTTCAGCTTTCTAGCTTAAAACGTCCCATGTCTGCTGCAAGAAACAAGGGGAACATATGTGAGGCAAGGGCTGAAGTGAAATTTGAGCTAAGTTACTGAGTGGTTTCACGGTCTTCCCCTCCGCTGAGGTGGTCAGAGAAGGATGTTAGTGTCAGTGACACTCTCCAGCTAAACCTCTGCTCCCTCGCCTGGACCAAAGCCAGAGGCAGAAAGGGAAAACCAAGAAGCCATCAGCGTTGCAGCCCTGCCAATAGGCATGTAGCTGCACACAGACAGGAGACCATGAGACGTGATTGACAAAGAAGAATACGTGCTGGCAACAAGTGCCTGATTCACATTTTAAACAAAACACAGCAGGCAAGTTTCCCGATGAGTTCAATATTTGGTCAGGGGATAGGAGTTCCTACAAACATATTTGTAGTCATGCTGGTGACTGAGTCAAGCTCTTCATCTATCAGCAGGCTAATAACAGCAAATTCACATGTGAGGAACTGCCAGTTAGAGCTGCTTTCACGGCTGCTTTCTCAAATGGAAAGGGTCCTGCAGAGGGTGCAGGTCAGCAGCTGCCTCTGCCTCCGAGGCCAGGATGAGGCCAAGGCAAGGAAATAAGAGATGCCACTGAGACAAAACTTTCCAACATGCTCACATGCTCGGTTGCTTTGGTGATAATTGCCGTGTAGGCTCCTAATTGCTTTAGGTGACTGATGACATTATTTGGAGTGGCACAGGTACTCAGAAGGCTGGTTCTCATCGACTTTGAAATCTGAACCACAGCACAAAGAGTTGAGCTGTTCTCAGCTACTGATCATCTTTTCAGCAGAGCAGTCATGATTTCCAAGCCTCTTTTGAAAATGGGTCTTGAGATCCAAGATTAACTTTTCCCAAGACATCTAAATAACTTAGGCACCAATTTTCT
>VXAV01011005.1:186981-206976 GCA_013399715.1 Alectura lathami | reverse complement strand
CAGCATTTTTTTTTTTTTTTTTTTTTTTTTTAAATCCTCAATAGTTGTAGCTCAGATGATAGATTATTGCTTTTGATAAAGAGGTTACCCAAGTACGGCCTCCAAAAAGCTATCAAATCCACTTCTAGATTTCCGAGTAATTCTCCTACGGTTTCTTCTGTCAGGGTTCTGATACTGGAGAGCAGGTGACCACCCTTCTTTTTGTGATGACTACGTAGATAACATACCAACTTTTTCTCTCTGAAAGTATGGGGCCATGGTGCAGAAGAGGCTGAAAAAACGCTGATCTGTATTTATGATTTGCTATTTTGTGCCAATCCTGTTTCATTTTCCTAATATACAACATTTTTATCTTTCCAATGGTCTACTTCCTTTGATTTTTTTTAATTGTATTTTTTTCTTCTCAAGTTTTTGCATTGACATAATCTAGTTGAAAAATTTTTTTGACATCATATAAAATTGACATTTTGAAGGCAAGTGATTTCTGCATTTCCTGTATTTAGGTCTGATTGCGCTTTGTTTAAAATCCACGGCTAAATACCTATTGACCCATTAAAAACAAATTATCTAAAGAAATATTCTAAGTAAAAGATTTATAAGATTATGAAAAAAACACATTATTACATAGCCTTTTCTGAAACTGAAAAAGGTAATTAACCAATTGGATTGAGCTTGCATGGCCTATTTACCTATCATGTATTTTGAATGTTTCAGTATGTTTCCCTTATCTAAATTCCCTGCTGAGACAAAAATATTTCCAAAAATACTTAGGTAGAAGGTGAATTCATTGGTGCCCTATTAAATGATAGCTTGCCTGTATTTTTATGATCCGGTCAGAGTAGAAAATTTAACATCCTTAAAAAAATGCTGAAATCCATGTAGTTGTTCCTCTGCAATATCTAGGCCAGAGAGTGAAAATCACGTTATACAGAATTCTCCTGGGAGAGTCATGTAGAGTAGCAGCAAACAAAACAGCAGTGATGCTGTGTTGTACCCAAAGGAGCTGTTGACAATGGCAATAGCTGCAATGATCTCTGACATCTCCAGACACTCCAAAAATGCAATTAATAAATATCTGTGATGAAACCTTTGCTGAGTCACTATATAAATACATCCCCTTTGGCCTCAACTGGGTAAATAGGAGCTGACCACTGCTTTGCAGTTTTTGCTCTAAACCGATTTGCAATTAAGCAGTTTGTCATAAATTAATTAGATAAAAGATAGTACTCAGAAACAAATTTTGGCTCCAATGACTGCATTCAGCATGAACTGTGAGGCTGTAGGTGCAGTCAGCTGGTTTGCTGCCTGACAACCAGAGCAGGAGTAGCTCTAATTAGATGGATTTTGCATTGCAGAAGTAATTAATTAGGGGAACATGGTGAACTCCTTCTCCTGCCCACTTGCCGCTTGGGCTCATGCTTTGTCAGAACAGCCATCTCTTCCAAGGCATTCCAATGGCACTGTGGGGTCCGGGTCTCCTCATACTGCCCTAGCATGAGTGGTTAATAACAACAGCAACAAGCAAATTAAAAATTGTTGCAGTCTGAAATACATCCCTTGCATCAGAGCTCCTGTGCTGCAAAGGGGATACCATGTTGCTCAATGTCCTTAGTGTCCAAGGACTTTTAGTAAGCTGTAGCAATAATAATCAGTGTTTGGAGACCTGAGCTGGCAATTGGGCTGAGTGCTGATTTAACTTTTCCATGTGTGGGAATAGGTCTGTCTGTGTCTTTTGTTCCACATTTCCATTTTTCTCCTCTAGTGCCAGCCACATCTGCATTACCAGGACGTAGCATGACAGTGTGGCCTTGAGGACAGAACTGCTTCTGACTTAGAGTTGAGAATTTCTGCTAAAAAATCACATCCTTTTATCCTGGAGCAATGCCATAGAAAGTTAATATTTAAACAAAGTCATGTCACTGGTTCCCTGAATTCCCCAGTAAGTCCTTCAAACAGTTTGGTTGCTCCTCATGGAGGTGCTCTGACACACAAGACCATTACGTTTCAAGAAGTCAACACCGAAATGACCCTTCCAAAGCATCAGTAGGTAGGCTGTCCTTTTTTTCTCCCCCTTCTCCCACCCCTGGCCATTCCTTAAGCCTGCTCAGAAAGATTACACAGAAAACAAGCAAGAAGCTGTAGAGACTGCTTTCACCTGCTGTGATGTGCACAATAGCAGGAGGCTGAAAGTACTTGATTTTTCTAAGGGAAAAGTCTCATGTGAGCTCTCAAAATAGGACTTCAGCGACATGTAAGTCAGAGCCGTTCTCTGTTGGAGAAGGAAAGAACTGATATTATTAACATAAGAGGTGAGGTTAGCTCAGGAATCTGTGCCAGAAGGTGCTGAAATCACTGTTGCACGGTTTGGAGAGCTGGAGGATGATGGTTACAGGACAGAGTAGGTGCCCAATTGTGTTAAATTTCAGCTGGAATGGAATGGCTAATGTGCCCTTCAAAATCCCAAACCACATTTCTTCCCTGCTGCAGTTACAACAGCACAAAGACAATGTGGTAATGTCTGCTGTGCTACAGAATTTTTTCATNTCTGAAAAAAAAAAAAAAAAAAAAAAAAAGTCCTGTCAGACTAATCAGGGAATTAGCAGCATTACAAAAGTGCTCCTCACAAATGCTAAAATGCAGACATGACTCAGATTAATTTTCAGATCAGGAAACTTATCTTTCTGGTGTATAGCTCTAGCCTGTAAAAGAGGTTTCTGGCTTGATGGCTGACTTGTTTGGTGGCACTTGGCAGAGAAACACAGGGCTTTGTTTTTTTTTTTAATTATTATTTCAAAATCTACTCGAAGGGATTTAGCAGTCTTTTGGAAACATTGCATTTTCTCTATTTTGGGGAGATTTCTGACCTTTATTAAAGACTTTAATCGTCTGGGATTGTCACATCTGATTTCTTTAAATACTCATAGAGGAAAAACTCACAAAGCAAAGGAAAGGTTAGTGAACTTTGCTTTATTTTACTCACAATGAGAACTTTCAAATGATTGGAAAATAATTTCCTTCTATTTTGAATGATAGAAGTTAAAGATAGGAATGACCTATTAGATCACTCTGAGCATTTCCTTGACAATGTAGTTCTGTTTCACTAATTGGAAGAGAGGAACATAAATGTCTGAAGTTGAGCAGTTCCTAGGGCCAGTAGTGGTTTATGGAGGCCCTCGTCATGACAAAACCTGAGCCAATTCAGCAGGGACCGGATGCCTTCAGCACCCGGTTTCTGTTTGGTGGCCTTATGAAATGAATGAGCTGCGTCTGTCCGATGTAGAGTGACCGGTGATGAATAGCACAAAAAGCACTACTATGACTGCTTCTTTTTATTGGCTGTCTTGGCAGCATGGCTGAATAGAAAATGCGTGTGGAAACTGCTGTCCTTTGCTCAGAAACTCCCAAACAGGGACCTAGCTATGTAGAGGAACCTGCATTTCCTTCACCCTTTGACATTTTATTATTAATACTAATTTTGAAATACACAACCCAGTTGATGAGCACAAAGAGAACTAGCTAAGCACAACAGTCATGTTGTTGGTTAAAGACATCAATATATGCTCGAGCACTCATATGACAAAAATTGTTTTCCACAATGTTTCCTAGGCATGACTTAACTGGAGGGTTTTTATTATTATTATTATTATTTTTTTTTTTCCTAAACTAGTATTACATTATTAGAATGTATTTCCGATGGCAGGAAAAGACTTGTTCTAGTCTGGTTTGGAAATAATCATGGAAAAGTCTGTTAGCGTATCTCAGAACTGGAACAAATTGCTGCACCGCAGCGTGCAGCTCCCGCTGCTGCCGATCCAACAGCTCCCGGGGAGAACCTCACTCACTTGGAGGATTTTCCAAGGCCAGTCTGCCCTGCAGTCCTTACACAGCATCAGGGGCTTTTGCTTTCTTTCCATTTCCTGAAGGCAACAGATACAATCGCTGCTATTCCAGTTAAAATTTATCCTGAGCCTTCAGGGCACTTTATTGACTTTGGCTGAGGCTGGCTCAGTGCTACTGTGTGGCAGGGGTGATGTATAAGGCATATGTTGCAGACTGTCAGTCCAATGCAGTGCAGAAGCTGTGGTGGCACCTCCTTGGTGAGCTGACTGAGCATTAGGTATTCAAACACTGTTAATGTTTATGTTCACAAAGCTGAGCTGTATCCCATAAACACCAAGAGAGAGCTATTCCTTCTTCTTCTGGATCCAGAATAAAATCCTCCAACTTTTGGGAGATGAGATAGGAGCCAGATACCATCCCAAGTGTGCCAAGTGTAGGGAGAATTTAGTGGGAGCCAAACTGTCATAGTGTGCTGGTTACAGCCAAATGCAGGAGTTGCATAAGCAGCTGTTTCCTTATCAGGGACTTGAGTGTGATATGCAGAGTTTGGAAATGTAATACAGCTGTAGAGGATCACATCTGAAATGTAACAAGATCACAAGAGGCTGGCTTATTCAGGAATCATTGTGTCACTGAGAACATCCTTTTGGGTTAAACCCAGACTTAGGGGCCGGGTTACATCTGCAAGCATTGAGGAGAAAAATGGAAAAGAGGGGGAGGCCTGCTGAGGGATGGGTGAGAAGGAGGGTAGCGTCAAACTGCTGTGCTGTGTGCTGCCTTGGGTGGCCTGCTGGGTGGGACATGGGCGTGTGGGCTCCAGACAACCCTCATGTGGCCCCCAGCATGGGACTTTGTTAAAAATGGGCTTTCCCTTGTGGCTATCATTTTGGTATCACTGCTTGGCTAAGGGGGATGCTTCCCTGTGCCTCTGAGGACATGACAGATGTAGAGCTTTTCCCAGCAGCCTGAAACACAATCTGATCTCATCACATGTCCTCGGTTGTCCTTCCTGGTGGCCAAAGACATGTCATGGCTGAAATAAGAAACAGATTTGTATGCAAGGCCACAGAAACTGAAGAACATAGGATTAGAAAGTCCAGCGTCCTGCTGTCTCAGGTACCATAGCCAATAGACCCCCATGAATATTAGAGGTGAGTTTCTCTCTGTCCCCTCTCCCTGTGCCTCTCTTGCCTGTGACACCATGGAAATATATAGAGACGTTGTCATAAGGGAGTTAGCAGAGCTCCTCTGAAGCTGTACATATTGTGGGGTGTCAATCCAGATTCATTCAGAGGCTGGGATGACATTTCCACATGTTATCTGGTGCACCTGACAGTGTTCAGTGGCAGTGCCACATGCTGTGAAGTAAATGCCACACAGATTAAGATTTAGTTCCTTGTGTATAACGTCTCCTTAAAAAGACTCACATGGAAGAAACGAGCATAATGACCAAAACAACAACAACAAAAAAACCCTTTTAGCCGGTGCATGCCCATTTATATGCTTGAATAGAAGCGTGCAGTGACTTTTGAGATGCCTTTGGAAACTTCGGCCAAACTATTTCTTAAAAGGCTTTATAAAAAGCTCAGTTTGACTTGGAGTTTTCCCAGCATGGTCTTAGCTGCAGAGTATTTGATTCCCTTGAAGTAGGTAGAGTTTGTTTAGCTCTTCTGTATTTGTGGAATTTTGCATGTCCTGGAGAAACCCTCTATTTCCTAGGTTTTGAGAATGCTGTCCGCTAATAAATTTCTGCTATAATTATCTCCTTGTTATTCTTTGCCTTGACACAAGTTGCTTTTGGATGGCTCAGCCCTCTGAGCTCTTGCTTTCCTTCTGTTACCCAGTGTTTCTGGGAAATGATACACAGGAACATACATTTGACGCTGGCATTTAGCAGACCCTTCTCCTCTTATCGTTTCATGAACTTTTAGAAAAGTCCTGCAATAGGATTGCTTGTCTGCTGGGTGTTTATATCTTTTAGTAGTTCTGCTAACTTCAGTTTTACTTGATTTCACTACTTCATTTTCGCATGCATGCCAGACAGCTCATCCCCTCAAGAATGTCCTGAAGGCATCCTCTGCCATAGTAAACAGCAGAAGTGATAGCTAACATATTCCTACATAAATAATGTTTGATCTAGTGTGTGAGTTTGACTTGCAAATATGAAAAAGTGACTGAAGGCCTGCACCTCTGCATTCAAACCTGTGCTGTACAGCGAAATGAACTGGAATGTGCTATGGAGATTTCCTTTGATAATGCATGCCTTATAATTTACTTTTGGCCAAAGCAATCAGTGAAGGAAATCCATTTGAATGGCTTTGTAAGAACGCTTTATTTTTCTGGTGCTGCAGGCTGCAAGTTTCACACTCTGAGACTAAATCCTATTCGCATCGTCTAGGTCCTGGGGAGAGACATTTATTTAAAAGTAGATGAAATGAAGCACTGAAACAAACTGTAAGTGATTTTTGGCATGAGAAGTGCAGTGACTGTAAAGCAGTGGCTCAGCTCCATATTTTAATAGGCTTTAACATATCAATTATAGTGCTGAGTAGTAATTAGGGCTATACAGCAAAATGCAGAGTGACCGCTAAACCGTTCCAAAGTTGTGGGAGTTGGTGGGAAGGGGGATTTGGGAGCAGGCTGAGTTCTGGTAATTATACCGCTGGGTAGGAAAGAGAAAATGTAACTATTAAAAGAGGAATTTTGATTCAGAAATGCAGACAAGCCTTACCTGCATTCTGGTTTCTCCCTTCAGCATGAAGCTAAGTAAGTGGGCTGAGCAGTGGACAACTCTTCCGGGACCTCAAGCAACAGCGTGTTCGGCCTACCAGCCTGCACAGCCTCCACCTGCTCCATTAAATGAAATGCATCTAAAAGCCCTGCACCACTCGACTGTGCTCAGCTGTTTGGAAAGCCTCTACGGATGGAGGGTGAAAGCTGAGAGCTGGGGAATTCTGCTTCTCATTTTTGCACAGCCTAAATACACCCCTAAATTCCACTGTACAAAGGGATGCCCAGCCTTCAGATACACTCCTGCATCCTGCAGGTAAAGCTGAACTGATCCTGGCTTGGAAAGGGCACTCCAAAATTCTGGGCGACAACGGCACCACAGTGCATTAGTATGTATTATATGTATTATATTAGTATGTATATTAGTATTAGCATTATGTTCATTGCTGTAGGAATGATGCTAACCATGATGTTTGGTCGTAGGGACGACAGCCTTCATCCACGTGAGGCTGCTTGCTCAGTCTCATACTCCTAAACGAGCCAAGCCACAGGGCTCCTTTCATTTTCAGGGTGGAGTCAAAGCCACAAAACACTTCTCCAATGTTTGTAGCCAGTGATCAATTGTAAGCTAAAGAAATATTTATTTTGAAGTGTAAACTGAGCAGCGTGAAATTTTTGTCCAGGATATTCCTCTTGATGTTACTATTTTGATATGCCTAAGTTCATTGGTATAAATAGGGTGCAGTTGTCATCACATTTAACTAAAAAAAGCCCTCCTCAGTTAACAGTGTAGGTATCATGGAGTCACGTCACCCCCTACTAAATAACTTTCACTGGGGCTGAATGCGAGCCTCTGAATGACAATTCTGCTTTTCTGGCCTTGGCTGGCACATAATTTAGGAGCAAGGGAAGGCTTTCAGGAACAAAGATTTGTAGATTTGACATAGAGCACCGATGAATCATATACTTGAAAACTTTATCCACCATAGCTGAAAACAAAATCACACACAAGCCAAAAATGCAAAGCGGGCCCCCTGGATGTGACATAGCCTGGCTCACCGCCAGGAAGCCTCAGCAATCTTCTAGCATGGTTGGAAATAGGCCAGCAAGTGTCCTTCATGAGGGTGGATGGAATGAAATGTTCACAAGAACTGATTTCTTCGTGTAAGATCCAGCAGAGAGAAATGGGTGCACTCTCCTCACGAAGAGTGAGATGAAAGATTACCCCATTTTAGGACTCATTCTTGTCTATCCAGCAAAGTACTTATATGGACTCCATTTCTGTCTGCTTGACTGTGCTGTAATCCTTAATGCATTTGTTTCTGTGGGTAGGAAGGTCTGATATTTGTGCTTCAGACAGTGAAGACATGAATGGGAATGAAATATTATGCCACATGCTGACAGAATAGATATTAGTATTGCTAGTCTCAGCAGCAGAGTAAGCAAGGAGAAGTTTTACTTGAACCAGTGTATCCGAGCATAAAAAATTAAAGGAGAGGAGAGTCAGTCTGTATGAGGGTAGGGAGAACTGCCAAGACTCAGCTGGATAAGTAACACGCAGTAAATGCTTAGAGTCACCTTGCCAGACAAATATTTGCTTTTCACTTTGAATGAAGACCAAATCATGTTCAAACTAGTAGGACCAAGAAATTCCACACATTTTAGTATGGTGAATGTCCTACAGAAACTCCCATGGTAAGTGTATGAAGGCAGACCTGAAGGGTTTGCTGGACAGACAGAATTAAAAAACACCTCAGGAAGATATTTCAGTGTAGGAAAAAAACAGAGGGAATACTGGGAGCTGTGAGGGAAGGTGGAAAAGAGCTTGGTAAATGGGTGTGGTTAAATGCTACTGTACTTGGAGGATAGTCTTCCAGTTTAGCAATAGTCAGAGGGGTGGAATCCAGGAGCTGAAGAGGTCAAAGTCTCTGGGGAACCACTGGAGAAGAGCTGTGTCTGGTTCCTAAATCAGATTAGCTCTGCAAAATATGCCATGGGAAGAATTAGAAAATAGAGTAAAGACCACAGTCCTTGGACATTTCCAGTTATTTCTAACAACCAAATAAGCTTCTTTCTCTTGTTCAATGAACCAAATGCAGTAGACCATGGTAAAAAAGGGGCAACAGTAAAACTGTTCTTTTTGTGACAGATGTGACCTTGGTGTCATTATTTAAGGACTACAATTAAGGGCAATACTCATATTGTTCTTGGGTCATTTGCTTTGTCTGCTGTAATAGTCTTTTATGACCAGTTTTTGGAAATAACTGATTTTATCAGTAGCTGTTACTACTGCTGCTTTGACTACAATGCAATTAACCCAGTTTAAATGAAAATATAAATAATAAAATGAGAGGAAGGCTGAGACAGGCCAGCTACTTGATTGCTGGCCTAAGCAAGAGCAGAATTCAGTCATTGCTTGTGACCTTTATTCACTGCAGACTTCTCTTCTGCAGGTTTTTATTTCTTTAAACTGAGCCAGAAATGACACCCTCACAATTTCCCTTGGGAATCCTGGGATCCAGAGCTCTCTGCGCTCAGTACGAGTCTTTCCATTGACTTTGGTTGACCCTAAATTTCCATGGCATTTCTGGGACTTGTGTCTGAAATTCATTTGCTTTCCCTGAGCTTTCTCGTGCATCGTTCTGGCTAATGTATACACAGCCATAAATACAGCATGGTGTGCAGTTAAGCAGTTCTATGGTTTTCAGTCAGTAGGAAACACTGTCTGATAGTCTGCCTAATTCGCCTTTCCTATTACACCTCATTATATCCACTTGGGCCCCTGTGATTTCTCTCCTTTCTAGCACACGTACAATCATGTTTTATTACCTTGTATCATGTAAGTAAACATGGCAAAACTTAATTAAAATGAACATATACATCAAATTGTTTCACAATATACAATCTAAATACTTATGTACCCTTCAAAGACATATCTGAACCACCTGAATAAAGCAGTGTTTAGCAACTATTAATTAAGTGATGTTTATACAATGCTTTGAACGTGTAAAGCGGTGAGGGTTTCCAAGCATATCATGATCATTGTTATCACTGTTATACAGAAATCAGGAATGTACTGAACTTCTGTGAATCCCTCCCAATTACTAAGGACTTTGTGAGCTGAAGAGAATCAGCCATGACAAACTAACAGATAGTCTTTCTTCCAGCTGAGTTGTCCTTTTGTTTCAAGAAAATGGTGTAAAGTGTAATTTTTTTGGCCATCTTGTTTATTTAAGCACGTTTGTCAAAGCCTACCGCAGAATGGTTATTCTAGCTTGAAGAAATCCTTCCGGGTCAGAAAGCCCTTTGCATGGCTTGGATCCAAGTGCTCTCCCTTCCCATTCCTCTCTTTTTAAGTTTTGAGATTCTGTCAAAGTCTGGGCTGAATTCCTGAAACCAGTTGGAGTGTAGCTCTTCTTTTGTTCTCTGCTGCCGACCGCAGAAAGCTACCCTCACCGGTTTTTGTAGTCACCAGCTTTAAAAGCTCTAAGAACCATTGCTTCCTTTGAATGACCAGATGCAAAGCAATGCTTTAAACCTAGGAATGACTTTACAGAGCTTTTCATTTGTAGTATTGGATGGAGTGCTGTGCCTTCTCTGATTTCAAGGAAGAATGCCTTAAGCAGGCTGTCAGTTTCTTAAGATTGTCAGAGGTAAGGCTAAAACTTGCAAAATAACATCTGGAAAGCCCAGATTCTCTAATATAAAAAATACTATTCTCATCCTTGGGGTTTGAAGGCTATATCTACTGGGGTAATTAATTCAGCTTAAANGCTTCAAGTGCTTTAGGGCTACTAAGTTTTTTTTGCACTTGAAGGTACTAGATGTTCGGTTAATTTTTGTCCTCATACTATTCAACAGTGAATTAAATTACTGTTCTGCTTATGGATAGAACTACAATCCAATTCATTAATCATATTGAGATTTTTAAACCTGCTTGATTCTGTTAAGACTTGTTCCTCGTAGGGCTGGAAGATATTTCTTTCATCAAAATGGCTTAATGCCTATAAACATGTTCTAATTTTATTTCCTTGGAATTAATCAAGTTCATTATGTTAAATTTGGGATCTACATCTGAAGTGAACCTGAATTGTGAGCGTCTGCCACATTCCCCTCAGACATTACTGATAAAAATAATGTTGTGGGATTTTCAAAAGTACTGATTTTTGGCCTAATCCTGTTCCTCTTGAAGTCAGTTGGAGTTTTACTTTTCCTTCAGTGGTATGGACTTCAGCCAAGTATAAGCGCTTCTCAAAACTTTATAGTTCTGGGAAATTTTTCAAACAACCTGAGAGAAAAAGTCTACACAAGGTGTCATTTGATTTAGTATAAGTAGTACTCATTTCTGTTTGTTTGTTTTTTTAATAATTATTGTTATTGTTATTATGCTTTTCTGGTTGTTATTTTCTGAAATAGAGCCCTAGCAAGCATTTGGGATGAAAGGTGATTAAACTTCAACGTAGTATGCTGTCAGAGATTTATAGGTTTTACATGAGGAAATCCTTCAGAAAGCTAAAGAATCCATTCCAGACTCAAAAAGAAAATGGCTTCATATAAAGAAGCCTCACTACAAAAACTAAGACAATCTTTCTTTGCTGAAAACACTCCAAGATTTTGATCTTTACCTCATTAGTTCAACCATAGTTGATTCTATTCTGCTTTATTCACAGGGACCATGTATTGAGGTCCTTAACTGAAAGCCTGGTTGGGTGAAAAATTTTTCCT
The DNA here is from genome assembly GCA_013399715.1 of Alectura lathami. NCBI lineage: Eukaryota > Metazoa > Chordata > Aves > Galliformes > Megapodiidae > Alectura > Alectura lathami. The sequence goes on along the minus strand of VXAV01011005.1, from coordinate 195,681 downwards.
GTGTAATGTCCTCAAGATCTGACATTTCACAGATTTCTGATCTTTCTCTTGAAGACAAGTGAAATTACACTTTCAGTACTGTTTGAAGTTAGGGATGGTTCAAAGGGAACTGTTTGAAAATGAAGGAAGAAACTTTACCCATCAACACCCTTCATCTATAGTATCAAATCCCATATTTTAGTGAGCCCAATATTATAACATGGTCAGACAACATGCAGGAATACCCTACCTACCAATTTAAATGCTTTTACCCTTGAATTTATTTAGTTTAAATACTATGGAATCAAATGTGGAAGTGATACATGACAGTGTAATTCTGAGAAGTGAGAGAGACAAAAATAAATCATTTCCAATGGACAATTGGGCCTGTCAAAGTTTATGAATCTCACTAATTGCGTTCCAGCAGCACTGAAGGCCCCTAGATGAGTTCAGTGCCTGCCACTGTCGACAGGTATATGGGGTGGGCTTCCTCTCAACTGTCTCAGAATTAGATGTCTGGCTGCAGATATGTATCTAGGCTCCTGTGGAGAGAGACAGTTGCCTCCAGAAGCCACGTCACCACATCCGACCCATAACTGAGGTGTGACGAATCACCCTCTGGCAGTTCCTACCTCTCTCCATTGATGGCAGGGGAAGCCCAGACGAGTAGACAGCTCTATGCAAAGCAGCTGGAGCTGGATGAGATTGATCCCACCCAGGCTGCTCACAAGTCACTAATTGCAGTATGAAAGGATCTTGCAGATATATGGGTATTTAAAATAGCCAGCTCAGGTGCTGTAAGATGTAAGCCCCACTGGGTGAGGTCTGGGGAGCTGTTGTTTTTGGAGACCACACAGAGAATGTCCAAAGTCCTTCAAAGTCAGCATGGCCGTGTCACTGTGAGCTGTGTCACTAGTCCAGCTGCTGGGGCTCACCTTTAGAGGCTGTTCCTCACATCTACAGCAGAAGAGGACAGCAAGTGGTGAGGGAAGGAAAAAAGCCCATGTACGTGGAGATAATAGTGGCAGCGGTGTCCAAGTCCCTCAGCTGTCACCATTGGAGAAGACTTTGGTTTTGCCAAAGTGACAAGACAGCCATGAAACAATGTGTTTGCCACCAAACCCGAGGCCTTGCAGCATGAAAACTCTTATTTTGAGCTTTCCAGCACAGAGCTTCTAAGTGGCTTGGCTGCAAGAAACTTATGTAGCTGATGCATAATTAAAAAGCCATTTTCATTCATTTCCCAGGCAGTGTGCAGATTTCTCAACTGTCCATTGGTTACTATCAGGCTATTGCTGACAGACCATTAAACTTGCCCTCAGGCTTTAATTCTGTGCCTGCCTGTTTGTTAAGCACATGCATTTGGAAAACTGTCTGTCAATAATTACAAGGGATTGAGTCTTGGCTCTTTTATTCTGGGAGCTGCCCTGCTGCTGGAAAATAAGCTAACAGAAACATACTGCAGCAAAGTGTTCAACATTGTGACATTGCTTGGCATGAGAGATAGCTCTTTCTGACAAGTTAAATACTAATTTTTATTGGAGGTAACATTAAAATGTGAAATTGGTCTCTGCACTTTACTTATGCAAGAAATTAGGAAGAAAGCTGCCAGCAGTTGCTGTTTCAACATTACAAACTTTACAACATGTTGAACCAGAGGAAACCCTTTGATTGTTAGAAATACATGAGGACTGATGATCACTAGGGAAAAATGTATTATTTCTTTCCTCCACAAAGAGACAAATACTCATTTCTTTTTGGGCAACTGAAGCAGTAATTATCATAGTTATTGTAATGCGGGAATAGAATAAGCCTGGACCAGTGATCCAAGATTTTAATTGATCAATGACAATGCCTTCTGCAGAAGGAATGTATTTCAGAGGAACAGTCAAAACCTGGAGAGAGCAACTGATCATTTGGTGAAGAAAAGTTGCCAAAATCTTCAGCAGGCCCCAGGAACAGCTATCCAAATCGTGTCAATCCAATGCCCAAACAGTTCCCTGTCTCCATCGCTAGTTATTTTACTTTGTATTTTGATAATTTAAAATGAATATTCATGTCATAAAGCAGATATCCAAATATAATTATATAAGCCTAGAAAACAGAGAATGAGTAAACACGGGGTCAGAAATATGAGCTTTTATTCAGCTTCTAGGCTGTTAGAAACATCATTCCATTTTTTTCTCTGTAGGCACCAGGAGTTATAAACTCGAAATTTTTTTCTATTTCAAGGAAGAACTCTGATCCTCATGCACTCACTTGTCTCCAGGGAGACCATTTAAGAAAAATAAAATACTGAGAAATGAGGGATAATTCAAAAGAGTTAGAAGCAATGTATTTATGTTAAAAATATTGATTGGTGTTTTTGGAATTTAATTTTCCACTCAGTACTCCAAAGGCCTTGGGTATGGAAAGATGCTCTATTACTCATTTTATCTACAAAGCTCTCCCCCTCACCACATCCTGTAAAAGCACTCAGGGTGTTGTATGGTAATTAAAAGGTGATATTAATATTTCCTGACATGCACTATAAAACACCTCCTATCATCTTCCTGTAACTATCAGACACATAAAAAAAGAAAAGGATTATAGTATAAACAGAGAAGGAAAATGCTCGTGAAGGTGGTTCAGACTCTGCAAGGATTCCTCTGACTTTCTGCTTGAGTGTCCTTTCTCGTGTGTGTTTTTTTTTTCCACAAAAAGTAAATCATCTTAGTTTTCCTGTCTGCACTGTCTCTTAGACCAAGACAGCTAAAATCTCCAGATGCTGATGTTTTTCAGGCTCATTTCCCATTTGGAACCTCATGGGCAAATTACCCTGTCAATCAAATATTTTGTGTAAGAAAATAGAGGAATTAATTCCACAGAGTTCAGATTTCTCCAGCCTTTGTGCTGTCCCAGCCACTGGCATCTGAGATGCCTGATCTGAAGTGCAGCAGTAATTTTTTGTGCTTCTGTTGTGACTTCTTGTCATGTGGGCTGTAGGCAAGGTGACCTGCCAGATGTTTACATCACTTGGTCTTCCTGAAAGGGAGAGAGATGTCTCTCAGAGCAGTGCTCTGTAAGAAAAGCATGGCTGTAAAATAAGATCACAAATCCAAACTGGTAAAACATCCATTATCTTACAAAAGACATAATGCTATAGGATTTTTTACATACCAAGGTTCTAAAGAATGTCCACAGGGATGAATCTACACATCAGATCCCTCCAGTTCAGTGTCCTGCACCTGAGAGTGGCTGGTACCAAAAGTTTCAGTGATGGGAAGGACTTGAACTTAGGTTGTGTTTCCTTGTGGGTTTCATCTTGGTTTCTAGACAATAGTAACTGGCTCAAGCCCTAAAGGACACTGAGTAATCACCCTCTCGGTATTGTCTCTGGCTAACCTCAGAAACATTCAGCCCCATTTTTGGTGCTTTCAAGTTCTATGCTATTTTCTGTGGTGGCAGCATCCATAAATTCGTTGCACCTGGATTTAAACTGTATTCCCTTTGAGTGGTTTTTGGTTTGCTGCTTTTCCATTGCATTGGCACCTTGTTCTTCTCTGGCAGCAACTTGGAGTGTAGGGCACCAACTCTAGACCACTGGCTGCTTCACACATCAGAGATACCAATGCAGGATTGTTTATAATCTGTCCAGCCTCCTTCATTCACCCAAAACCTTCAGCCATCCCTTAAATATTCACCCTTCCCTGACTCCCTTTCTCTTCTGAGTTCAATGCATATTTGGTTTCTGTTCTGCAATGCTTCATCACATCAAGCCCGACTCCACACTGGGTGACTCAGCAAAGCACTTAGGCCCATGGTGAACTTTAAACTCAGAACACACTGAAGTGCTCTACTTAACAGAGGTCAGATTATTCATGTGCTTAAAGACAAGCATTTGCTTAAGTACTTTGCTGAATTCAGGCCTAAACACACACCTTAAATTCATCAGCAAATTTTACCCCAAAGGTGCCTATCTCTCTCCATTGACTATAAAGGGAGTCTAGGTGCCTAGTTTAAACTAGATAGCTAATCTTTAGACAGCTAAAACCAGGTGAGAGGAATCCCACCCTCTTTGTCTATCTATGGGGTCAGTCACTGATCTCAGCTGGGGGCCATCTAATTAATGAGAATCAGAAACAGTGATGGGCCCAGGAGACTGTGGGAAGTGAGGTTTTGGTTCCCTCCCTTCAACGGAGCAATGTTTGCAGCAGGCCTGAAAGTTAACGGTTTGTTTAATTCTTGGGCTTGAATTCTGCTCTGCAACAACAGCGTGCAATTTTTAAATGATCTCTTGGAAGAGGTAAGATTTTGAAGTCCCTGTGCTTTGAAGTGAGCTTCACGCTGCCCTTCTGAATACTTACCAGAAAGCTTTCAGCCTTGACCTAATGGTTCAAAGTTACAGAGACTGAGCTGAAACGTGACTTCAATGTTATCTCAGCTTTTTGTTTCAGTTTTGATCTCTAAACTCAGGGTTGCCACATAGTCAGAAGTGATACTGGGTTTCTGCCAGATCTACCAGTGGCACAAACACATGGAACATTACATACACAGTAATTGAAGAGCTTTTTAAAAGCTCCTGTGCCTGCAGAGATTCCATCTTTATAATGTATAATTCCAGTGAGGGATATCAGCTACATATTTATAGACTAAGATTTCAAGAAATTGCCCTATGTGAAAGAGTTTTGGGATGACCAAGCTGTTGCATTTGGAAGCCCAGATTGCGGGTGCTGCAGCATCTATTCCTACTGTGATTGGAAGCCTCACAGCTCACTGGGGCCAGGGGGAAAGATGGTCTATTGCTCTGTCATTTGGGAGAGTCACCAAAATTTTTCCTCTCTTCCCTTTCCTCTGCATGCCTCCTTTTCTTTGTATTCACTTCCCATGTCTGTCCTCCTATTTTCTTTTCTCCCACCAAAATACCCTGTACTCCAAATAGGACCGTTCCTTCTTCTGTGGACAATAATGGCATAATTGATGTAGATATAATGCTCTTCACTCAGCTTTTCCTGTGTGGAAAGACCTCCATTCTTCTTTGTCCACTGGTGACCCACACTAAACAGTGCTACCAGCTGGGATCTGAGATAGCTATTTGACCACCGATAAACCTTGTCCTTCTTTTGTGATGCTTAACATTCCCTTACTACACACCACTAACGATAATGGCAGTCCTTGGAGCTGAAAGACCTGGGGTTTCCACCATGAAATGGTTCATATAAAAATAAATCAGAAACTCACACTTCTTGAAGCCAAGAACATTATGTTGGCGCTGACGCCTAAGAAAGGAATTAGGGAAGTCTCCCCTGGGCTGGAGTGCTTCCTGGCTGATCTGCAGGATTCCTGTGTATTCCCCACTGGGTCCTGCTCGTCACAAAGGGGGTAATTTGACAGCAGAGAATTAGATCGTTCAGTCTGTGCCCTAGGAAGGAAAAGTTATGTCCTGACAATGTATCTGAGCAGTACAGACTGGGCAATACATCCAGCTGTCTAGCTGTGCAAGAAATAGTATGTCATAATGACTCAGATTTGGGGAAAAAAAAAAAAATCAGGGAAAAATTAAAACCACTCATCCCCCACTGAAGATAATGTCATTTTTAACTGTGCCTCTGAAGTGTTAGTTCGCTTTTGGCATTTTTTCCGTTTATCTAAACCTCTCAAATAAGCCATAATGACAGCATAAGTTGCATGTTACTTCTTGCACTGCCTTGTGAAGAGCTGGAATTCCTTAGGTGTCTTAAATTATGGTCTCCTTTACAACAAATGACTTCTATTCTGCCTGATATTTACTAATATGCTGTGAAGAGCACATATATATTGGGTATAGAGTTCATAATATCGTTAGATATTCATTAGTCTATGCAAGGTTAGAACCTCACATGTTTTATTGAAAACGGATTTAACAGTCTAATGAACACTCACATGGGACAAATGCATTGAAAATACTTGTAGTTCCATAAGTGAGAACCAGCAAAACTAACTGTATAAAATAAGGAGGGATCTTTACCAAAAGTCTACCCCTAATTTAAACTCAAACCTGAATGAAAGAATTTGTGACATTAGGTTCTTAAAATTTCCTTTCATTTTTCTTCTTAGATCCTTGTTTCTTAATTTAATGGAAAAGTCTGACAAAACCTTTTCCAACATATTTTCATTGGGTCGGAATCAGAATCTATTAGAAATAACACAAGAAAAACCTAATCTCAGGGAACTTTTCTTCATCAAAAAAATAAGTGTTCTGTGGAGTTTCAGTTAAACATCTGCTGCGATGGGTGCAATTCTCCCCTGGCCTACAATATGTGTTGTCATTTACACTTCTAGAAACTGGGAAAGCAGGAATATTTCACTGATGCAGTGGAAGTTTATACCGAGTTTGACATTTAAATGAGCACAGGAGGGAGAAAGTGGTGTGAGTTTGGACTACGGGTCTTGCCCAGTTTGGACCACTAAGCTTTTTCACTGATTCCCAGAGTGAGGAAAGATTGCTCTGACGTTTTTCGCCTCCTTTCGGTTCTGAAATTCTTATGAGAAATCCAAAGCTGCTATTTTTGGCAGTCATGAGTAGTATGGTTTTTGGTACCTTACAAATGTAATCAATTTCTTTTTTTGTCTTAATTACCACAACAGCTTTATGTTCCTAGGCACCATTAAAACGTTTTAAGCATTAGAAAGAAGTCTGTAAACTAATGAAGAGGGCCCTTTGCATAATGTCCTGCTCTCCACAAAAGCGTAGTCACACGGAGTATTGAGCTTTAAGAGATCACACACTTAACACTTTCATTGATATGAAGCCAAATCCCACTCTCATTTGAACTACATAAAATTTAAACCAGTGTACATGAAAAATACCCCAAACTTGTGGTTTCCATAAATGCAAATAACACATAATATATGAGTGATCTTTGCGAGTGTGAGGTTTTTGGCATTGCCTCTATACCTTTTTTTTTGAGTAAGATCGTGATTTGGTAATATTGAATGTGATTTTTGTGGAGTTGCCAGCTGTGCTTTGAAGAACTCAGGTCATGAGAAGTGCTGTTGTCTTTTCTGGGTCTACCTATTTATGTCAAATACAATAACTCAACGAGTCTTACAGGCAGGTCTGAATGGAAGCAATTGCTTATGCACCGTGCTGTGCTGATCTGGGGCTAAATGGGAATCTCAGGAACTTGTAGTTAGAGGGTAGTGACATTTTCTGAGGTATTTGTAGGTGAGCTTTTATTGACAGCTCTGTCCTTCGATGGTGGTTAATAAATCACTGTAGCAGTTGCAGGCACTCTCAGAATAGATAGGAAGCCAATTGGGCTCTGAAAGATTATGCTTCTGTTTGTTTAGCCACCGGCTCTCTGCTTGTAACCGATCGGTTTAAGAGCTGGGAACATCGCTGTTCCCTCTATGCTTTTTGTTGACTTGTTAAAGATAGGTGTTTGTGTCTGATAAACGAGAGGATGATGAGGGGCTGCTGAATGCAATGGGGTTTATTATCTGCAAAGGTTAGGGATGGGAATTCCTCAAGCAGGCAAAGCCACTGGCTTCTGGCAATGAGTAACAGTTTTGTCTCAGGTGCAACCTGAGCTCCTTAGTGCTTGCTCTTCCTTTGTCACACACACGCACCCTCTTGGGTCCACTCCAGCTCTGTGCGATGGCTTGGGGGGAGCCAAACTGTTTCTTCTCTTCAGTTGGCTTAGAACTCTCAAAGTCTGCAAAAAGCACGTGTGTATCTGTGAACCCCCAACTGCTTGAAGACACGCTCGATTGCACCAGAAAATGTGCAAAATTGCGAATGGCTATGTGCTAAATGTGCAAAAAGTGGAAAATACAGGGAAAGTGGACACCTGTCTGAGGGAGCCGGTATGGTTTAGTGCAGCATCAAAATGGAATAGGCAAATTTAGGGACATGATTTGTTTTCAAGTTTGGTAAACAAATGAGCAATTGCATGCAGTTTGCTGCAGCGATAAACAGAAAATAGGGAACTGAGCATAAACAGATGTGACCGCTTGGCTCCTGTGCCTTGTCGGTGTCTACATGGGCTCATACATGGCTACCTAGCAAAAGCATCTGCATGGACAATTTATCACCTGGTTACCCTCAGTTTCTCTGTAAGTCTGTATGTAAGTTTGCACCACAGGAAAAAAAAAATCAGTTTAAAAATCCCATTGCAATTGCTGGGATTCTAAACAAATCTCTCTGCTTTATACTTTCACATTTCACAGTATCTCTTAGCTAAAGAAAGTGTCCTCTTGCATTGCACTGGATGATCCCCAGAGATGCCATCCAACATCAGGTATGCCTCTATTAAATGTCCTGCTCTTGGGCATTGTCACATTGTGAGTTGGTTTGAGTTTGCAAGTTGTCTTCAGTTTGGCTTTTCTGGCTTGCACAGAGGCCATTTATCAGAAGTGTATAACTTGAAAATAATTCTCTGTATACAAAGATCAGAAATGGGCCAAAGCGGGTGGGATGTAACTAGTGCCATGGGAGTTTGGAGACAGCACATTGGCTAGTAACTCCCCAAAGGCTCTTTGAATTAAAAAAGACAGTAAGTACAAGAAAATTGGCCAGCAATTGTAGATTGTCCGCTATCATCATTAGTGGAAAGGAATGGTTTGAGTTGTGTCGGGTTGCCTTAATCGTGATATGGCTTAATGGGGAGTGAAGGCATAGTGTGAAAAAATGCAATAAAACAGCTTCTTTTTCCACAAGGTTATTTAAAAAAAAAAAAAAAAAAATTATTTCCCTGTGGA
>VXAV01011005.1:164292-186925 GCA_013399715.1 Alectura lathami | reverse complement strand
TTTCCACAAGGTTATTTAAAAAAAAAAAAAAAAAAAATTATTTCCCTGTGGAGAGCAGATGTTTAATTGTCCAAGACCAGACCAGAAGAACACAAGGCTGTTCTATCTATGTACATTACAGCTTTGACTGCTGTTTGTTCTAGCTGCCATGTTACAGCTGATGGCTGTAAATGGAATCTGTTCATAAAGTAATTGTGAATGCAATCCTATTGTCTGCAAAATCAGAGTCACCTGGTAGTGCGGGTAGACAGGGAAGGGAATGCACTTCTTGCTGGTATCAAAAGACTGGGAATTAGTCCAGTGCGATGCCAGTGGTTATGATATCAGCTACAATGCAATAGCCCCAACGCCCTCTTGCAGAATAGTTTCTTGAAACCTCTTTCCCTTCCCACTGCCCCTCCACGAACCTCTCTTGAGTCTGCCTGGAGGCTCTGAGCCCAGCCAGGGTTGCATTTCAGTAACCCTGAAATGCTTCCATTGACAGCAACCTCGTCTGGGCTTGAGGGACTGTAGAGCAGCACTGCCAGATTTGTAAGATGTACTAAAGCAGTGGAAGGAGAAGAAACCTATTTGAGATGAATAAAGAGGCTACAACTCAGAAAATCCTATGTCATTTAAAATCTACATTAGCAACTTGCTGGCAGCAGAGCTGCAGTCACTGTTGTTGCAGTTTGTAACAGGCAGTGGCAGGTAGAGTGAGCACAGCACTTACCAAGGCAGGATTTTCATGCCAAATACACTCCCCCTAAATTTCCTTTGTGTCCATCAGGGCAGGGAAGGGAGGAGAAGTCACTTAACTCTCAGTGCAGCTGGCGATGACATTACAAGAAGCAAAAGGACATCTGGGATGATGGGCACACTGTGTGGTTCCTGCAGAGCCAGAGCCAGTAAAGATTAACACCTGTTTCCAGCATCCATGTTCTTAACAAGCAACTTCCTTCCACAAAAGCTAACTTTAATTTTTTTCCCCTCTCGTTCTTTTATTTTGTCACTAATGGTGCACAGTTTTGTTGACAGCAGAGGCTCATGTGTGGCAGTAAAGCACGACTGATGTTCCATATGCTCTGATAAATCTCTCAAAAGAATGTGCAGACATGCTTCCCCTTGGAAACTCCTTCAAGGCAAAACAGACAGAGTGCTTTGGATATCAGCATGACACATGCTTTGTGAAATGGGATCTCTGAACTGCAGGTCCACCATACACAGAACTCCCCCAGACTTTCAATTCAGAAAAAAAAAAAAAAAATCTATTTCATGAATAAACTGTCCATTTTTACTGAAAATATATCTAGCTTTCTTGAGTCTGAACCCCTGGGAAAGCCTCAGGAAAAAGACAGGAAGAAGGAAAAACCAGGGGCTTGTGACAGTCACAGATAAGGGAAAACATGTATTATTGAATTATTTCTGGTTGCAGAGCTTATTTTTATTAATGCACAGTCCCAATATCTGGTTGCCATGATACAGAACAGCTGTGGGTGAAGGTACAGAGCAAGGAGGGGACAGGACTCGGAGGACTCCAGGGAAGTGTATGCTTTTTATGGCTTTACAGCCTCTGACCTCCTAAACCCTCTCCCTTTGTGTTGCCTTTGGTGCACTCCTGGGAAGTCTGACTGTGCCTCTTCTTCTGCACAGACATGAAACTCCCTGCAGAAGAGAGATGCCATTGGCCAAGTTCCCAATTCTATTGCTGTGGCAGGCATCTTCATAACTGCTTTTTCAACTCTCCTGGGATTAATAAAGTTAATTAATATCGGAATTAATATAAATAACACCAAGCCCACTGGAGAACAGTGGGTGTTGTAAAAGGCATCTACTTCTGGAGACGGTTGGCAGGGTGGTGGTGGGAAGGAAGAGGTCATGGGAAGGGGGAAATATCACAAGGAGCTAATGAAAGCACTGCCCTGCCATGCTTTAATGACATGCACATTGTTTCTGGAACAATAGGATGCTTTGGCTGGCATCCTCCTAGACTTATTCCGATGGCTTTCAATCCTCAGGTGGCAACAACGGCAAGGAAGGCAGCTCCTTCTGGCTTGCCATTAAAGCATGCCATTTCTGTGTAGGTGAGCATCTGGCAATGGACTTGGAAAATTCGTCAAAGCTACCCTGTACACTCATAATGAGCTGGATATGGAAAGGACGGCAGTGGCAAAGAAGGAAGTTCCCGAAATAGTGGACATTGATGGCTCGCTTCCTCAGCAGGAAAATGAGAGCGTGGCAGGTCCTCAGTGCCCCTCCGCTCCCTCCAATGTCGCTGCTCCTGCCAGCTCAGTGCCTCAGCCATATTCTTTAAGCTCTCAAGTACCGTGTCAGTGAGGGAGACCTTGGCATCTTTCTGGATATACCTGGTGATCTAGCGCAAGAGACGGACAGCACTCTTGGCCAGTTCGGAGGGCCAGGTCAGCCTTGGCTGTCTGGAGCCCTCTCTGTCTTGCCCGTATTTCTGTTTTCCAGGCTGAAAGCCCATTTCTACCTGACCTTCCAGTATGCTCAGAATTTGGATCTAGCACAGATTTAGAAAATTAAAATTTATGGTCCCATCATATATTTTCTCACCTCCTGGGAGTGCTTGGGAGAGAACTCTTAAAGGCTATTTTGTACACATGGTCTAACATCTCACAGCAGTAATTAAAAAAATGGATAGATCTTGGCTATAAAGGTGAGCCTTGCTCTCCCTCTGACAAGAAAGGGGTTTCCTGGTGCTAATGCTATTGCATTGTTGCCTGTAACCCTTTGCAGCTCTGTCCCTGCAAGCTTTGGCCCTCAGCCAGCAGACCTTGCAAGGCTTGTGTTTCCCCTACCAGGGCAATATTGCTCTCATTGAAATCAGGATGCAGTGATCCTCTTCCAAATGTGACATTTCCATACTTGCAAATGGCTCAATTTCCTGCTGGCTCAGTGTAAATTTTTCGGTGTGGGGATTTCTGTTGGGTATTGCTTTTCAGCATGAAGCTAAATGGGGGTTTATGGCTCAGGAGGGAAATCAGCTGCCAGGTTAAACCTTACCTGTATGATCCCACCTAGTGACAATCAGAATAGCTCTATGGACACAACACCTATTTCTTCTCCTCTTCACTGATGATGACAGTTCTAGCCCACCAGGTAAGCACCTAGAAACTCCAGAAAAAACATCCGCACTCTTTGTAAAGAAAGCAAATATATCTGCATGTCTGCTTTCTGTTAGTATTATCACTGGAGCTGAGAAGGGGTAGTGCAAGGAAATTTTGCTGACAAGCTCAACTCATTGTGCGATTAACTGGCATAGCCTGACACCTTGTATTCGTTTGTATATGTTTAAATGAATCCAGCAAGTACTAACACTGAAGATAGCACTCAGACATTTGTATCTATGCAAACACACCCACCTTTGCTAAAAAGGTCACTCTTTTAAGTATGAACTTTGTTTCTCTTTCATTTGATTATATGTATCTCCTCATATAGAAAGTTTTAAATTATTTATAGAATATGCCTAGGTCCTTATGATATTTCTAAATGAAGCATAAAATCAAACATTGTCTCACATTTTAAAACGCACAAGCTCCATTACTGTTTTATAATTGCTAATTAGCAGATAAATGTTTCATACTCCCACTTTTTTTATCCTCCAGATACAGCAAAACAAACAGATTAACAGAGAAAACCTGAGGACTGCAATATCTGTTTTATGATAAGAGCATTTAGTAATGTAATCCCTACTATGCTCAGCTCTGAAAGACAATGTACTGGTGGTTATGTGATACAGGATAATGAACAAATACAGAAGTATATTTGCGTTGTTCACTGGTTAGAGTGGGAACAGAGATTTAAACTGCTAAGATTTTATTCCTGGGCTTGCTACTAATTTAAATGACTTATTTAAGGCCACAGAATAATTTCAACTATTTTATGTCTTGCTCTGTAAACTGGAGAAAGCACTAACACTCTCAGATGTGCACCCTTGTGTATCATTGCATGGGAGTATCATCATTTTTAGACTATAATAACTTCATGCAAAGTCTAGTATAAAAAATGATGATAATTAGCCATAACACAGGATATCAAATAATAATCTTCAGGTGACAAATACAGGAAATCTGAGAAGTACCGAGAGGGGAATAGGACTTCTTCAGTTGCTACTTAGAACTAAATTACCTAATAAAAACAGGATGTGATTGAATGATACTGAGTCAGGGATTCAACGTGAGACACTGTGCTATATTAGTGGATGAAGTAAAAAGGTATTTTGAGTCTGTCTGGCTAGAAGTAACTCTGGTATCTGAAAACCCACATACATTATGGTTTCAGATATCTGCACTTTTCCAGCCTAATTCTTGATTGTTGCAGAGGAGATAATTGCTTATCATGGGTCTCTTCCCAAAGCATCACCATTTAAATTCTCCAACTTGCAGCAACACACTTTCTATTTTGGCAAGATCAATCTCCTGGTATCTGCATACCTCTCCTGTTCCTTCCTTCCTGTAATTAGGGCTAAATCTGCTCCAGGACCTGTTCTTTTGTAGAAGGCACCATTTTTAGAGCAATACATCATTGGCAAGTCATGACACTAACAGGCTGCCTCTCCAAAGAGGTACAGTATCACCTTGATCACTGCTAAACACTACTCAGTAAAGAGCTCCATCAGATGGTGAAGCAGCATCAATAAACTCGTTTTAGCTAGAAGAGTGGAGGTAGAACTTGTCTATCAATTCAATAGCCTTAACGAGATGCCTCTATTTTAGTTTCCTATTAGCTGTTAACATTCTCAGTAACCTTGCTTTGATCTTAGGGGTTCAGGTTTAGCTGGATGGATAAATAGTATTTGGTTTTTTGTTGTTGTTTTTTTTTTTACCCAGAAGTATTTGCCTCTGAAAATGAATCACTTCCATTTTTGCACTTCCTGTTCCTTTGCTTTCCATGAACATTGGGACAGCAGCTTTTTTATTGGCACAAGTGTTTGCAGGAGGTGTGTCTGTGACTCCTTTCAGGGGACTGAAGAATCATTTATGATTACATGGGGTAGCTTTTTCTCTCAAAGTACTTGCCCAGAGAGATGTTTGTGAATAGGTCACTGACCCCCACCTAGTTAAGCTGCACTGAGAAGTGAATGCTTTCAGAGAATGCTGCTTCATAGGTGAGTCTGGTGCCCACAGCTTGTCTTTCTTTATCGAAGATCAAGATCAGCTGATCAAGATGCTGAAAATGAACCACATGACTAAATTTACCCTTTCACCATCACAGTGTAGAATATTCCCCAACAGCTGGAAGGCATTAAAGACATTCAAAACTAAAACTGAAGAAATTCAGATAAGTAAATGTGAAATGAGCCATTGATCTGCTCATCGTGTGATAAAATTATTTGGGTGGATTTTTTGTGCATTTATGGAGGCAATTCAGAATAGCTGAATGAGTATCTTCGACAGTGATTAAGCAGGTCATTCAGAGCGACAAAAATAGATGCCCAAAGTTAGAGACTCTGAAGACTGCCAACCTGTTGGCAAACTTGGCCTTATCTTTAGTTACTCAGTATCCACTCGAGGAAGTGGATGCTGGAAAGTAAAACCTTTCTTCCCATTAAGATTATATTTCCCCGTGTTACTGGTACTCGGAAGGAAACCTCATGGATTAACATATTTGTTGTACAGACAGAATGACTCACAGATCTTCAACTTTCAGTATTTCAAAAGTTTGAATGGAATGAGAGCTCTTGGCTTAAAACTTTCACATTATTATTTTGGCTTAAAAAAAAAATAAAGGAAGGCACAAAAGCAAATCAAATCAGTTTAATCCAAGATCAACACCTAACCACTATATTTCCTCAGATACCAGAAGTTCTGGAAGCTAAACTCCAAGACCTAAGTACAATCTCTTCAGGAGGGAGTGTTGCTGTAGATATGTCTTTGCATGACCAAGTAGTTGATGCTAAGCAGAAGGTGGTCCCAGTATGAAATCCTGCATAAAGGGATTTTTTTTCCAACATATATGACCAATTTTGGTAATACGTGAAATTTAAGGTCCTAGATCCATTTATTTTTACAAAAGAGAGATAAAGTAATTGTGTTAACTTTGCCAACTTTGTAGGTGTGTAAAGGAAATACAAAGTATAGGTGCAAAAATGGGTGTCCCTTGTCCAGTGCTGTTCCCGACAGGATGTCAATGGTTCCCTCCATTCAGATACAAGCTGCCCCCATTGCAAATCCAAACTTGTATTGTTCTCAAAACATATCCCTGAGCCCAGAGAATATTTGGAAGCAACACCCAGCGCTGAGATATCCTTCATGGGAACACATGGAGCGGATCTTCGCTAACTCACTGGACCAGTCTCAGAAATAGCAAGTTCAGAATAGACAACATCATCATGTCTTGGGGATCAATGTATTACACTTCTTTCCCCCTAAGTTTAACAAAAATATTTTGCTTCCAACTTGGCTGGGTTAAGCTAGAAAGACTAGGTTCACTGCTCAGAGCACCTGCCTGTGCGCTTTAAAGCTGATCACAGGGTCTGTTATTCACTCCTTTCACAGCAATGCTTGCTTTTTATTTTTATTTTTTGTCTGGAGATATGGAAACTCAAAATGGAAAGGCAAATGGAAAGCTACTCAAGCAAAATCCTCTCTTTCTAAAATATTTCATGATATTTTTGCAAGGCAGCTATTAAAACAATGACAGAACCATCACTAAATCCAACAGAAGGGAAAAGGAATACTATTGAAGTGTACGATCCCTCACGCATCTGAAGTGCCAATGGGTTTTTGAAATGTTTTCTTATTTTCTGTTATTGCTTGTAAAATGCCTAAACATCTGTCAAGTCCACTTCAGAAAGAGCAAGACCCTTCTATGCATAACTAAGTGTCAGTGTCATGAAAATTTAGTATCCAAATCTCTGTGATTTGGTGGCGATCCCTGCACCAACATAGTTCTTGTTGGGCTGCAAGGCAGTCCTCAGGAACCACGCTGCTGTGGCACCCCAGCCTGTCAGCCCTTCTGCTCCTGCCACCCATCACTCACACAGTCTGGTTCCTCTACAAGCTGGCAGAACCCCACTTTTGGGAACTGCTCCCCTGGGTTTTAGCCAACTGCCCTCTCTATGGACTGTCTCCAACCTGTATCACTTCAGCTGAGGCCTGGATGGTTGTTGAGCTACGCCATGCACTCTCTAAGCATTGGGTAGAAAGTTTATTAATTTCTGAGATGTTGCTGAGTTTCAATCATCAAATTATTTTGAAAATCCAGGTGCTGCAATTCCAGCTGGGAGCACTTTCATGGAGCCAGGCTTTTTCCTCAGTGGAGATGGTGACTACCTCTCACCAAACCAAGAATCAGAGGAAACCAGGTTCTGGTAAAAAGCATTTTAGCTTTGAAAGCTTTTAAAACACATCTCTTGTGACAGTGGAGAGGAGAGATTCAAATGGCCTGGTTATCAGAGAGAGAATCCCAAATCATCATCTCTAAATCATGCGTTGAGCTTTTTAAAGTCTTGCCCTTCCCCCTCCTCCCTGCCCGTCTGTACAATAAGTACAATTGTTAGACAAGGCAGGTCTTTGTGCTCCAAATTTAATACACAGCTTTTGACCCATGGAGTGATAAGCTGGAAAATAAATGGTTGGATTTTCCCCAGCATTGAAGAACGCCTTTCAGATTGACTTGGGAACATGCCTATTCCCGTCTGCCCACCTGGCTTTCACTTTGATATCCCTAACATTATCATAACTTTTATTGTCTTTTCATGTCAGTCAAACCTTCTTCACTAAATTACTTTCATTTATACATCCTCTCCTGCTATTTGGTCTGATCATCATCTAAGATTTAAGGTGAAAAAGTTTCTTCTATTTGACAGGGTGGGAGGTGGAAATTACTATGTGAACAGTAAACTACAGGTTACATTAATAATATGTCATTGTATATCAGCCGGTGGAGCCTTAAATCAATTCATTAATTTGTATAAAGCTTTTGGGTGCTTTTTAACTCCATCATAACCAAGATGGCACATTTGGTCTAAGTTCCTTTTTTTTTTTCCTTTATGTCTCCAACTTTCAGCTTCTTACATAGTTACACTGAACATGTTTATAAAGATTATATTTCTTTCTTTAGAGGTTTGGTTTATATTTTTTCCTCCACTTCTTGACACATCCCTAGCCTTGGGCAAAATTGTACATTATGCTCATGGAAGGTAGACACAGGGATATTCTTCACTGCGCAGGGAGTGAAAGGCAAGCTGAGATATGCTGGATTAATGAAAGAGGTACTGAAAAGCAGCTAGTTGATTCATAGCAAGCCATTTGCTTGCTTTCATGCTGCTTCACAGCAAAAAAAAAATCTATTGACTGAACTGTACTATACAGATAATTTATTGTAATGCCAAGGAGCCTCCTACCTTTTTTCCATGAGCTAAATTTTCTTTTATAGGCATGCCAGGAAAGATAATTTTTTGGTTGAAATTCAGGAGAGTAAGACACCCCAGGACAACTTTGTTTTGGAAGGGGGTAGTATTAGTGGATTAGTATCTCTTTCTTTTCTTTTTTTTTTTTTTTTTTTTTAAGCAGGCTTTAGTGAAAAACCTAAGTTACTGTTCTGGGGAATCAAGGAGAAGAATGACATTTTATTACATTGTCATTAACTTCCCATGGTCTAGCCTGACTGCAAAGGAAAACAGACATTGCTTTGATACAGTGAGCTATTTTATTATTCCGGCTGAGATTTTCTCTATTTTTCCTGCAGGTCTCTACTGCTTAGTAAACTAAGAATCATAGAATCATAGAACAGCTTGGGTTGGAAGGGACCTCAAAGATCATCTAGTTCCAACCCGCCTGCCGTGGACAGGGCTGCCAGCCACTAGCTCACTAGATCAAACTGCCCAGGAACCCATCCAGCCTGGCCTTGGACACAGCCAGGTAAGCACCTTTCAAGTATTGGAAGAACTGCACAAAGCTCCTTTACAGTGTAGACATGATGTACAACAATATTAGCCAAGACAATATTCAAAAAGTCATGAAACCCCTATCAAAAATATGGGCCTTTGTTTCAGTCCCTGCAAGAAAGCAAGACAGTTCAGGCGGAGTCAGATTTTAATGAAGGATGGCTGTTTAAACCTGAGTTACCGAAAGCTTTGGCTGTGCCTGTACATTTATTTTAATTATTTTAGTACCATTAAATATTAATATAGGTCAAATAACTGAACCCCCTGAGCAGATGAAATTTGTTCGACGAAAACAAACACACTGTATAACATGACCCAATGTCACCCAAAACGATACCAGATAAATATGCAGATATAGACCCTTATTTCCCTGAACAAATTTTCTTATTGAAGTTCTGGGAGACTAAGAAGGAAAATACAAAAATTAAATAATAGTCAAGGCACTGAAACTTCTAAAAGCTGATCCAGAGCTCATTGACTTGAGGGACCTCTGCCTCTACAAGCTTAAAGAGCTTGGAGTGTTGCAAAACCTCAGTCACACACAGTGAAATCACAAAGTGGTGCCACCAGGACAAGGCAATGTCATGTTTGTTGGCAAGTATGTCCTTAATGGCTTAGCCACAGGGATAAAAAAGAAAAATGTGGAGCAGATCTGTTCAATTTTTACTGGGATCTCCTGCATAATTTTACTACAGGCTCCCAATCTTTGCACAAGTCCTGGCTGCAGCTCAATCCATCCAGCCAGGCTCTGCAGGTTGCCTTCCCAGTTGGGAACTCTGCTTTTGCACTTTGGGACTTCTTACATGTTTTTGCACTTTGGTGATGAAGTATGGGAAGTCCTACAAGAATGTGGGACACATCTTAGGTCTGGGACCTTGGTGAAGTCCAGGCAAGATGTGCTCTTGGTCCATTAATACAACAAAATTGAAAAGAAGTACAGATCACGGGTAGAAACTAAGAGTTTCTGGTATTGATTAATATGCATACATCCTCAAACAAATACCTGGAGGAGTACTAATGGGAAGCCCTTGCCCTTGATCCTATAATCTCTTTTGACCCAATCCTCAAACCTGGCCTGAGGAAGACTTCTGGCTGTGGTCGGATTTGTGCATTCAGGAGTAACCTGTATGCATGAAACCAGGTTTCTCTGAGATGTGTGAGCCTGAACATGAAAGGGCTTTGAGTCTGAATGGAGTAGGGTAGAAAGTTAGAGAAGCCTTAAAAAATACCATAGAATAGGTCCTGTTCCTTGCTACACCTTAGCAGATTAGGAATAATGTTATTAATGTTTAAATGTTATTAAAATTACTGCACTAGCATCACAGAGTTTGGTGTTCAAAATACCGAGTGAAGTTTTTCCCCCAGTTGCAAGGTTACTTTAAAAAATATTTATTTATATATTTATTTCTGACTCTGAGGCTTTAAATTATGCTTTGTGATATTTTTTGCCTAATTCAATTTTTTAATGTTGTCACAAAAAATAAAATGATGTTGTAAATCCCACTTAATCCCATCCTAAGACAGCTGAAGAGCTAAGAAAAATACTGGCACTGTGAAATTTAGAAGCTTTTGAAAAGTTAAATACGGATTTCTCTAGCCAGAATATTCTGATAATACACCAAAAAGTAAATGTAAAAGTCCAATTTTAAAATTTAATACTGAACAGTTCCACCACCTCAGATGCATTTTGTCTTTTTTTTTTTTTTTTTCCATCAGGATCATAGGATCATACTATTATTCAGCTGAACAGATAGTAAAAATGATTTAAAATAATTCCCCACATAAATGCGATTTAGCTGCAATGGGAGATCATATTTTGGAGCAGATAATACAGAAGGACATGTATTAACTCAAACGATGTACAGACTAGATATTCAGCTTCCCATAACATCCTGTAGTTGTGAAATATTGACATTCTACCCAGTAAGGACACAAAATCAAAACCATAGAAATATTTCCTCCAGAAAGCACAGTTCAGGTTGCTCAAAATATTTAAAATATTAAGTAGAAATATTTAAATAAAATAGTTTTTTTTTCTTACAGTAATTTCTGAAACAGTTACTCATGAAAATTTAATATGATAGCTACTTTCCATGTCATTTTGTTTTTCTATAATCTTTCCATCTTGATGAGATCTATACCAAAAGGGATTTTTCTCATCCTGAGGTATTTAGATTAAAATTTCCAACCAGGTTTCCTAATAGCACGCAGCATTCTGGAGGCTCTTTCTTCAAATGCAACCCAAACACTCTAAATACTGCACTTTGGCATCCTGATGTGAATGCGACAATGCTGGCCTGGCTGAAAACCAAGTGCTCAGCCCTTCCAAAGCACACTGATTGGAGTCATAACCATCAAGCTAAATTGAAGCTGGTAATTAAAAATATGCAAAATGGTTTGGAAATAATGTGGATCTCTCTGAATGTGGATTTTGAATATGGGTGTCTCTCATATGGGTAAAGTGGATAATTGCCTGCCTATCCTGCTTCTATTCATTGTGGATAATTGAGTTGTTGTCAAACACTTCTACCACTGCCTATCACAATAAATATGAGACAAGAGAGGAGCTCTTTGAGTAATCTAATTTTTCTGGCTGAGGATGTCATTTCCTTTGTATTTGCCTGGGGAACAGCATAGCAACAGGAAATGAGAAAGACAGAAAGAACAGAGAAAGCACCAGACTTTACTTTATTCCTTTATTTTATATCACTATATCTGTGCTTTGGTAGGGCCTTCTTTTGTGCTGAACCCTGTGGTTTGTCCATTGCTGGAGGATGCTGGTGGATGCAGATGGTGGGGTAGGAAAGCCTGACATCCATACGCTCTGGGTACATTCACAAGCTCCTCACAGAGCACCAGGAGCTCCTCCTGCTGCCAGCACAGCTGGACCTTGTTCCTCCAGTAGCCTGTCCCACAACACCTCCCCTAGCAGCTCGCTGAGGCCTCCTCCATGGTGCTGCCCCAGGAGGTTACCATGTTTTACTCCTTTGGACTCTTGCACAGAGCCATGCAGATAACGCAGGTAGGATCACTGGGGCATAGGAAAGGCAAAAGCTCCCAGAGATCTGAAAAAGGCAGATGTATTTTTTCCCTCCATGTGAGGCTCTCTGACAGCATGGGAGGAGACAACCTGATGTCTGAAAGCAGTCACAGCAGGTACACCTGCTCTTTCTCATGTGCTCCCTGGAGAAACCCTGACATTTTTTCCTTCCCTTCTCATCTCATGTTTGAATTTTCATTTTGCTCTGAGGTGTCTGTTCTCCACACTCTCTTAGTCTCTTTCATATGATTTCTTCAATGATAAACAGGTTGAGCCTGAGAAAAAGACAGAGGTAGAATAATGCTCACATCTACCTTCTCATTTTCCTGAGGAACAGGATCCTGCCTGGGATATTTCTGGGCACAGGCTGATGCATTTCACAAAAATTCCCTTTCACCATTAGGATCTTGGCATTTCTGCTCCCACCTTTTTTTTATAACAGAGAGGCTAACCAGGAGCTGCAGCAGTAGAAAACTCTTGCACCTTGCAGCGACCAGAACAAACCTTGAAATCTGGGAGCAGGTTTAGCTGTTGTATTCAAAGTGTTCCCACCATCAGAAGAGCTTTTACCACAGTAATAATGCATCAGTTTTAGGGCCTGGAGATTTTTATTTTTATTTATTTCTGTGTGCAGCATCACTTTTATGGAAAATAAAATGCACTTGGGAACTATGAAAATCACTGGCAATTAGACAGAGCGTCTCCAGAACACTCCATGCAAATTAATTAATCCTGTACCCCTGAGATAAGCTTTGTTCCTCTTGTTTTGATGGCAATTGGCATGCACCAGTAGGAACTGAGGCTGCTGCAGAAAAAAAAAAAAAAAAAAAAAAGGTTTCTTCTCTGTTTCTGGTTTTGTTGGGTTGATTACAGTGCTGGGAAAGGGGCAGTGGCAGCTGTTTCTCTCCTTAGTGGCTTGGCTGGCTTTAATCTCCTGCTTGGGCACAGGGTCCTGCATGAATGAAGCATCTGAGAGAAAAAGTGCAGGCAGTAGTGGAGGCAGCACCAAGGTGGACAAGCCAATGCTTGTAAGCTTTAACTGCACTAAGCAGCCCAGGGCTGCTGGAGAGAGGTTGCCCTGAACTCAGTTCCCAGAGGCCAAGTGACTTCCAGAGGCCACACAGCATGCAAGTGGCACTGCCAGCCCTGGAGTTCGCCCAGAGCCTGGCTGCAAGCAACAGCATCTCTTTCCATGCCATAATTGTTAGTGTGTTTAGTACATTTCTCAAGGGATGTGTGCCATATAAAATGTTTAAGTCAAACAAACCGGAAAGCAGATCAGCTTTGCACTGTCATTTATATTGGAAGAGCAGGCACGTTAAATCCCTTTTTCCACAAATCCCTTTCAATAAATCAGTTTTGGAGCAATACAGCTGGTTGTCAGGTACTTTAACAGTGCTGTACTTTTCAATGACTCTCTGTATGAAGAGACTTTCTTGAAAGTTATGCTGAAATAGACCAAACAGTTTTGGAAAAGAGAGATGTGTATCCAAACAGCTGTAGTGAATGAGCTCATTCTATGTATCAGGGAAATGCACAGCAGGCAAAGAGTGGCCAAAATTACAGGCCAGGTAATTTCAAAATGTTCTTGGCTTGCTGTGCAAACAGGTGTAAATCTGCTGGATGCGTTAGAAATGAGTGCAATTCGGTTCCAAGGCGGGAGTGTTTGAGAAGCCCTGAGTGAGACACGGGAGGAAAGCCTAGCTCCAGCTCATTAAAAAGCTGTGCTTGGAAGTTTGCTGGCTACACCTGCCCTGTAGGAGTACCGACACTGCTTTCTTCAGTGCACAGGTTGTGCACTGTCCTTTGAAAGCAGGTATAAGGCACAAGTACTGAAAAAATGGTATGTGTGGGGTAAGCCACACAGTGTTGCTGGCATCAGCAGTGGTTTGTATCACTGGGTAGAAGCATGATGGGGAAAGCATGAAATGGAGGTGGTGAGAAAATCAGGCAGCTTAGCATTGTCAGAACATCTTTTGCTGACTTTATTCTAAGGAATAACCCATCATGGCTGCTGAGCAGGAATTCTCCATCTCCGTGTCTTTGCACTACCCTCACTCCCCTCAGTTTTGCAGAGCTTATCTTTTCACATGGTGGGGTGAAATTCCAGGATTTTCATTTGGATACTAATGATCCAGGAATATTATCAGCCCCGTTAATACCCTCTAGGGCAAAATACTTTGGTTTAGTATTCATTCATATTGGTTTAGTACTTCATTTCCATGGCCCTCCTGCTTGTTGAGCAAGGGGAAGAAGGAGCCAAAGAACTCCAGCTAAACCTTGCAGGATTCCATTTTCTTTTCTCGTTTTTGAACCTTAAAGATCTGTGTTGTATTCAGTCACATAGCTACACAAATTAAAAACTTAACTTGGCAAAAATCAACCCAGAGTCCTTTATTGGCATCTTTCCTGGAATGCCAGCTGTTCGAGAAAAGCAGAGAGGCCAGGCTCTGTTGATTTCCATACCCTTGCAGATACCTGCTCCAGATTTGTTTTTTGAAGAACTAATTTAGCATACAGGTGGCTTTTGGGTTGAAAGTCACTGTTTTTTTTTGTAGATTGCCAAGACTGATGCGACATCAGGTTTGGATCCAACTGCTAGTATCAGGGATCTGAACTCCAGTTTTAGCAAAGGATGCAGTTTGAAGTCCATCTCTGAACCCAATTGCAGGTATTTTGGGACAGGAATAAAACCAAGAACTTTCCCCTGAACTGTGGTTCAAATGAAGTAAGACCTGTATCATGTGTGGTGGTTAGCAGAACTGATTTTATGACAAAGAAAACAGCAATGAAAAATGCTGAAAAATGGAAAGCTCGCGAGTTTCTTCAGACAGCTTGTCCTTAACAACCCATCTCATGCCTCCACTTCCTTGAAATGAGGAAGAGCTAATACATATGCTGCAATGACTCCCATCAACATGCACAAGGCATGGCTTTTGCAGTAACTGCTGCTGAGCCATGGAGTAACCCCTCAGCTCCTCTCCTTGTCTTCTGTTCTCTGCTCAGATTTTCACTCTAAATTAAAAGTACAGACGGGTTACATTTGGCGGAATAATGGGCAAATAACATAGGCTACATTCTGAGTGTTTGTTTCTAATCACAGCAGCCATAATTTTGTTGTTGCTGTTGAATTAGGATCTAGGTAAATTCCAGCAGGAAGTGTACAAGCTACCTCTGTGTTAGTAATTACTGATTTGATTTACAGGTGTCCTACAGGCAAGTACTGTAGGTGCATGTTAATATAAGCTTTTCTTGTGAGTTTATTCCGTAATGTGTATAAGAAATCAGCCGTGAAAAACATGGAAATTCCCACGTTTTCATTTCCTCTCTTTTGTTCAAAATTCTGTTGAAAAGGTGGGGTTGGGTGGGCACAGCTTGGACAGGACTTTGGGATTTTGTGCAAGCTGACACACAAATGTCAACATACAAAGGAAAAACAGGTTAGTTTGGGAGACCTTGATTCTGACTGTGGGGAAGGGAGGGTGCACAAGTTTCAGTCTTTCTGTCTCCACAATGTTTATGGACTAGCTCTATGCCAGAGGCTATCAAAGGTGACCAGGGTGAAGGCATTTAGTGCTAGTGGACAAGGATGGTATAGTGAAGGTACAACCATGGCCTTCGTCTGCTTAGGCAGAGAGGCTTTGGCATAATAGCTTTTAAAATGATGAAAACTGTCTCTTGATCCAGACCAAATAAAAGCTTTGTAGTGCTTTCTGTCTAGGCATCGTAGATACGACTCCTTACAATATGCAGCACTGTGAACACAACCCGAATGGCAAGAAGGTACCATGAGATGTGCTCAGCAAAAAGGCATGAAATGATTTTTGCATTCCCACTGAATTAGTCTATTACTTTAAACTGCTTACTGTCACAATGCTTTTAAATGGATACCTCCTTGCTTTTGCTCTGGATAGGACGGTGCTTAAATCTCCAACATCAGACTAGCTGTAGGAGGTCCTTGGTGTTGACAAAACTAAACACTTTCAAATCTGAAATCCCCTCTTAGCCACATGGCACAGCCACAGGGTTGCACCAAGTCCCCCTCTTAATACCATGTCAACACGGGCAAAAAAATCAGAGAAGTGACCCGTCCCATGGGCACTTTATGCAGACCACTGCAAGCAGAGAGAAGCTAGGACACGCTGCAGCGACATGCAGAAAAAAAGTGGCAGGTCCCCTGCAGAACCCTAGTGCTGTCCCAGATAAAAGCCCAAGCCCAGTTTCCCCCCGAGCGTCTGCTCCGCTCCGCTGCCACCCCCTACGGCAGCAGCAGAAGTGCTTCTCTCTGAAGCCAGCTTTGTGTTGTGCTTGGCACGCAATAAGGCCCTGAAAATAATCTCTTGTATTAGCTGAAACCCTCTCATGCCAACTTTGTGATCCCTCTGACATATTTGCTGCCAGCTCTTGGTGTCAGTGTGTTGGCTGGTGCCTCAAAGCAGTTACATTTTTACCGCTGCACAATGCGTACCTTCTCTCTGCGCTTCCCTCTTTTGTGGATGAGCAGGACTCAGGGAATTTGGCTGGATCATTGCTTTCCCCGGGAAAGACTGGGGTCTGATGGAGAAAATGATCTGTTGTCCCCCCCAGTGTGTACCAAAATGGCATGTGGTAAGTCTCATTCTGATTTCTGAAATGCTGGATAACAGCCACCGTCTGCACTCCTCCAGCCCCATACAAACTCTTTGGGACTGTCAGTTCTCCAAGGCCTTATTTGAACAATTCACTGATGAACTGGAAGGGATAAGGTGATCTAAAAACATGGTGAAATTCTCCATAATAATGTTTACCATATTAAGGAATAACTCCATCCATAGAATAATAGTACTGAAATATTGAAGAGAAATAAACAACCATCCTTATAAAAATGATTTTATAGTACTCAAATGAACACACATTGAAATAAAACTTGAGTAGGTGCAGGAAAACAAAGACTTTAGTGTTCTCCTATAATTTTCTATTCCAAGGACAGATTTCCCTCCATCTTTAGAGAAGCCAAATTGTTTGGTGGGCATTAACAGAAGGCAAAGCAGGAAACCTGTCCCTGGTGTGGAGGACTGCCCAATATAAAATTCCTGCTAGTTGTTGGGAGGTAGAAACTGTTTTCAGTCCTATGATGGAGAGCAATTGCAAGGCAGCTATTGAAACCACTACTGGCTCTGGCCTGTAGAGTTCTAGCAACCACAGGGCTGCATTGCACAATGCCAGCCATCAGGGTGCCAGGGAGCCCAGATCCCTGAGGTATTGAGATGATGGCCAAAAGAACCAGCTTTGTGGTAACAAGTGAGAGTAATAAAAGGATGAAAGCATCACAATGAAAGATTAAAAAAAAAAAGGAATAAAGGAAAGTGGTTGCAGCTAGATCATGAAGCTGTGGCGAACAGTGCTACTTTCCAAACAGCCTTATTTTCATAGACCATTGGATATGCACCTGCAGAGCAACCCAAGACATTCATCAATGGAGAATGGAATAGCATCTGTGTTTTCTTTAGCTCAGCCTGGTTTCCTGTATTAAAGCCCATCACTGAATATTTTGCTACAATGGATTTAATATCTCAGGTGGCATTTTGCTGATACAATGAAAACTGTGAAGGTTGCACAATACTGGAAGAATTCTTCTGACGCAGCATCTCAGCTGTCCTTCACAGTATTGGCGTTTTTCTACCAAATAGCATTTGGCCTGATGAAATAAGAGATCAATCTTAATTTTGTCCACAGATGGGGAAGTTTTGCTATTTCCATTATTTTGTGCTACGTGCACAAAAAATAAAACCAAACTGTAATTTATTTTTTTGTGGACAAAATGAGTTTGGGCTCTTTGACTTTTCTTTTGGCATTCTCTCCTGTTGACAGTATGATTTGCACAAAATTACATTCTGTTGATAAAAATGTGCTGAAATACCTTTCAGTTTCATGGACTGAATGATTTGAAGTAAGAGGTTAGACAAAATGCATGTTGTCGACAGAATGAAATGGGGCGGGTGGAAGGAAGAGTACACTTCAGACATATGGAGTGAGCAGTTGTATATGCACTTGGTTTGTTAAAAACTGCTCAGAAACTATTAGAAAGGATTTTGTGCGATTCAGTGAAGACAATAGCTACTTTGGAAAATCTCATTTGCACAGATACATCTGGCAGTGGAAAAAGGCATAAAGAAAGTTAATGGGTGCAGAATTTGGCCAGTGATCATTGCAAGTGCTGTTACACTTCTTCAGGTGTCTTTCTAGCCAAATAAATTTCTTCCATTCAGCGTACAGATTTCCTTATTCAGCTTTTAAGGGAATACTTGTACTGGTAATGAATGAGACAGGGAAAAGAATTATGTTAAAATTTATGAAAACATCTGTTGGAAGTTCTGAGAAAGATGCTTTTGTTTTAATCATCTAAGGAAGATTGATGGATTTTATCAGGGCTAAGTACCGAAGAGTCCCAAATGGGCTCTTTATCCCAAAGGCAAAGCTCTTAAGCATATGCTTAATTTTAAGCATGTGAATAACAGCCTTATTGACTACAGTGGAAAACCCAAGTGCTACAAGCTGAGTATCTTGGGTTCTAAGGTACTTTGGATGAGGCTTAAAATTATGACAAAGTTGTACAAAAAATCTTATTGGGTGTAACTTTACAAAAGGATTAGAGTTAGGGCTAAGAGTTTTCTGTAACATAAATGAGATTAGGTACAGGCAGCTTGTTTTGTAGGATAGGAAAGATAGAAAGATAGTTCCCTATGAGAGAAATAGTAATTTATGGAGATCTATACGTTGTTAAGCCTTTGTACAATAACACAGAAAGGATCAACCTGGTGGATAATAAAAAATCTGTTGTCCATAGTGATGTTGCTTCAGTTTAGCCAAATTCGTTCATTGCACAATGTATTTATTTGCTTTAAGACAGTTCTGAAAAGAATTTTAGCACCTTTTTTTTTTTTTTTTTTTCCTTAACTGTTTTCTTGCAACAGCATCCTTTAGTTGAACACCAAGTCTGGCTATCAGTCAGGAGGAGAAAGAAAAAGAGTCAGATTTGTTACCTCTTTCAAGAGCAGTTCTGTAGGTGTCGTAATGAGCTGTGGATTCTTGTGGGAAATTTAGGTTGTGAGATAAATTGTAGATGGTGCTAAATTTCCGTTGCAATGTCCAGCTCAATTTTCTTTAAAGGTTGCTATGGGTATCAGAATATGGTGCTGAACTACCTTGAACTGCTATTCGAGACTACTGTTCTCATTTCAGGATGCAAATACCTTTATTTCACCCCCACACTACAAAAACCTACCAGCAGGAGCTGCATCAGAGGAATAAACAGTAGTACTTCATGTGCATGTTCAGTTCATCTCACTCTGCTGTCAAAATTGATTGCGTTTCTCTGTTCAAACAACAAATGTATCAAGCTAAAAGAAACACCTCTGCAAAATGCTGCGTACACAGGGATGATCCCCTTGTGGCTGGATGTGCTGGAGCATTGCAGAAGCTGAGAAGCTAAGTGGGCTGTAGTGTAAGCTGGAGGAGAGACGGAGCCCATCATGCATCTCAGATACAGGCTTTGGATTAATCTGATGTTTGTATCTTAAAAGAGTTAATTTGGGGGACTCTCAGTCTGACATAGTGTTTATCCTGGAAGCTGGAGGAATGAATTGAGGAAGGACCAGATGCATAAGATGAAAGCATCTTCACGGCATGCATAATCTCTTCCGCTCTAGAGAGGAGGCCAATGTTCGTGATCTTTCCAGAAAGGCATTAGCCAGCTATCACACTTGACTCATTCCATACTTGCACCTGATGTCTATTGATTCCTATTTTGGGAAAACCTAAATATACATTGCACATGACTATTTTGAGTGGACATGCTCTTTAATGGCATTTAAGTGTGCAGGAGTCACAGCTGCGAAATGAAATGTTTTACAGAAATTTTGGAAATTGATTTTCCATGATTGATTTTCCATTGACAGGCCATGAAAAAAGTTTTTCTGTTTTGTTTGGATGATATCATCATTCTTTTATCTCTTAGACAGTAATTGTCATCCAACTCACCAAGAACTGCAAGTGCAGATTTGTCCTCAGACTTAGGATGAGGTGATGTCTCAAGAAGCTGTGCACATCTTTCTGTTGTATGTATTTAGCACTGACCCTACCTATTCGGCAAAGGTGGGTGCCTGTCTCAGGACAACAACAGTACAGGTAGTAGTAGTTCATGGACTGTGAGGCCGTGAAGAAGTCAGCTAGAGGGATGATGTAATCCTTGAAACACTTTTTCTAGAAGGAAATCTGCATGGCAAAAAAACATACACAAAAAGTTGGATTTTCCAAAGCCAGGGAAAAAATGGGAGTAGTAGCACTGATGTGAAAAGGAGAACTTAGGTCAAATCACTTCAAAGCAGATAAACTATGAACTGCCAAAAGAAGTCCATCAAAGCAAACTTTACACTTGAATGCAAAACACAGTCAGGCACATTGTGCTGGAAGAGGAGGAATGCTGGGGTACAGTCACCAGGCGCAGAGCTGGAGCTGACCTAACCATGGCAGAGGATAGAGTCAGTCAGACGGTTTTCTAATTCTGTTTCCACTATCTGAGAGTAGAGCAGATGAGAAATCTGTTAGTTCAGAGTGTTGACACAATACGCTTTTATCACTTTTTGTCAACAGAATATAATTGTGTTCAGATTACCCTGTCATGGGGGAATAGCCATAAGATCATGTTGTCCATTAAAATAAATGTCATGTTCTATTTCTGGGCAAACAAAAAGGAAATAGGAAAAGCAATGCAAGTAAAGAAAAAGCTTGAACCAACTCTGTGTTTTGGACGGAGTTTTAGTTATACAGACACTGCGATAGTGCATTTGTTCACCCAAATCTGACGCTCTCTATTCCCTCTACATTAGACGCCAAGCTTTGTGTTTCTGATGCCTTTCCGTCCACCCCATAAAATCCAAACAGCTCAGTGCTCTTTTCTTCCAGCACTCTTCTATAACTGAAGTCAACTATGTATCACGAGCACTGTGTCAACAGCCCGAGTGACAGAAACCCATCAAGGAGGGATGGTGACGAGGGCTCAGGCATGATCAAAGAGGGGAGGAGAAAGCCTGGGATGACACAGAGGTCTCTGGTTTGGGTTACCTCCCCGACTGTCTTCTCTGTTGGACTTCAGGACCCACCTTAACAAAACCCTAAAGTATGGCCCCATTTTGGAGATGTTAACTGCGGGGCTATCAGCCTCTCTCTCCCAAGCTGGATACCTATGACAGGGCAGGCACTACATTGCGCTTTGCTCCGTGCCCACAGAAAAACATTCTGCCTCAGGCATTCATTCAGTAGACAAAATGCAACCTCAGCTGCAGAAACATGCTGCATTTTTTCAAGATTAAGCAAAGCGAGAAGTAGTATTTTTAATAAAGCAGATGGAAATATTTAGTTGGCTTCGTTCTAATGGAAATAAATTTCTGCCCATTTATCATCTTTTCTAGTGACACTCTGGAGACAGCTGTAAATGGAAATCTGAGGGCTGAAGGGGTTTTGGGCAGGTAGCAGTGTTTGTGCACAGCAGACAAAGGGGATTAGTCAGTGCAGGGAGGAATCCGCACCACGTTGTGCTTCCTGGTTATTGGGGTGGCTGCACTGCATGGTCCAACACAGGTGCAGTGCCTTCTGATTTCCTGTAGCAATTACAGTATGAATCACAGCAATGCATTTGGATTTAAAAATAGAAAGATATTCTAGGGGAAGGAAACANTTAAAAAAGAAATAATTAATCTTCACTGAGAGTTACGTGCTGCCACATATCACTCAGCGTTGCATCAATAGCCTGATGGAGTCGGGAGAGGTGACTGAGAAGGAAACAGGAACTAGCTTGCGTTGTTTAATGATGGAAACTGAGACACTTCAAACCTCCAGTGCCCATTTGCTATGCAGGCTGCTCAGATGCATCCAGTGTGATTACAGCACCCAGACTGAAGAGTTTAATCTTCTGCGCTCCTGGTGCCACTTTTATGACAGTTTAGAAAGTGATCACACAGAGATAAACACTGATGAACACACACAGACCTTGTGTATTCTGCTCATGCAAAGCTTTGAGCTTCTGGGCGCTGTCATATTGAGCTAGAAAATGCATATCCCAGAGGTAGCTATGACTATGTTGCTATCTTTGTTACTTACTGAGTGACACTGGATGAAAGCTTTATGCTTCCAAACAGTAGGGTTTTCAGCTCACACAGATGCAATGGAGCTTCTTGGGAACTTTTTTTTTTAATTATTTTTTTTGCCGTTATACCTGGGACAAGGTAGGAAGAGTACAGAAAGCCTCCTAAAGCCCCCAAACCCAAACAATAAGCAAAGTCCCGGCAAATCCCAGAGATAAGGAAGAGCAAGCATTGTTCTAAGTGGTTTGCAGGAAGCACAAATTCATAGCAGGGAGGACAGCAGGCTGCAACCTACTACTCCCAGTACACAGCTCTCACTGAGTGGGTGCCTATCCCATGCCAGTATCACCACACACTGCTGTTCAGTGAGACACCTCACCCTGGAGTCTCACTGTGATTTGCAGACAGGATTATATTTGGTTTCTCTACAGTTTCTATCAGTCTCCTTGATTTCTATCAAACTCCTTGATTTGAGTGCTGAGAAGTTTATATTAAGGAAGGAAAAATGGCCATACACACAGCTCAATACACAGAGGAATGCAGCTAGCAGTGAGGAGTCAGTGAGCCAGTGGCTGGGAA